>PVIH01000443.1:0-178972 GCA_004025045.1 Sigmodon hispidus | reverse complement strand
TGGGTGAATCAAAATGAGGCAATGGGTACACAAGTGAAACCTACAGAAGGCCACATGCATAAAGCCATGATATACAAAATACTAATTATTATTAGGTGGGCTCTGGTACTCTGGGCTCTGATAGGGAACATGGGGTGCTCACCAGGCCCCCTTGTTTTAGAGGATAATGGCTCATGGTGAGGACAGTTGGAGCCATGAAGTGCTTCAACCCAAACCGATCCTTCCTTCTGGAGGTTTCCATTTTCACTTCATCTCTTTTGTGAAGTGGGGATGTGAGTCATAAGGGAAATACATTTTCGTGACACAGCACATATGGCAAAAGGTATGTGTAGTTGCTTTTGTTAGGTGCTATCAAAAATTACTACACATTGCACAGCTTTGAACATCCAGGTTTAATCTACAGTTTGGGGGTCAGAAGTCCAAAATGAGGTAAGGAGTTGTTTTCTTTTCTTGATCTGTTTTTTTGTTTGTTTGTTTTACAACAGGCTATGTAGGTGGGCTAGCCTGGAACTCTCTGTATAGATGAGGCTAGCCTCACACTTGCAGCAAGTTTTCCTCTGCCTTCTGATGGTGGTGTAATTACAGGCATGTGTCTCCTACTGGCTCCAAAGTGTGTCTTACAGGCTTCTGTCAAAGTGCAGACAAGCAGATCTTCTGTCTAAAAGCTCTGGAAGGCACTGTGCTTGCCTTTGCCAGCCTTCCCTGGGAGTCTGCCTACATTTTATGGCTAGTGGCCCCACCCTTAAGACTCATTGGTTTGACATCTACTCTATGCTTCATCATTATTTCTCTTCCTTGCCTCTGATGCTCCTGCCCTAATGAGGCCATGTAAGGCCTGCCTTCAACACTACAGAAAGCGAGGGCTCTGAGTATCTGAGGGCAAAAGTAGATCAGCTCTTTTCTTTGCATGCTCTTTCTGTGCATGTCTCTTTCTGGTGCCCTGTCTTAATTCTAGTTGTCTTGTCCTAATTGTCTATCACTTCTTACTTTAATTCTCTGTCCCTATTCTATTTCCTAATTCCTCCTAGGTTCTTCTTCATCTCCACAAACTCTCCTTCAGAAAGCTTGAAGCAATAAAAAAAATTACAAGAGTCACCTCTTATTGGTCAAAAGCAAACTCCTAGGGTAAGCAATAAGGAGCCAAGCCATTTACCATCAATTTTACCATTGCAACATAAAGTTCTAAGGTTACAGAGTAAGACTGACCAGACCTGGATGAGGTGGTGAGGGACGGCACAGTGCCTGGTGACAAACTTGTGAGATGGAGGTCTATTGTCATCAGACTCAGCAGCTGAAGAATTGGCATGTTTTTCTTAGTGTGCTTTGTGTTAGTAACCTTGGTAAGACACCCGAAACTCTGACCTTGTGCATAACTAAAGTTTTAAACCTATGATCTATTCACAAAGGCCTTTAGTCTAGTTTGAACTTGCTTTGAAGTAAAAATAAGCTAAATGTCTCCAGTATGAGTTAGACTGAGGAGAGACTGTTATTTTCTTGTGTTAGTATGAGTAACAGGGATGAAGCAGGTTTTAAGAGTCTACAGTCTGGTAGGTCAGTAGATCTAGTTATGAAACATATACTAGTGCATTTTCTACATATAAAATTGTACAGCTCAAAGAGAAGTCATGTTCCTGACCATCCACAGATATGTATGTGCCCGTAAGTTTGAAATGCAAGCAATGAGATTGCATATACACATTTCATGCAAATGCATGGTAATGTGGAGATATCATGGATGTAATTGCACAATAAATCACAGATGGAAGCATAACCTCATAACCTTGCTTGACAGGATGCCCCATCAGGGAAACATTACTCTGGTGGGCTGACATTTGAATTATCAATTCCTATAAGCTGTATTTTCATCCTGGCCCCCAATAGCCCATGACAATTTCTTTCTTGGTACCCTGGTGATTGCACCTCCCCAGGTTAAGAAAGTTACTTAATCACCTCTATAAAGTCTCCTGTGTGGTGGAGGCCGCATCCCATGTTCTCAGATTAGGACATGAGCCCCTTCAGGAGGCTTTTACTCTGTCAGCTACAGCCTATGGGCTGCATTTCTCCCTAGTCTATGACACTTGTCACATTTTTCTTTCCTGTCACTAACCCTCATTTGCTGTTTTATGATTCTTTTCTTATTCTTTTTTTGTTTTCTGTTTTGTTTTTCCAGACAGGGTTTCTCTGTGTAGCCTTAGCTGCCCTGGAACTCTCTCTGTAGACCAGGCTGAGCTCAAACTCACAGAGATCCACCTGCCTCTGCTTCCCAAGTGCTGGGACTAAAGTCCCTTGTCACCACTCCCAGCATATTATTCTTAACTTTAATTCCCAATTCTAATGTTTGCAGCCAGATTTTGCTGAGGGTCTCCTGTGTGTGTGTGTGTGTGTGTGTGTGTGTGTGTGTGTGTGTGTGTGTGCGCACACACACGCGCGCACGCGCATCTGTGTGCATGTGATCTTTTTAACATTTCAGCACCTTATTTTGTGCCTTACTACAAGCCCATGAGACAGAAATCTCCACCCCATTTTACAGATGAGAGCATAGTCAGCAATCCATGAAACCAAGATGCACAAGATAGGTGACTTCGCACTGAACTTCTTTGTTTGTTTGTTTGTTTGTTTGAACCTCACACATGCTGAGTAAACATTAACCACTACGCTACATCCCAATTCTTTTTTTAAAGTCCTTAAATTTTTTAAAATTTAAAATTAAAATTTATTTTTAACATTTATATATATTTGCATGTGTGCTGTCTTAACAGCCCTAAATTTAAAAATAATATTTTGAGATTATAATATACTTATATTATTTCCCCTTCTCTTTCTTTTTCTAATATTCATTTTTATTTTATATGAATTGGTGTTTTGCCTGCATGTATAACTGTGTAGGGTGTCAGATCTTGGAATTACAGACAGTTCTTAGCTGCCATGTGGATGCTGGGAATTGAACTCAGGTCCTCAGGAAGAACAGTCAGTGCTCTAACACTGAACCATCTCTCCAGCCCCCTCTTCTCTTTCTAGCCTCAAAATTCTCCCATGTATTCCTCCTTGCTCTCTTCCAAATTCATGGCTTCCTGTTTCATTCATTGTTAACACACACACACACACTCCTAAATACTTAGGTACAACATGCTTAGTCCATATTATGTTACTTATTTCTATATTTTTATGTATAAAGAGCTAGCATGGTTCCTTTCACTGGGTAAATGATCTTGAATAATCCATTCTTAGAAGGCCATTTAGTTTCACTTAATGAAGCCAACATCCTTCATCCTGAGGACACACAAGGGTCCAGCCCCTGTTTCCAGATGGACCTTATCTGGTGGAGGCACAGCCAGTGTGCACCCAAACTTATTTTTTGCCAGGGTCTCCAGGGAAACTTCTGATAACTGTCCCCCCTCCAGAAGCCCAAGGAGGGATATGACAGAATGTGACTTCAGCACCCAGAGTGCTGGCCTCTGACTGGTGTTCTGTGAGGTTTGATGAGTAACAGAAGGCAGGAAACTCGAGTTCCAAATAAATGAGGTGATATCCCTAGATTACACAGGACTGAGGTCATAAGGGCAGTCTGGTTTGCCTCTTGGTTTGGTTTGTTTCTGGGCCTCACCAGCTGCCTTGTGGTTGGTTGTCTAGTGATGGAGACTGGATTGACAGTGATGCTTGCTATCTCCCTTATGGGTGTGTGTGTTAGGGCGGTCAGTGATGCTTGCTGTCCCCCTTACAGGGGTGTGTGTGTGTGTGTGTGTGTGTGTGTGTGTGTGTGTGTGTAGGGAGGACAGGTGGCACTCGGTAGTTCTTGGGGTCACAGATCACCTAGTCCCTGCTTCCACCTCTTGCTGACACTGAATAGTGGTGTTAGAAAGGACAAGCATCCTCTTATTCCTGTAGCTTCATCAAGGGACTCCCTGGACAGGATGCATTGTGATTTGTCTGCTACTGAATTTGTGGTCAGAGTTTCAAATTCTTACTCCATTTGGATAAGTTAACAAAACCCTGTGAGCCTGAGTAGGATGACCTCTCAAATGCAGGTGGCAGTTGCTGTAGTGATAAGAGAGAGTCCCTATAGATGGGGTCACATGACACTTGATGGCAAGTGCACAGTGCGGAGCAGTCAGGAGGGTGGGAGGGGCTTGTCTTTAGAACCACAACATGGAAGAAAAAGGCAGAAAGGAGTTCTGGGTACAGGTGAGAGTTTTCTGTTTGTTTTGAGGCTGAGTCTCATGTAAGTCAGGCTGACCTCCAGTTCTCTAGGAAGACCTTTAATTTCTTCTCTCCTTAGAGTGCTGGGGTTATAGGCAAGCATGCACCAAGATGAGTGGCACATTTTGATTTGTTCTTGCTACCTACCCTGTCCTTGAAGTTCAAGATTCTCTGGCCTCAGCCTCCCCTTCCTTGGAGTTATGGGCTAGAGCCACTACACCCAGCCAAGTGGAGATAACAAGGCGCTTCAGTCTTTCTTGAGAGACTGTAAGTCTTCCCTTTCCACACCCCTTGAAGACTGAAGGCCTGTAGCTAATTCAAATAGCCCTCTGTGAAACATCTGTCTGACTGGGATTCTGGGGAGGGACTGGAAGGTAAAAAGATCTGCCCTTGGACTTGGGAAGGCTGTTTTCCAAAGACTGTGGGAGCCATACCACCACTCTTGCTAGGCTAGGCTTCTTATGTGCACAGAGCTGGTGGTCTCTCTTACCAAGAAGGATCTGTGGTCAGGAGGGATGTCAGAGGCCTGTAATCCCAGAGTTTTGAAGACCTTGGGGGGGGGGTCAGAAGTTCAAGGTCATCCTTGGCTACATAGTGAATTCAAGGTCAGCCTAGAATATATGAGGCTATGTCTAAGAACAAAACAACAACAAAATAAATAAAACCCATAAACTACTGGCACAGAGGTGTTATCTCAGCATGAAGGACATTAGGGTAGGAGAATATTGAGTTCAGGGCCACCCTATGCTGCATAGTGACAACCTGACTCAACTAAGCACACAGTCGCTGAGAGTGTAACATTGTGATAGAGCACTTGCTTAGCTAGGTCCTGAATTTGATCTCCAGTTTAGCAAAAACAAATGAACAAGAACAAAACCAGAACCCAGGACACATTGGTTGGGTTGTAATAATAACACAAGACCTCTGCGGGAGCCAACTTGTAGGCAGGAATTGAAAATCAGCTGGGCCATAAACACCAGCCTCCTAGCAATCTCAGGCCTAAAGTACCCTTCATGCCTCAGGAAGTTGTTACTCCAGTGAAACATCACAACCTTGCTCATGGAAGGCTGAATGATGACTGTACGCCCTTGCCTTTGAGGCATGGCAAAATTCCCAGCCTCATTTCATATGTCAGTCATGGCAGGAAGCAGTAAGTGTAGGAGCAGGGAGGTGACCCAGGCAGGACTTGGGTCTCTACTGCTATGAAGGGTCTCAGGAAACCTGGAGTCACAGAGATGTTTGTGCTGTGACAGGCAGCTGGCCCTGAGGATGCAGAGATTGCATCTTCAAACATGAGGTTGTAGTGTTTTTTTTAAATTCTTTCCCTTTCTACCTTCTGTAGCCAAGGGAACTGTCCCTTCTTTTTCCAACTTGTCTGGAAGTAGTAATGCGGGGCTACAGATACTTAATTTGGAGAATGCTTGAAAAGATAGAGAAGAGGTACAATGGAAAGAGTGGGGTTAGTTAGCAAAGATTCACTAAGCCACGATGCTGACAGGTACCCAAGATTTTGCTGTGCTGGTTGTATTAATACAGAGAGAAGTAAAGACCAGGCCTGTGACTGCAAGAAGCATGTGACTTTGATATGTGATAAGATCCAGGAAGGAGAGTGTATCTCCCCTCTAATCTGTGGGCTGCCATGTGAACACAGGAGACTTAGGAGGCTTATCTGGGGACTTTCTTAGGGGGTTAGCATTGCTAGGGGCAGAATCAGGTCTTAGGTCATGCGGACAAACAAGCTGAGAAACCAGTGGTTCAGGGATACATTCTCATGCTTGAAAGAACTTTCTGGTTTCTACTGAACGTGGCTGACTTTCTGACTGATATCTTTAGGAAGACTCAAGAGTCCCATTTAAACTTAGAAACAAATTGTGGGGACCAGGCTGGGCTACCCTGGATTGTAAGGCCTGTAGAAATGAGAATATTCTTTAGGGCTAAATCCAGGAGGCTGCTTCCTCATCCACTCTTGGCAGGGATTTTTAGGAAGATTGACTGCTAAGGCTAAAGCATGTATAGTGATGAGCTTTGGAGGCCAGCCAGGACCTCAGCAGAGGTAGGCTTTTAGCACCTGTCCCTCATGGAGACTGATCCCTACACAGGTAATGGGGAGTGTGGGGGGGGGGAAACCAGTGCTTTTTAGAGGTAGAAAGTGGGGATAAATGATTTCTCAGAGACAGCAGTGAAAAAAGGTGGCAGGCAGATCCAGTGTGATCCAGTGTGATCCAGTGTGACTGAGTGAGGGCACAAGAGCAGCCCCGAGGAAGAAAAAAAGGAAGTGTTAATCTGATAAGAATAGAAATGCCACACTTCAAGACTCCCAAGGATGTCTTGGAACTCCTAGTAAGTCAGGAGTTGACTTTGTGAGATTTTGAACAGTAGGAAGAGTCTTAGAAAAGCCTTGAACCCCTTATGGGAGAAAATTCTAGAAGGGTAGATTTGTCACTACAGTTTCTAAAAAAGGGTTCAACTTTTATTACAGCATTTAAACATGTAACCCAGGCTGTTTTAGTCAAGACTGCTTTCCCTGTTAGGTCCTCTTGGCTTTGGAGTTGCTCCTCAGACAAGGAAAGAACAGGATGAAGGCACAAAAGTCATCAGGGCTCTACAGCCGTCTCAGCTCTCTCCTGGACCCTTGCCACAGCACAGAGCATCATTTTATGTCTTTTCTGAGTCAGGGTCTCATGTAGCCCAAGCTGGCCTTATATTCATGGAGCCAAGGATGACCTTGAACTTCTGATCCAATAGGACTATAGGAGAGTGACACCATTCCCAGTTTATGCAGGGCTGAGGATCAAACCCAGTGGATTGTGCACACTAGGTCAGACCCCTAGCAGCTGATCCCGGAGCACCTTCTCAGAGCTACTTGATGTCAAATATCCAGAATGTTTTCTCCTTTCTGTTAATTTCCTGCTATAGTTTTTCTTGGTTGTTGGGTTTTTTTGTTTGTTTGTTTTTGTTTATTTAACACAAGTTTATTGGGCATACACAGTACTGGGATCTAAAAGAGACAAATACAAATACAAAGTGCTCTCATATGGGGACAATAAAAGATTTAAAACATAAAAGAGAGGTGAAAGAATAATTAGATGGCACTCTGCTTAGTGCTTGGAAATGGAGGTGTAAGTAGACTGTGGGGTCATTCAGGAGCTAGAAAGGTGGTGGCTGTGGGGTCTTTATTTCTCTCAAAGAGTTAGAAGTAAATTTCTACGGTTTTCTGGGAAGGTGGTGGAGATGCAAGCACACCCGTGTGTGTGTGTGTGTGTGTGTGTGTGTGTGTGTGTGTGTGTGTGTGTGTGTGTGTGTGTGTTTTCTCAGGACCTTGGGCATGCTAAGCAAGCACTTTACTGCTCAATTCCACCCTCCATGTCACCAGCTTTTATGTTCTGTTCCCCAGCATCAGCAAAAGATCATCAATGCTAATGACCCCATTTACAAATGAGGAAATGGAACTGGAAGGGCCTGCTGGGCATGCTCTGTAGAATTAGGGACATCCCTGGTCTCTAACCTGAACTTTCCTGGCCCTGAATGTTTCCTTACACCTATGGTTACAAGCCTTTGGTTTTGGCTTGGCTGGTTTATTTTTGTTCCTGGATCACAGCTTTAAACTCACACAAGCTCCCACATGCTCACTGGCAAACAAACCTTCCTGGCAACACAGCCAGCTGCTGTTTCCTGTGTTTAGAGACCACATTGCAGGGAAGTGTTTTAAGAGTTGTTTGGAGTGTTGTGTCTGCTCCTGTATGCCACTTCTGAGAAAGAAGGAGGTGATGTGGCTGCTCAGTGACAGCTCTCAGGGTTGGGAGGTTTGTGTATCGGGCCGAGCTCAGAGCCTTTGTTGTGTGTCCTGTAAACCATGGAGTTTATGAAGTCTGGGCTGTGAGGTTCTCGAGCCTCCTCTGACTCTGGATACAACAGTTTATGTCTGCCTTGTCCATCTATGTGACAAGTTCTGGAAAGTTCAGTGTAGCACAGACCCAGTAGCCCCTCTCAGGGATGATCCGGCGCTTTTGCCTCAGCAGATCCCAGAGACAGGGTAGTTATGAAACAAAGGAGTTCGTGCCGACAGGGGAACCCTTCTCTAGTTTTTATTTTGGAAAAACAGGGAATCCATAGCTTACTAAATAAAGACGGGTGATGGC
The DNA here is from genome assembly GCA_004025045.1 of Sigmodon hispidus. Classification (NCBI taxonomy): domain Eukaryota; kingdom Metazoa; phylum Chordata; class Mammalia; order Rodentia; family Cricetidae; genus Sigmodon; species Sigmodon hispidus. The sequence continues at coordinate 170,636 of PVIH01000443.1, read as the reverse complement.
TAATGTTTATTGTGTGCCTATTATGTGCTACTTTATGCTTTTCTCAGTCCTGAACAATCCTGAACCAATTAGTAACCAGCATTCCCCTTCTGCAAATGAAGAGCTGGACAGACATATACAACAAGGTATCCAACTTGGAAGTCACTCCTAGCCCATGGGTTTCAGAGCCCTTCATTATTGGTTATTGTTTGTTATTCCATACTCTGCCTCACCCCCCATGCCCTGACAGCCCTTTGGAGCTTTTGCATACCAGCATTCCTTCCTTGCTATTGAATTCTCTTCCCTTTCTTCGCCTGCAGCTCCCTTCTGTGTTTCTGAGGTGGCCTTCAATCAAGGGTTAATCACAGTGTGGCTACCTTTCCAGCTTCTTCTCACCACTCCAGTCACTCATCACACACTCACACCTCTGAGGAGTTGAGGCTCACCTTTTCCGCACCTCAGGACCTTGCACAAATGTGTCGATAGAATGAGTGTCTTCTTTCTGGGTGCATTTTTCTCTCTGTGTTGAGACCCCCTGATCACTTGCTTTGCTTTTTGAACACTTCTTTAACAGACCAACCTTGAACTTATTTCTGGAGAACAGGCTAGCCTCAAGCTTTTGGCCCTTTTGCCTCAGGCTCCCCATTGCCAGGATCACCGTGTGACACCACACCCTGTTTAGGTAGGTGTGGTCTTATCCTCGCCTTTCAAATACTTTGTCCTTTGAGACAATTTCTCAAATTGTGCCAAGCATTTCACACTTTTCCCCCACCTCCTCTCTCCTGTCTCCTTCCTAGATAATGTATGTGTGTGTGTGTGTGTGTGTGTGTGTGTGTGCATTAATACACTGCCTCAGCTCATAGTATGCAAACAATACCATACCACTTTTTAGAACACTCGGAGATGGCTTTATGTCACTTTCCAATATTGACTGTAATCATAGAGAGTAATGGGGCCCAGCATCTAGTACCAGCATCATCCCAAGCACTATTACACTTTATTAACACTTGCTGCTCAGATGTTCTATGCTGGGGAAGACTAATATGCAAAATAGGATTCTTAAGTCTTAAGGAGCTTAATGTTTTCCTGGAGGAAGTGGATACTCAGACTCTAACCTGTAAAGAAAAAAAATACTGCCCTGTCAGCATAGGTGGTTACAGTACAATAACCACAGACTCGGGGCTTAAGCAATAGACAGAGCACTGGGGGCTGGAAGTCCAGCACCAAAGTCTGGCAGGTGAGGGTTCGGTGAGGGCCCCTTTCCTGACTTGATTATAGTGGCCTCTGTGTCCTAAGATTAAAGGAGGGGGCAGCACCAGTAAGATCGGGTCTCTGAGCTCTGTCTCTTGTGTCTGTGGGATCTTTTTGTTTTGCTTTGTTGGTTTTTTGAGACAAGATTTCTCTATGTAGCCCTAGGTGCTCTGGAGCTCACTCTGTAGACCAAGCTGCTTTGCTTGTGCCTGGCATTAAAGATGTTCTCCATCACTGCCTTTTTTTTTTTTTTTTTGATAGGGACTCATGTAATGCTGCAGTGCTGTGTAGCTGAGGATAACCTTAAGCTTCTGATCCACCTGCCTCCACTTCCCAAGTGCTGGGATGACAGGCTGGTGCTGCTTTGGCTGGTTGTATGTGATGCTAGAGATTGAACCTTAGGCTTCACAAATGCTAGGTAAGCACTTTACCAGCTGAGGCAGTCCTTGCTGTTGTTTTCTTCTTGAGAGATAGGACATGGACCAGCCTCCAACCCTGTTACCTCTGCCTCCCAAGTGCTGTGACTGTAAGTGTGTGTCATTAAAATTGATCTGATTGGTTTTTTCTTATTAGAGTACTTTGCTAATCCTATTATAAGGACTCAAAAATGACAATTCCATATTTGTAGGTTAGGGTATTAGTCTGTGAATTTATTATTTAGGCTTTTTTTTTTTTTTAAGATTTCTTTCTTGGGGCTGGAGAGATGGCTCAGGGGTTACGAGTACAGGTTGCTTTTCTAGAGGACCTGGGTTCAATTCCCAGAGACCACATGGCAGATCACAATTGTCTGTAACTCCTATTCTGGATCTGACACCTTCACACAAATGCACTTAAAATAAAGCTAAATAAATTATTTAATAAAAAAGATTTCTTTTTGTGCGTGTGTGTGTGTGTGTGCGCGCGCGCATGCATTTTTTTGTGTATCTCTCTCTCTCTCTCTCTCTCTCTCTCTCTCTCTCTCTCTCTCTCTCGCTCTGTGTGTGTGTGTGTGTGTGTGTGTGTGTGTGTGTGTGTCTGTGGAAGTTTACCTGCACCACATTCTTGAATGGGGCTCACATAGGCCAAAGGGCATCAGTTGCCCTGGCCCAGGAGTCATAGGTGGTTGGAAAGACAGTAAGCACTCTTGACCACTGAATCATCTTTCTTGCCTGCTTTGTTTTTCTTAAGCAAAGAGCTCAAGAAACCCAGGCTGGTTTTGGTTTCCTGATGCTCCTGGCTCCACGTCTCAGTCTATGAGTTTTAATGGAAAACACTTTTATTTTCCTTGCTGACTGTAACAGTCAAGTGACCTTCTAAAGAGTTCTTATATGAATTTACTAATAGGGAATTTGAGCATAGATAGGAAAAAGCTGGAAGGATGCTATGGTGACGGTGTGAGCACAGATATGGCCTCCTCAGGAGCTGCACCCACTACCTTGTCTCTTTCACTAGCTGGGCCCAGTGTCCACCATGCTTTCTGTCTTTCTTTCCATTGTGACTGCACTCAGCCTACATCTGGCTGGCTGGACCACATTCCTCAGGGCCCAGGTGACCAATAAGGAAACAGAAAACCACAGAAGCAGAGGGAGAATGCCTGGAAGAGCGGTAGCAAAGACTGAATCGATTTCCCAGTCCTTTTCACTGCTTTCAACACTGGCCATGCTCGTTCACCTGTGACTCACAGTTGTGGGTGACAGCCCTTTGGCATAGCCACCATCAGCTCCCATGACACGCTTCCTTGAGGCTGAGGAGGAACCTACGGGACCAATGGATGCCTGGTATCAAAAATCCACAGTGCCCCACAAAATAGCCAGCTGGGGAGGGGGATGCTCTGCTCAAACACTTAAGCTTGTGACTCCCTCTGTTTAAAATGTAGTAGGACAAAATCCACCATGAGGGAGTGCAAAGGGTGTCCATTTGTAGGGCATGATCTGAGGAAAAGTTACCACGCACAGGGATTCTGGGTGTGAGCTGGAGTGGGTGGAGCTTACTGGCTGGGTAATGCTGAGCAATTGATCTGTTCCGTTTCAAACAGCATGCATTATATATTTACCATGTACTAAGAACTGCTTGGTGAGTGGGTACATAGGAATAAACTAGGAATCTCTGCTCTCAAGTACCTCAGTCTTATCCATAAGACTTAGGCTGTGAAGAGATGTATGGGGTTCGAGCTAGGAGACCCAGCCAGCCCACTTTGAGGAACTGAGGATGTGCTGAGACCAATGAGCTTGGCAGGACGAGAAGGTGAGCAGTTGTATACACTGAAGATGGACTGAGAAGTCAGAGTCGTTGTGCACACAGGCAAGATGGGTAAGACACGTGCACACAGCTAGGGGTACAATCATGAGGTGTGTGATGGGCAATAAAGCTAGGGAGATGGCAAGAATCATGTATATGCGAAGCCTTCAAAAGATACTGAAGGCCATTGAGCAAAGTCATGAAGATATTGAGCAAATTCATGGTCTGCCAGATGTGTCTGAGAGGGCATACCCCTATTCAAAGGGTAAAGTCTCAACTCCATTCCAAATCTGCTAAAGAAGAATTTTATTATAGTAAACTATCTTGAAGATTGGCATGCACGGTAGGCATTTTATAGCTGAAGGATCCATATCCCTGGATCAACCAACCATGTATTAAAAGTATTCAGAAGCAATGCAAGCTGTGGGTATAGTTCTGTTAGTAGCACATTTACTTGGCATGTGGAAAGCCCTGGATTTGATCCCTGTTGTCACAAATAGAGAGACAAACAAGGTGTTCTAGGCATGGTGGTCTGTGTCTACAATCCCAGCATTTAGGATGCTCAGAATCACTATCACTTTAAGGCTAGCCTGTGCAACATAGGTAAGATCCTGTTTTTAAAGAAAAAAAAAAAAGTTCTCAGACCTGAACATGAGTGATGATTTTCTTATCATTATCCTGTAATCAACTATTGTCATAACATTTATATTTTTCATAAATTCTCTAGAACAATAGAAAGTATACGGAAGCTGTGCAGGGTATGCATACAGATACAGAACACCCAGGAGGAGACTGAGCTCCTTCTTGTGACCTGAGCATCTGTAGGAGGTCCTGGAGCATGGCAGTTGTCCTCAGACACAATTGTTTGTTCACACTTTAGATACCTTGCTCTACACCAATGGCTCTCAACCTTCCTAATGCTATGTGACCCTTTAATACAGTTCCTCATGTGTGGTGACCCCTAACCATAAAATTATTTCTTTGCTGCCTCATAACTAATTTTGCTACTGTTATAAATTGTAATATAAATATCTGATATGCAAGATGTCTGATGTCAGACCCCCAAAGGGGTTATAACCCATAAGTCAAAAACTGCTGCTAAAGGACCACAAACTTTATAAAAAATCAGAGAATATTCTAGGCCACATGGGTCAGGTGGTCTCTTTGGTGACAGCTCAATGCTGCTGCTATAATAGAAGAGTAGACAGAGACAGTGTACACACAAGTGACCTTTGCCAGGCTCCATTAGTTAAGTGTATTGAGTCTGGTTTAATGTAAGTTTTATGTGGTACAAAGTTTTGTTCTTTAAAAAAAAAAATTAAAGATGTAAAAACTGTTCTTAGGGACTGAGGAGATAGCTAAAAAGCAGGTAGTGGGTTAGATTTGGTCAAGGTTTATTGTTTGCTGACCTCTGTCTAGAAGATTCCAGACCCTTGGTTTTCAGATAATGCCTCCTGGCCTAGGTACTTCAGAGAGACTAAAAATCAAATAGCTGGGAAGGGAACCCACACCAAGCCCATGTTTTTCAGGGGAGGAAATGGAGGCCAAGAACCCTAGAGCATGGCTTGCTCATGAGCATGCAGCCCCTCCCTGGCTAGGACTCGCAGGCTGCTGAATTCCAAGCAGGTGCTTTGCCCTATTCCAGGCAGAGTTGATTTTGAAAAGAGAAAGAACTTAAAAGGCAAAATTAACTTATTTTATGACATGTTACAAATAGCTACTTAAGGGTTTTTCAGCAGCAATGTTGCTTTGTCAATGTCAAAGGCAGTTAGCAGCCAGTCCTTGGAAAATACATTGCATATGGCAAGGAATCTCAGCACCTGAAATATACACAATGATGCTTAAATGTACGTATCTGAGGCAGCATCTGGCTATATAGTCTGGCTTTCTCTATGTAACCCAGCTGTCTTTCATCTTGAAGCTGAGGTGATAAGAGAGCTCCTTTCTCTCTCTCTCTCTCTCTCTCTCTCTCTCTCTCTCTCTCTCTCTCTCTCACACACACACACACACACACAAGCACGCATGCACGAACTCATGCACACTGGCACATCTATTCAAAGACTGACAGAAGCTTGTCATGCTCTGGGGGAGGAGACACAGAGAGTTGAGCCATTGAATGTTATCACACACAGACTCCTTCATTCTGGGTGGCTGTGATCTAAGATGCCCTGACTAGGCTCAGCAGCCTCGTGTTGAGCATAGCAGCAACGAGCTGACTCTGACTCATCTTTGCCATCCAGGGTGGCCCAGCTGTCAGGACCAGATTGGCCTGTGCCTTCCCCCACATCCCTCCCCTCACCCCATTTGCCCTGCTTTCTCAAAAAAAAAAAAAAAAAAAAAAAGACCATGGCTTGTGAATCATCTACCCTCATGGAGACACTCAGAAAGCTCAATGGGCTTGGAGAGGATGGGGTGGGTTGGCATATTGTCCTTCTGAGTAGAACCCTGCTGAGTCACTTTGAGGCTTAGAACAAATTGCTTTTTCCTAAATAATTAATCATAGCAGCAGCTTTCATTTATTTAGTAGCTGACAGTGGACGGCCCAGCAGAACCACCAGTGTTGTCAGACTCAAGTGACCATCCCCAGCTCCGTGCTCCCTGTCACCTTCACTTTGGAGATGGCACGCCCATCTTCACAGTTCTGTGAGGCACAGTCGTAATATCCCTGAGTTATAAACAAAACAGGGAGGTACGGGGGAGGTCACTTGTCTCAGGTGAGGAGCAAGGACTGAACCCTAGCTTTTAAAATCCTTTTTTTTCTTCCAGTCTGCCTTTTCTGAGCCCCATCCCACCCCTTCTTTTTCTGACTACCTGGCACTCAGGATTTGCCTCAGATGTGTATCTGCTCTACCACAGAGCTGCATAATAACCCTTGGGCTGCAGTCTTGCAGGTAGGAGCAACCCAACTGGCTTCTAAGTCTGACTACTGAATAAGTCCCTGGACCCACAAAGGGGAAGGAGAGAACCAAACCCCTTGATTGCCATTAACTCATACTTAGACACACACACACACATGCACATGCACATGCATGTACGCACGCACGCACGCACGCACGCACACAGAGAGAGAGATTAATGTATTTTGAAAAATAGCTCTTGATTTTTTTGAAGTGGAGTCTTGCTGTGTAGCTCACCCCAGCCTTACCCTCAAAAACCTCTTAATTCTGGGATTAGAGGCATGAACCACCACACCCAACAGAGATTTTATTATTTCCTATGAAATGTTGAGAAAAATGCTGTGGGGGGGATTGTTTCGTTTTGGTTTTGGTGATTTGGTAATCAGAGCATGTGGTAGCAGAAGCAGGAGGATTGCTGTGAGTTTGAGGCAAGCTGGACTATGTCCTTGTTAATTTTTTTTAAAGATTTATTTATTATGTATACAATGTACAGAAGAGGGTACTAGATGTCATTATAGATGTTTGTGAGCCACCATGTGGTTGCTGGGAATTGAACTCAGGTCCTCTGGAAGAACAGTCAGTGCTCTTAACCTCTGAGCCATCTCTCTAGCCAGTCCTTATTAGTTTTTATTGTTGGCTTGATACAACCAATAGTCAGCTAGGAAGATGGAGTGTCATCTGAAGGATTGTCCAGATCACAGTGTGTAGATGTATGCCAGGAACTGTCTTGTTATTCAGAGATTCAGGAGGGCCCAGCACCCTGTGGGCCATACCTGGCAAGTGGGTCTGGGCTGTGAAATTAAGCTGAGGGAAAGTCAGTGAGCACACTTCTCCATTTTTTCTGCTTCAAGTTGCTACTTAAACCCTTGCCTTGGTTTCAGTGATTGACTGTGACCTGGAAGTATAGGCTGAAATAAACACTTTGTTCCCCACATAGCTTTTGGTTGTGGTGTTTATCACAGCAACAGAAAGCACAGCCGAACAGTCTACATAGTGAATCTGAGCATCCTGGGCTACAGAGTGAGACCCTGTCTCAACAAAACAAAACAAAACAAACAATTCCTTCAAAACCTTCTCTTCCCTTTTCCAATTTAGTTCCTGGAGCCTTGGGTCCAGATTGCTTACCTTGTTTGTTAGTTTGTTTTAATTTTTTTAATTTGCATTGGTGTTTTGCCTGTATGTATGTTTGTGCAAGGGTGTCAGATTACAGACAACTGTGAGCTGCCATGTGGGTGCTGGGAATTGAACCCAGGTCCTTTGGAAGCATATTCTGTGCTCTTAACTACTGAGCCATCTCTCTATCCTTGTGTTGTTTTTTGAGACAGTTTCCCTGTGTAGTCCTGGCTATCCTGGAACTTGCTCTATAGACTAGGCTGGCCCTGAACTCAGAGATCCTCCTGCCTCTGCCTTCCAGTTAAAAAGCATGCACCAACACACAGATCTGTTTCTGATTGACAGCCAACACACCAGGAGCAGGAGCAGGCTGTCTCCTGGAAGATCTGCAATAGCCCAGCTCTAGAATGCTGCTGTCCCTCACCCCACTGACAGACCTCTGCACTAAGGCCTGTGAGCTAACCTGCTCTATATAATTTACCTGTTATGGACCAACTGGGATGTTAATAAACAAGTTTTTTGACATAGCAGAAAATTTCAAACTAATGCATAAGTAGTCAAAATGAATAGTTAGTGAGAGTAAGTTATTTTAAGAGCAGGCTCGATCCCTAAATTGCTTGTAACTTCTTCCTCTATGGTAATTTGATCTTTGATTTCCTTGTGATCTTGCTATGGAATCTTTAACTATGTGGTTGTCTAGCTAAAGTGATATTTAGCTTAGATGACATTATACTGTTTTCATTTTCAGCCTTCACAACTTGAACTAAATAAACCTCTCTTCTTTATTAGTAGCCTGCTTTGGATATTTTGTCATAGTAACAAAAACTAATAAAGCCAGTTTATAGGCAGATATGAATGTTTTACAACATATAACACAAAACATACATGTTATAATAGCAATTCCTTTTGTTTTCATAGTACTTTAACAGTTGACACAGCATTTCCATTTTCATAGTCTTACGTGAACATCACAATAGCTCTTAGGGGGAAACCTGAATAGAGCATGTTTGCTATTGATTGATGAGAAAAGTGAGATGCTGAGAAGCTGAGTCTCACTGGGTTCTAGTGTGAGATGTGAGATAAACCAGGCTCCGCGTGGTGGTTCGATGCTTGTAGAGAATGAAGCGGAGTAGCTATCCTTACAGCTCAGCTGGGAAGCTCTCTGAGGAATCCTGCTTCAACTGGTCTGATATGATGTGGAGGCCTTTGGGGGGCACAGTATTGGAGGCTGCTTCATGACCCACCAGAGACCACCAGGTGAAGCCCAAGTGGACCAGACAAGCAGCCTTCTCCAGTGAGACATAAGAGACATATCAGTGACAGAAAAAGGCAGGGGTGAGCTCAGGGACATATGGCCATGTGTAAAGATCAGCCAATGTCGTTCCAGGTCTCAGTGGGGGAAACAGGGCTCTTGGCTGGGAAGGGGTAGTAGCCATTTTCCCCATCAGCAGAGAGCATGATGTTGCCTGTGGAAGGGTAACTTTGGGTAGCTTTATAGGAAAGGTTGATGCTGAGATAGTCTGAAATGTTAAGAAAACAATTATAAATGTCTGGGGACTGAATCTGGACGGAGTGAGTAAGACTCTTGGCTGTTGTTTTTCAGAATAGAACAAGACCCTGAAGAAAGGCCTCTGAGAGGAGCGGCATGGTGGGAGGAGGGGGCAATGAGTCCAAATGCATTAAGCTGCATTTCTAGACTTTCTCCTTTCCCTGATCTCCTTCGCCCGCATCCACTCCCACGTGCAACTGCTCTCAGACAAATCGATGCCTGTGGTTCCTGTTTGTCTCGAAGTAAAATGAGGTCATTGCTGTTATCTTCACACCTCCGGTGAAGTGAGATGCAGCTTGTATGAGCAGTTGAAGGGACATCACAAGCTACACAGATAGAGACAGAGCAGAGATGGTCATGGCCACACGGGAGGGAGGGTTCTTGCAAGAGGATCGTGAATGAGGGGCCAGTCTGACCCTTGTAACAAGTTCAAGGCCAGATGGCCTTGTTTCCCCCCCACACAAAAAAAGGCAAATATTATTTTTTTTTTAATTTTATGAGCTTGAACACTTCAAAAGTTACCACTTTTACATCTAAGACTTCCAAAAGTGTTTAGAGTCTCTTATGATCTGAATCTAGCAATGATGAGTCAAATGGCTAGGCTCAATGCAAATTGTCTACTTAAGATGTTTGCTGAAAGTGCTGGCCTTCAAATGGAAAGTGTTATGCTGGCTAGCCTGAAAAATGGGATGTTTCAGACCCTGAGAAGGAGAGTGAGCTGATGTGTTGGTTTGGGAAGAGCGTTATAGTTCTTTAATAGCTCCTGAAGGCTCATGTGTAACAGCGTGGTCTCCAGCTTGTGGTCCTATTGGGAGTCTTGTAAGAATTGTTCTATAATAAACATTCTGGCACCAATGGGAGTGGAAGACAGGAGATGTTGCCAGTGGACTGAAGCCTCTGTGACCTGCTTAGGATTGATCTGATTTGGGTGATTGGAATGAAGAAATGACAGACACAGAAACACTATGATCGAGTGGGTGGTGTGTTCTTATGGAGAGGCACCAGAAGCCTGAAGCTCACCTACTGTATGCAGCTAAAGCAGGAGGGAGGCTAGCAAATAGCAGCAGGGCTCTTTGTAGGGGAATGTCTAAGGGTACAGGAAGGGGAGGCTGCACTGGATCTTTCTGCATACATGGTCAGCATATATAATATATAGAACCAGGGCAAGTCTTTCCATTCCATGGGTCTGAGGCATTGGGTTCCTTGACACTGGCCATACTCTTTCCGAATGTTCATCCATACAAAGGCACACTTCATCCCCACTTCGTTTTTTGTCCTTTGAGCTGATTTTTCTAAAGTGGTTTGTCACAATAACAGAAGTTGGGAGTGGGTTGAGGGGCAGGCAGGATCTATTCCATGGGTCCTGTATGCTTTGTATTTTATAAGATCATCACTTTCAACAGCCTTCTGAGGGCTGAGGAGTGACCCAGTGGTAGAACTTGCCTAGCATATATGTAGTTCTGGTTTTGATTCCTAGCCCTGGGGAAAGGGATGAGGGGAAATGTCTTCTAATACCTATTTCATAGGTAAGAAAGTTAATTTTCACATTATTTGTCAGTAGAGAAGATCAGCCTTCTAACCCATATGTACCTGAAACCCAGATCACACTTTCCACCACCACACAGCTTTCCATATTTCCACACTGGTTTCTCCCCAAGTTCTCCAGTGTTTCCAGGTGGGAGAAGACGCCAAGTCCAAGTCCTGAAGCCAGCCCTGTGCTGTTTGTTCTCTGTACCCTGATTCAAGCATCTCACTTAAATACCTCAAGCAGTTTTGAGAACAGTAATATACCACAGAGAAGAACATTCAGGAATGGTGTTTTTATTAAGTAGCATGTAAGTTACCTTTCTGTCATTATGGAATGCCTAAGTCTGTCAGCTTTTAAGGAAGAAAATTTAGTTTAGTTCTTGATTCCTTAGGTTTCAGGTTATGGTCAGTTGGCTTTGCTCCTTTGGGCCTGAAGCCCAACACAGTGGCAAGAGTGTAAGGAAATCTGTTTACCTCAAAGTGGTCAGGAAGCAAAGGGAGACAGAAAAGGGTTGGAGTCCCATTGCCCCCTTCAAAGCTATTCCCTCCAGCAACCAAACTTCTTCTCAGTAAGGCCCACATCCTAAAGGTTCCCCCACTTGCTGGTAGTGACACAGACTGAGAGGTATTTCAGGTAAATGCAGGTGATTTCATTTTGGGGTCCCTGCTTTACTGCTTTGGGGGTGTAAAAGTCTGGACCAAATAGCAAGATAGATGCCAAGCCCTTAGGCAGCTAATTGTTGATTTGCCTCTGACATCTCAGCCAGTCGCATTACTATTAGTCATATTATCATATAATTACATACAAATTAAACTGAGTTATTACCGAGAAACTTTTCTGTATCAGATGATCTTCTCATCTAATTTCTGCCATTGTATGAACATACCATTTGATCAGCTCTTTTGTTTCTGGAAATAAGGGCCGTTTTGTTGAGCTCAGCATACTTACATATGTAATCCTGTGCCCTGAGCAGTCTCGTAAAGGCTTTATAGTGGAAACAAAATGCCCATTTTAAAGCCCTGTATAGAGGATTACAGGTGATAATTCTCAGACCTGGAGAAGCACACTGCCTTGAGCAGAATCAGCTCTGCATGAACCGTAGTTATTGTGGCCAGTTTATTTTAGGTCTGATTATTTTCTTAAGTGAGATGCTAAGAAGTAGAGTTATACTCTCTTGGATTTGAAAGGAGTGTGGTTGGACTGGACTGGCCTCTGCGAGGGTCGAATGAAACGGGAAGCAGGTGGATGACGGTTCAGGTCAACCACTGCCTTATATGGTGACTGGAGACTAGAAACGGCAGGTACACTGCTATCATCCCAGCATCCCACCCAGGACTTCTAGGTCTAAATCCTCTGTATCTGTACTGCATGCCCAGTAGCAGCTAAAGTTAGCCACAGACCCATGAGATCCAGTGTGAAAAGTGTGACCGTGACTTCGTCCTTTCTTCCAAAGCTCAGCCTTCTTTTATTTCATATCATATACCTTTGTTGGTAGGAGCTGTGGGTGGGAAATGCTGGCCTCAGCTAAACATCTTTGTTCCTGAGACAGAATTTGCCTGCAGCAGTGACACCTGGGAGAGTGGGTCAAGATTCCTGTCTTCCCTCTATATGTGCTATTACTACTATCACAGGATTTCAGAGCAGAGAGGAAACTTAGTGATCTCTGGGCATTGGGCCCAATCCCTCCCTTCTGTGAAAAGTGGAAGCTCAGAACATTTAAAGGATTAGTCCAAAGCTGTGAAATATGTGGCAATTCCAGGACAAAATCCCAGGTCTTCCGGTCCTCCCCCCAGAGATCCCTCCATCCCCCATGTTCATATAAAGCAAATAAAAGGTCATGGTTTTAAAAGTTTCTGGATATGTTTGGCTCTCTCTCCAGAGCGGGTGTTGCTCAGAGAAGTTCATCACTGGAAAAGCGAAACCACATGGCCACATGGCCTATTCCTGGGCTTTGGCTAGGCCTTCCAGGCAGATCATTCTGGAAACATCACCAAGAAGCAGGAAGTAGGGACTTGGGAGGTAGCTCAGTGGTAAAGAGGGCTTGTGTAGCATGTGCAAGATAGTGTTCATTCCTCAGCCAGCTAAGTGTATAATCTTTCCCTTCCTAAATTCACATAAATATTGGAGCAAGTTTTTGAAGAAGAAAATTGCTCCTTTATGGGCAAAAACTCCTGCCATCAAGAAAGTAGTGTTTTTCTTACTTTCTTGGGTTCAAATGGAAGGAAGCTGGCCTTTCTTGCTTTAGATGCTTTTGACACTGGTCTGCAAATAGAGAAAGAGCCCTTGTGACCTTTTTTCCAGAGCAAAGAGGAGCTGTGGAGACCATGCCAGCATCTGCCCTCCCTGTGGAGGCTCTGCTGGATTTTCCCATAGCCTTTCAGTCAGTGTATGGCTACAACCTTTATGGAAAAAGTGTTTCTATTCAGCTCTCAAGGACAGTGGTTAGCCTGTTACTACTGTAGCTACCCACTGCTTGTAGGAAACTCCCCAAATGTCAAACTGGGATATTTTAAAACGAAAAGGAGATACCTTAGGAATTAATGAGAAGCTTGCCTTGACTTGCCTTCTGTAGTGACTGTGGGGGCCCATGGTCTTGCTGAATCAGCCTGACTTACGATGGCACTTTGTGGCCGGACCCTGGACTTGGCAGCAAGGCTTGCTTTGTGACTTAATGGTGCTGTTCCAAGAAAGTATAGTCATCTGCCTCGGACTTTATATCTGATGATCAAAGAGGGTCATAGGTTTGATAGAGAAGTCACAGGCCAGGCCAGAGGGTAGTTAAGCTCTGTGGAAGTTTTCAGACCTGGGCCTGGGTCTTGTGGTGTAATCTGTGTAATATTGGCTGCGTAAATCTTCCTAAACCAGATCGCCTCACCTGATCACTGGCATCCTTTGAAGTTGGGACAGCTAAGCGCTCTTCACAAAGCGCCTGGCAGGTAGCAGGCACTTTCTGAATGTCCAGATCCATTTCATGTTCTTGTGTTTTTGCTGACTTAGCAAAAGGGTGACTCATAAAATAAGATAGACTAGGAAACAGTTTTGCTGTGAAGTTCTTTCTTCCTTTGGATAATGTGTATGTATTGATTGTTGTCTGTATGCTCTAGGCTCTGGCTAGACATCCAGAACACACAGTCTTCTCAGAAGGACTGGACAAAGGAATCTGAATACTGTCAAGGGCAGTCGCACAAAAAATACAGCAATCAAAAACACTTAGAAAAAGGAAAAACAGAGTATAGTGAAGTAGCTGGGGTCTCTCTCCTTTAACATACACTACTGGAGTAGCAGCTAATGCCAGATAGTATTGAAAGACATAGGAAAATAAACATTATTTTTCTTCAAGGATTGTTGAAACTGATAGCAATGGAAAGGACAAACTAATTGGTGCTTATAATATAAGCACTATAATCAAGGTGCACAAGCTGGGTGAATGGTGTAGGCCTGTAATCACCTGGGGAGGTGAAACAGAAGGGTCAGGAGTTCAAGTCTTGATTACATAGTTTGAGGTTAGCCTGAGCTACAGGAGACCCTGTCCTCCCCCCCCCCAATCATGTAGCACACTGAAATAACACAAAGAGACAGACGTTGGCATGGCAGAGTGATGCAATCGAAGAACTGAAGATGTTAGCATTACCTCATGGGAGGTCAGTGGAAGGCAAGGAGAAAGGGAAACAACCCCCCAATACCCCAGTGCTCAAAGGCACAGGGTGTGTGTGTGTGTGGATGAGCACATTTCCTATGGGGCAAAAGTGGCCAGCATGAGAACAGTGAGGCCAGCTAGGCACAGCAGCCCACACCTGTAATCTCAGGACTTGGGAAGCTAAGGCAGGAGGAGCCTGGGCCAGATGAGATCTTGTTTAAGACACTAAACCAAGCAAAGAATGATGAGGCCAAACTCTGCAACCTTTCATTCACTCATACACTCCTTCATGCATTCATGTAGTCAGTGAATGTGTGCTGAATATCTACCATTTCCCTGTGCAGTACCCTTGAAGCTGGTGGATTAGAGAGCACACATGGTACTGGACTATGGTGCTTGGTTTAGGGACAGGCTGTTTAACCTTAGGGAAGCGTGACAACAAAGAGAGGTGGTGAAAGCTAGTTGGTATGTAGTACCAGCTCTCACTGGCCCAATTTTGTTTTTGATTTTGCTTTGGTTTTTTTGTTGCAAGGTTACACTGTGTAGCCATGGCTGGTCTCATCTTAATCCTTCCGGTTCAGCCTTTCCACTGCTAGGGCTATAGGTGTGTTCCAATATACCCGGCTTCGCTTTGTTGTTATGGCATATCAGTTTTCCATTGTGTAGAGCCGTACAAATTTTTTTTTTCAAAATGTATTTTTTTGTAAATTAAAAATAAATGAAAATACTCAAATAGATTATAGATTCAGATAGATTAGACTTATCAGTCAACTTCTAGGATGCAGGCTGGTGAGGGAGACGGCCACAAAGAATGGGAGTTACATACAGGGAACAAAAGCTGCTTTGGACTGTGGCTTCCCTAAGTGTCAAAGTTCCTGGATTACCTTGTTTTTTGATATCTCTTATTTCTGTGGCAGAGCTGGCCACTGAGCACATGCTTAATGTATAGGCTGTCTTGGTGTACGTTATTTACAGCTGATCTCCTTGTCAGCTTTTGGAAACATGGTCTCACCATGTAGGCCTGGCTAGCCTAGAGCTCGCAGGGTTGTACCTGACTCAGCCTCCAGAGTTCTGAAATTACAGATCTTTTACTGCCACACCTGGTTTTATGAGATGCTTCAAATCACACCTAGCATTTTGTGCATATTACGCAAGCCCCCTTGCTGACCGACTGATCCACACACCCAGCCCAACAAAGGTTCTGCTTTAAAATCTGAAACTGTGGCCAGATTTGTTAGCGCATACACTTTTAATCCCAGCACTCACAAGTGGCAGTGGATCTCTCTGAGTTCAAACATAGCCTGGTCTACATGGCAAATTCTACAGCTGAGTAAGATCTTGTCTCAAAAAGGAAAACAAACTGGAGCCCTGCATTTATTCCTTCTGTCCTTGTCATCATTGTGGAGGAGCTTAGAAACAGTTAGAAATGTGGCTCTGAGCGATGTAACTGTTCTTTCTAGTACTGGGGACAGCAGGCTGGTGGTCATGGCTGCACTTGCACCTTTTCTGTAACCATGCCAAGTTCTCTCCACTTGGATGTATTTTTGTATGAAACAGGGTTCTATGTAGCCAGGCTGTCCTAAAAATCATACATAGTTGAGGTTGGCCTCAAACCTCTGATCCTTTTCTGCATCTCCTGAGAGTGCTGGGATTATAGATGTGCCCCCACCAAGCCTGATTTATGTGATACTGGGAACTGAACCCTGGGCATACTAGGCAAGCACTCTACCAACTGAATTCATCCCCAGCCCCAAAGTGGGTCTTAATAGTGTTTTAACCTTCACTGAGAATGTCTCCCTGGGTCCTGTGGTAGTGACCTCATTATTCTCTGACAGATGAGAGAGAGGATGAATATTCATATTCATCTGACACTGTTGCATTATATTAGCTCTTCAGACAATGGTAGAGTTTTCTCTCTTAACTTTCAGTTTTATCTATAACTTACACAAAATGATGGATTTTATTATGGTATTTTCATGATATATGTGACTACACTTGCTCTTCCCCTTCCCCCATCCCTTCTGCTCTGTTTTCCTTTGTTACATTTCTTTCATTCTCCACAAACATTTCTGCATGCCATGTTTTATGCCTAGTGATTCTCTTAGTGCCCAGGGTATGTTGTCTGGATGCTCATTTACACAGGGCCTCATTCCCTGGCAGGTTGACGATGCTCAGGACAGACAGGAAATGATGCTTGTAGGATTTTTGCACTGGCTCACTGCTTTCGGCATCTCAGCTGTGCCAAAAAAAATTTCAAGTGGAGCGTGCATCTTATTTCCAGCTGCTAGTGTAGAGAGCTGCTGGGCAGTTCCTAGATGCAGCCAACGTTGGGGGTGTTTGATTTTTCAGTTCTAAGCAGGCAGGCTGGTTTCTGCCAGGCACTAAGTCACTACTCCCCCCCCCCCCCCACACACACACACACACTCACACCTTAAAGACTTCAGCTAACTTCTAGAATGAGGAACTTGCCTATGTATTTGTGTTGCTAACCATGCTTGGTACTTCAGCCACATTAGAGAAGCAGACCAGGTGGCCACCTGGCCTCTAGCTTCCCGCCTCTGCAGAACACACAGATGCCCTGCTCTAGGGGAGGTCTAAGTGATGACAGGCATTTCTCCTTATCTTGTTTTCACATCGGTAGCTGACGATTGCTGATCATGCGTGGGTGGGGGTTCCTCTGCCCTGCCCTGTACTTGCTGTTAAAATAAGAGGAGTGGTTTATTGCATTGTTTTTCATGTAAAGATCTGGCCACTAGCAGATAGCAGGAGAATCATTTGTTCATATCGAAGCAAAACCAGACATAGGTCTTTTTGGAGTGTGTTAACCAGATGAGGGTCATGAACAATTCTGGAAGGTGGGGAGCAATCAGCAACACTGATATAAACTGTGACTAAAAGTTGGCACAACTATAGGAGTGCAGGTGGGCAATAAGAAGGCAACTTTCCAACTGACAGAGCTGGGTGGAATCCTGCTTCTTAAGTGAGGTCGGCCAGGTAGGCTGGAATTAGGCTGCTGAGACCTAGCCCTGCCCTTGACTTACTATGGGATGGGGTGGCCTTGCTGCCTAACCTTGCCCTTGACCTGCTATGGGATGGGGTGGCCAGGCTGCCTGCTGTTCCAGTTCTTTCCTCAGCAGAATGTGGGGGTTGGACAGGGCTGCTTTATAATCATAGAGACCTAGATTCCAATCCAGCCTCCACCACTCACTCAACATGCAGGTCTAGATCATTCCCTTACACCCCCAAGTTCTGCTTCTCATCAGTCCACTGGGATAAATAATTGTGTCTCCAGAGGGAATCTGAAGCTTTAATGAGGAGACATAAATATCTACACCCTTGCATAATCAGCTCCTCAAAGATCCCAGCCAGGTATTAGCTATTTGCTCGGTAAATACTCAGTATTTGTCTTTTATAATGTTGTGTTCCTGTGTCACTGGGTAACACAATGACGCAAGTCTCCGTTACTGTATATGGCTACAGTGCCCTTCCTAAGTGTTGATCATCAAGGATGTATCCCAAAGTGGACAGTTCAGTTTAACCCTGCAAAAGTTGTTTACAAGTCACTTTATTTGGACCAATTTAATTTGTGCATTTTCTTTTATTAGGCAGACAGAAACAGCTTATGAGACTATAGAATTATGGAAAAACAGGATTGCTGTATACAGCTTGAGGAGAGAAAGAAGCTAGATATAATCATTTAGTAAAAACCACACTTATGGTGTGGAAGAGTGTGAAGTGTGCTAAGGAGGTGCCATCAGGCCACAGAACATATCGGGTACCATTTGGGGGGCTCCCTATTCCACAGCAGCCAGAATGTCCAGCTACCTCCTATACATTTTTCACCTGAAGTCCAGTGTGTAAATGTGTAGTATATGCAAACCAAATGCTGGGATAGATTCTCTACTTTGGTCTCTGATTAAAGGCATGCTTGGTAAAATGGTAACAAGACTGTAGCAGGTGCCTGCCACCCACAGATTATTCATTTAACCCTTCCCATGCATTGTGAGATGGGTGTCGGTCTCACTTTACAGAAGCAAAGACTTCAGACTCAAAAAGAGCAGGTCATGTGCTTGGAATGTCCGGCTAGCAATGGGCAGGCCAGGATCAGATTATGGCTTCCTCCCAACAGCTCCTACCATCTCCACTGTACCACGCACCATGTATAACGAAGCACCTTCCTTTGGCATCTTAACAGGGGTGGAAATCATAAGATCGCTGAATTCAAAGAACTCCCACCTCAGAACAGAGTCACACAGAACCAAGCTCACATTCCTGTCCAGCAGCAGCCAGCATGTTTTTGGCATGTCTTTCAACCCCCTCTTCACCATCCTCTTTTCTCTGAAGTGCCTGTGAACAGCAGCATTTGCTTTCCACATTCACTAATGAATCTCAGAGTATTTTGTTACCTACGGTGCTCTAAGAACATGTTATGATTGAACTTTGGAAATCGATAGTAATGACCACAGACCAGGAGCACCCACAGACCAGGAGCACCCACAGACCAGAGGCAGAGTCGTCAGTAGATCCCTGCCAGCAGACAAGCAGCCTTGTGCACCTGAGCTCACAGGTGTGCTCTGTGAACAATCAGGAGTTGGATGGAAGAACCAACATGCTGTGTGTGTGCATCTTAGGGGAGCAGGCGATGCTAAGGCAGCTATCACCCCACCCTGGAGTGGCCCTGCTGTTAGAGTGAGAGGGAGAGGGGGGTGGAGAAATTTCTCTTCCTGTTCCCCCTCCCAGATCCAATTTCTCCTGGCTTTAAACACTTCGGAGTCCCCAGCAGAGTGACTTCACATTGAGAGCTTTGGCTCTTTGGCTTTGAGCTCCCCAAGTTGCAGTGAGGGCATTTTGAAGTTAAAAAAAAAAAAAAAAAAAAAAAAAAAAAAAAAAAAAAAAAAAAAAAAAAAAAAAAAAAAAAAAAAAAAAAAAAAACACCGCCTCAGAGCTAAGCGTGGTGATACATGCTTATTACCCCAGCATCCAAAGGTAGAAGCAGAAGACTCCCATGTCCAAGGGTAGCCAGGGCTACATTCTAAGACCTTATATCTGAACAAACAAAAAATAAATAAATAAAACAAAGGTTCATAGCCCTGGATTACCTTCCCAGCCCCATAACCAACAAACCCTTCCAAACTTAAAATTCTTTTTAAGTCTTACAGTTTAAGAGACATGTGTACAAGTTAATTTTTTTTTCTTCTCAGCCTTTCAACAAGTTTAATGTGTCCACTTTGCTCACAGCATACTTTACCTCAGATCCTAATGCTGATAGTTGGGATATGGTAGGCAGAAGTGATTACTGAGAGGTGAAGGAATGCTTTACCTGGATAAGTAAGAAACTGCCCAACACAGTTCAAGACAATAATCTGAGATACGGTAAAGCCCAGGAGATCTGTATTGTCTAGAACTGCATTGGATGGATCCACATTTAACCAGAATCATCTTGTTTTATCACAAAAGGAATGTCAACACCATGGGATGTGGTTTCTATTAAAGATTCTCAGGCCCCAATACTGTAACATGGTGGAGCCGTGTTTTTCTGGTTTGCATGGGTACAGGATTTTCTTTTGAGTTTCTTAGTTTCTCTGTCCAAGAGTATTAGTAAATCTGATTGTTTCCTGGGAGGGTCCAAAGATTTTATTAATTGTGGATTACAAAGAAAAAGTTGGGGGGATTGAGTCTTTTAACTGTGTACCGCGGCCTGATGTCCCTTGGGGTATTCAACGTGAACTGCAAAGACTTGAATGTTCCAGGGTAAAGGTCAGTGGGGAATTACCTGGCGTGGAAATAACAGCAATAATAAAGTGAACCATTGGTAGTGAGAGTGACAGGTTCTGCTGGTCAGCCTTTCCAAACCTCTTTTTGGTGCAATACTCACACTTTCCGACATCTTCGGGCTTTCCAAAATGTGCTATTCTTCCACTAACATTAGGTGGGGTGCACAAGTCTGTTCAAGGCCCAGGTCAGGTTGAATTGGCCCTCAGGAAACTAAAAGTATTTATTGGTGGTTGGTAGGGATGGTGGGTTGAGGCTAGGACCAACCCTCCCAGTTGACTACTAGCTAGACCTGAAGATGACCCTGCCTTGGTTGAACCCCAGTCCTGACAGCTTTCTCCCAGGTATATGCAGGCCCTTCCTATTTGAGGGCCTATGGTGCCATGTCTAAACCTTGATCCCCATCAGGAACCCCACTTATGCTTCTCTAGTCCTATCAGGTAGCAAGAGCGAATGCTCCACAATGGGTGGTCACCAAACCACCCAGGCAGGAAAGTGCCTTGGAAAATAAAGATCTTAGAAGGGACAAAGGAAGGAAGAGGCAGGCCCTATGGCATCACACAGAGAGGAACTGCGATGCTTAACCCTCCCCCAAGGACAGAAATTCTTTCCCTTGGTCACTCAAAGTCCTAAAGGCTTCAGAGGTTTTATCAGAAGTTTTAGGTTGAGGGACAGACACACTAAGCAGGAAGCAAAATCATCAAATTTTAACTGAAGAAAAATATATGTTCCTAACTCTGTGTCCCATACTAACATAACTAAATGAAGGACAGGAATTGTTAAAATTGGCCACTAAGTCTGAGTTTGTGTTCATTCATTTATTTTTTCTTATATTTATATCCCCCCCCTGCCACCTTCTTTCTTCAAAATTTCACTGTGTAGCCCTGGATGCTCTGGAACTCATTATGTAGACCAGGCTAGTCTCTAGTAGAATTGCCTGCCTCTGCCTCTCAGGTGCTAGAGGCATGGGCCACTCTGTCTGTCTTCATTCTTTAGAACTCTGGCTTGTGTAGACAATCACCAGCCTTTTGTGACAGAGGAAATGATGTCTGGGTTTCTAAAATATGGTGACCTGATTTTAGTGTAATGGTGGGCAGAAAAGCAGATTTTTTTTTTAATGTTTTGTTTTTTTGGTTTTTTTCTGGTGTGTTTTCATGTGAGTGCTGCCTTGCAAGAATCAAAGGGCAGCTTTGAATGTCACCCTCACCCCTCCACCTTGTCTGAATCAGGGTCTCTCTTCTTGTTATTTATATCAGTGTATACCATGCTAGCTGGCCTACAAGCTTTGACTTCTTTGTTCACTTCCCATTTTTTTCTAAAAGAAATAGGGTTATAGATAGATAGATAGCCATGCCTGGCTTCTTGGGATGCAGACTCAATTCTTTAAACTGGTAGGAAAAGCACATCTTTTCTGGGGTAGGAAGGTTGACAGAAGAAGTGCACTCTGGGGTCTGGAAGCCTTGTAGGTTGGCTCTGTAGTGATGGCCCTCCTTATCTTGGTTAGGTAAGGGGATCTTACCACTTGAAAGACACTCACAGTTGCTCTCTAAGGACTTCAGCTTGACTCTGCCCAACTCAGAAACCAGCTGACATGCCCCAGGTGCCTGTGGCAGTAGGTCTCATAAAGGCCAAAGCCAAGTTTTGCCAACAGCCACAAATACTCCACAGACTGTGCAGAACTTTTGAGAAACCACAGTTGTTGACGTTTTGCTTTTGGCTGAGTCCTTGGCTTGAGGGCTGCCAGTGGGTGATGGAAATGGGGTCCTGTGGAATGTCTGAATCACAGGTTCCCGACACCTACTTCTAAGACTGTATTGGGAGCTCACATTTCTCGGCTTTGAAAACATCTTCCATTATTCACTTTGATGTAGATGGCCTTTTAAAAGGTCATACAGGCCAGTAAGGGAGACCCGAACACAGAGCCTCACTTTCAGACATGGTGACAAAGGGGTATATCATCAAGATCATTTGCCCATGAGACATTCTGAATAGTTGAGTCTGGAAACTGTTACTTTTATTAAGTAAGAAACTTTATTGCTGGATTTAGTTCCTTTTCTTTTCTTTTGTTTTATTTGAGACAGGGTTTCACTGTGTAGCCCTGGCTGTCCTATAACTAGTTATGTAGACCAGGCTGGCCTCAAACTCATGGAGATTCTCTTGTCTGTTGTTGGTTGGTTATTTTTACTCTTTACTCTTTGGGCTTTCTACCCTTTGGGGCCCTGCCACCCAGCTCCCAAATAAACCACAAAGGAGATTTGTTTTTCTCACATATAAATGCCTGACCTTGGCTTGGTTTATTTCTTGCCAGCTTTTTTTTTTTTTTAAACTTTAAGTTATGCCATCTACCTTTTGCCTCTGGGATTTTACCTTGCTCTATTTCTATATCTTCCTTTACTTCTTACTCCATGGCTTTCTGTGTAGCTGAATGGCTGACCCCTTGATGTCCTTTCCTTCTCTTCTTTTTTGCTGCCCTTGATCCTCTTTTCCAAGATTTCTCTTATTTATACTCTCTGCCTGTCAACCCTGTCTATCCTATATCCTGCCTGACTGTTGGATGTTTAGCTCTTTATTAGACCAGTTAGGTATTTTAGACAGGCAAAGTAACACAGCTTCACAGAGTTAAATAAATGTAGCATAGAAGAATGCAACACATCTTTGTATTATTAAAGCAAATGTTTCACAGCAGAAACAAATGTAACACATCTTAAAATAATATTCTATAATACCTTCCACTGCTTCCTGAGTGTTAAAATTATTAACTTCAACCATCATGCCTAGAATTCTTAATAGGCCAAAATTTCTAGGCATGTCAATGATCAGAAATAGTCAATTGTGTTATATTTTTTCTTAGTTTTGGGAGTTAAAAGAGAAAACTTGGGTTCAAAGTTTTGATTTAGGGCTCCAAACCTAGTAACTTCAATTGCAGAAGGGTGTAAGTGTCAACTAGTCAAAATTATGTCTGGATCAGATCTTAGCCTGTCCCTATACATAAACTATTTCCTACTTGTCACCCAGACCCATGAGTTCCAAAGACAGGTGTGTAGCCATTAGCCCCAGAGTCCATAGTCAACAGCCTATGGGCACTTGGTTTCCTTTATCCCAGTGAGCAATCATCACATGATCATGGTCTTGAGACTTCTTCCTCAAGGCCCTGGAGGCGAAGCATCATCTCAGAGCATTTCCTGCTGTCATGGAGCACCCATGTAGCCAGTAAGGAAGTTGGGAAATCTTGTGAGTAGGTATGCAGGAAGAAGAAAATTAACTTCTTTGGCCTTCTGTGTCTGCCCCCAATGTTATGAGAGGAAGCCCTTTCACCTTGCTCTGCCTCACTGAAACTTTGGAGGCTGATCTCATTCTTCTCCAAAGAATGTAGTCAACTGTCCTGATTCTTGTGGTTCCCAGGTATTGTATCAGTTCCTGCAGCTCCCACTGAGACACAGAGACACCTGTACAACTGACTCCCTGGTGTCTATCCCTAAGGGCTCAAAGTATTCATCATGAAAAGTGATTTTTTTAAAAATGTCTCATATATGTTCTCAAGGGAGAGAAGCAGGAGAATGTCGAGTTTGAGGCTACCTTAGGCAATATCATGAGATCCTCTTTAAATGATTAAATAAGCAAATAACCTCTTACTTGATAAAACTTATTTCTATGTTTTATAGGTTTGTTTATTTCTTTGAGAAAGGTCTTGGTACATGGCCCAGATAAGGCCAAAGATTTAGTTCTTAATGACACCCCTGGAGTCAGATCTTTGGTACAGGACTTTAAAACATATATGCTGGGCTTGTGAGGTGGCTCAGTAGATAAATGACTTTTGCCACCAAGTTTGAAGATCTGAATTTGGTCCCTGGGACCCACATTATGGAGACAAAAATCACACTTTCAAGCTGTCCTCTGACCTCCATATGTGCACCATAGCACCCAAGTGCTTGCATGAGTGCGTGCACACACATGCACTCGTGCACACATGCGCACTCACACACACACAAATGTAAACGTTGTTTAAAAGTGTGCACTGCTCATAAGAAATTGCCTCCTTTTAGAATAGACTCCCAGTCCTCTCCTCACCATGCCCTTATAAGGGCTTTGGTTATCAGCTCACTGAAAAGGTGGTCAGAGGTCTTATTTGCACATTTGCTGGCTTTAGGAAACTTCCTCCCATGGAACTCTGAGGAAGGGGCTCTGTTACTAATAAATCATGCTCTTAAGCTACAACTTGTGCATTCTGCAGTTTTCTCTGGTACCCTGGATAAAGGACTCCTCCAAGAGTTACTGATTCCAGTGACTGTCACAGGATTATCTAGCTCCTAAAATTGAAATAGAAAGAATGGAAGAACTTTGAAGGAACTGAAATTCTTGATTATAATTTTACATATATGCACACAAGAAATGATAACTTGAAGTCTGAGTATATTAAAAGATGTGAGAAAGAGGACTTCAGTTGTGGGGTTCTGTAAAGTATCACATATATGCCAAGTGACAGACTGCAGTGTTTCCAGGCCAAGGACAGTGGCTTATCTCAGTTTGTATCTTCGTGCATTGATAGGATATGTTCCTCAGCCATGAATTTGGTTCCAAATCTTGCCAACAGTGCCTTTAGCTGTATAGAAATGAATTATTAGAATTCTGACACAAGGTTTCTGAATGACTGTCTTACCGTTTGATATATAAATGCCCAGTTTCGGTGGACTGAGGGTGATGACTATGAGGGTGATGACTATGGAGACCACTTTTTTATTAGAGAAAAAAAAGTTAGCAAATGACCTGCGAATACACTACTGACTCATTTTAAAGTGCATTCATTCATAAAATCCAAGTTAGTAGGGCTGCTGTCTGGTCATCTGTCCAGGAGCCCTCTGTGAATCAGAGGTAGCTGCTATTCTTCCTTCTTGAACCGTACAGGGAGTTGTTAGTTTTTGCACCTCCTCTGCCTGGTGGGTACTGTCACCCTGTCTCTTCCCAATGAGGTGACTTTGTCTAGAAACCCTTTGCAGAGAAGCTGACCTGCCTGTCACCCAGCTGGGCTGCCCAAGCCCTTTGTCCATATTTAGTTAGAGCCACATTAAGAGAGAATTATTTTCTGTTAGCCTCTTTCTCACTGAGTTGAGAGGACCCTAACAACTATTATTGCAGTCATTTTGTTACCATGAAGCATAGAGCCAGCTAAATACACATTTACGAGAAAAGAAATATTCAGGTCTCGGGTTGCCGTGAAAGCCTTCTCTTTCTTTGTCTCTCTGTAATAAGCAATAAGCCAGTGATCTCAGAGTGTCTTCTGGTGTGTAGACTGCTGCTGTGGTAGACTTCCTTTTTGACCATGGCTTCCCTGATATAATTCTAGCTGAGTAGCCTGCGACTAAGAATGCAAACAATGGGCTCTTTCTGACACTATTCATACAACTAAGCAGGTACTCTTTCTGTGTACCTTGTCTAGAAAGGAATATGATTGAGAGTAAGCATCTTCATGTCCTGGGGGACGAAGGAACCTCAAAGTGAAGTGCTGGGGGAGGGTAGCACTAAATCATCTAGAACTTTAGTTTTGCATCTGAGGAAATAACTTAGGTTTCATAGAAGAGCTGAAGTTTCATGTTTACATTTCAGTCAATTAACTGCTCCCCTTAGATTTTTCTATCTCCAAAATGGGACACGTG
The DNA here is from genome assembly GCA_004025045.1 of Sigmodon hispidus. Lineage (NCBI taxonomy): Eukaryota > Metazoa > Chordata > Mammalia > Rodentia > Cricetidae > Sigmodon > Sigmodon hispidus. The sequence continues at coordinate 145,042 of PVIH01000443.1, read as the reverse complement.
ATAGTATCCTCTGGTAAGCCTAACACTTTGGAAGGTGGAGGCAGGAGGATTACCAGTTTAATCCTGGATTACATGAGACCAATATATATGTATGATGAATATGTGTGTGTATATATTCATTCATTCATTCATTCTGCCACTGAAGCCTCCTTGATGAGATCCCTGTCACAGAAATATTGCAAAGACAAGAGTTTTGAAAGTAAAGATTCTGAAGCTAGAAAAAATGCCAGGGTTCATGTTGTCCATCTCTGTATCTCTAGCCAAGATTTCTATGAAATACCCACCCCAGACAAAAGACCACCTAGAAAGGAGAACCCACAGCTTCCCCTTGGTTTTGAGCCAAGTTGGAAGTTGTCATGCCAGATTTCCCTCTGCTTTTCTGTTCACTGTCAAATAATTTAGGGCATGGCAGTGGGGGGGGGTGTGGAAATGAGGGAGTGATTTGCAGCATCTGCTTCTTCCTTTCTAGTTGAATCTGTTCTTCTCAGATACCAGCAGCAAGTGCCAAAGTCAGCAATGGAATTCAGCTGTGTGCATTTGGAAGGCGCTGGGAGATAAATTTATGTTCACTATTCGGATGTGGATTGTACAGAGAAACCAGATGGCCCAATTGTCCTCCAAGTGCCCCAGAGAGTGGTGGCTGATGAAAAGTTTTGGGGAGAGAGCTAGAAGGTCAATTGACTCCCACTCCCAAGTTGCTAACTGGATAGATACACGCCTGGGATCTATTTGGATACTTCCTCAGAGAAAGAGGAAGGTCTTGTTAGAGGGAACTCAAGGCTCTTGTGCTCCCTGCCATTCTGCACCCAAGAGATGGACAGTTTTGTACCATGAAGGCTGTTGCCCTCTTCTCTTACATTCTGCATCCTCATTGAGCACTGGAAAGAATCAAGGGAGGTGATGAAATTTCTCACCTTAAAAAGTGTTCAAAATAGAAGAACCTGAGTGCTAAAGCCTGGGGAAGACTCGTTTGGTTTCCCACATACCTTCCTGGCGCAAACTCCATAGACTACCCCCACTTACTACAAATGTGGTTTTTTGGAATCAGTTAATTTTACAAGTGGATTTTACTCCAGGGTGAAGGGGCAATGGTGGTACAGAGTCCTTTACTTCTGAGCTGAGACCCAGAAAGCTGGTTGATCACTGATCTTCCTATGAACCATCTCTGTTTTGAGGCTTGCTAACCTGGAACTAGGTCCCCTTATTCAAGTCTTAGGACAGAACAAGAAACTCCTGAACTTCCCATCTTGCTTTTACTTTCAGAAGAGTCAATTAGCAGTTGACTTTGTCCAGAGATACTGAGATGAAATGGAGGGAGCACAAGATCAGCTTCATCACTGGCTCTGGATGCTGGCGATGCTGCCATTGAACTGTGTGGCTTTGGACCAATTATTTGATAACCTGTGGCCTCCAGTTCTCTCATTAGTAAAGTTGAAGATTCTAGTGTTGGTGGGAACTAAGCTGAAACACTTTAAACGCACTTCCTCCTTCGGTCCTTGGCTCACAGTGAAGCCATGACAACTGACATGCTGAAACAGGACTGGATGATGGCTAAGGACAGGTCTGAGGCAAGTCTGAGTTTGTGCCTGAGTCCCACATACTGTCTGTGCAGCCTTTAGCTTTTCTTTTATTTAGGTGTGAATTGGGACAATACTAATTAATGCCTCTGCCATAGTTGCTTGAAAATTAAGTTAGATATGTTGAATTTTTACATGATGTTCACCACATAAGTAATATCCAAGAAATATTATCTTACTATAATTGATAAGCAGTTACATAAGTAGGACTCTATGGTCAGAATGGTCTTTTCATGGTAGCCAATGATGAGGTGGTTGCCTCCTTCAGAAATAGTGTAGCATGCTGTCAGTGTCCATTGAACATGAGGTCTTGCCCTCACTATGTTAAGATTATTTGTCTATAGCATCACTGTCAATGTCCATTGAGAATGAAGTCTTGCCCTCACTATGTTAAGAGTGTCTGAAGATACCATCCAGGAAGCTTTTGAGTTAGCAGACCTCTCTGACTACGGTCGCTTTGGTAGCTCTCATCCCTTAGGTGAGTTACTGATGTTATGTGGTAGAATTGCTGGAGAGGCACTGATGTGGAAGTCCACAGTGATGACTACTGGTCCCCTCCTCTCTGCTCACCTCAGCCCCTCTGCCTCACTGTGTCCTCCAAAGTCATCAGACTGACACACACAGCTTTTGCCTTTCTCAGCAAGGGGTAATTACAAGACTCAAATCTAAACAGGCAGTAGCAGTTTATGTCTAAGCACATGGCTTTCCAGCCAAGCGCTCAATCTGCAGGGTGAACTCTTCAGCCTCTAGCAAGGACCGCTGGCTGCAGGGCTATTCACCTTGAGATTAGGGGGGCCATGAACCTCAACTCCTTGAGTTTTAGCCAAAATTGCATCCTCCTGGTTTTGGAATGTTCCAGAAACAGGAGAGTTGAGGGCTTCCCTCCTGCTCACCATCCCAGCAGCTTTCAGTGACAGACTCTGTGGGGAAAGGGCTTAGAAATGAACTCTCCAGTTGTGTCTTCTTGTCCTCTCTAGAGTAGAAAGCTACAGCATGGAGGCAGTGGGTGGAAACTGTTGAGAACCAGGATGCAGGGGAATGTTGGGGCACAGGTAGGGATGTGGACATCCTGTAGAGGGTATCTCAGTCTCTTCTCTGAGGCTGTCCTTTGATCTTTTGAGGCTGGGTTGCCTCTAGGAAACTGATTAGAGCTTTTAGTCTGGTTTGTAAAAGGAAGTGTGAGTTACAGACATGAGCTCCTTCTACCCACAGGAAGATGACAACCTCAGTATTGTCCAGTATGAGACTCAGATCAGACTTCAGGGTAGAACCCTGGAGAATTTGCTAGAAGGGAGAGAAAAAAGATGTCCTCACTTTCCTCCTCATAGAAGATTGAACATGGCTGCCCAGTCACAAAGTTTATGCATGACTTGTTGATGTGTGGCTTTGGACCAATTACTTGATAACCCGTGGTCTCCAGCTCTCTCATTAGTAAAGAGAAAGGTTTTCAGTCTCCTTTTCTTCTCTGTCTTAGATTGACATAGACTCAGAGCCTAGGTTCACTCTAGCACAGCCAAAGCTTTGGTACAGTAAGCTGAACAAGACTTGCCAAGCTCAGGCTCCAGACCACTCTCGTGGGGCTTCCTCTGAACTGCCTCCCTGTATCAGAGGCCCCATCTTCTAAGTCTCAATACTTTCCTTGCTTTATCTTCAGATTCCCTGGTATCTGAAAGTAAGGGCAAGAAAAGATTCTGTCTGTCTTGTCTGTCTTTGGCCTCTTTCTGGATCTTGATTGCTCATCCAGGAACCATCCAGGACCCCTATTACTGAAATAACAGAGACTACGGTGAAGACTTGAATGGGAACCTTCTGACCATGTTCTGCTGTCCCTCTAGTGAGTAGAAAATTCTAAACAGATTGATGTAGGTCCTCCTCTTTGCCCTCAAAGAAGTGATCATACTTATGGCCTCTGAAGACAGTCACTTCAGGGCATAATGAACCTGTAGTCCCAAAAAAGATTTCCTGGTAGTGTCCAAGAGCATGAGGAGGAAGGTGTCCTGTCCACACCCAGGCAGTCTGGAACCAGTGGTCCCCACCACATGCATTAGGCATGGTTGAATCACTGCAAACAGCCCAGGGCACTTGGAGATGTCAGCTGCTATCGCTGGGGGTAGGAAAACAGTGGCTATAATTAGATTCTCGAGTACCCTGTGTGCAACCGAGGGGAAACCGGCCCCTTGAAGTGTGTCTATTTTCCACCGCTGTACCCCATAGTGTCACCACAGGTGCTTTTAAGGAACTGCTGTGGCTCTTGGTGACAGTTCTGCAGTTTTTGAGAAGTCACACAGGGCCTGGTCAAGTATTGGCAAAAGATTTCCTGTTCCCTTCTCCCCGCCCCCTTCTCCCCACTGACATCATTCTCCTGACATTAGGCCACCATTGCGTGTTGAGAAGGCCAACTCTAAGGCTATTTCTCACCCAGGATTTAAAGCCACCCAAGGAGGGAGGTGCATCCGCACCCAGCCTACTTCAGATGTCACTTCCCATGTTCCAAACAGCCTATTACAAAGTCCCTGATTTATCCACACAGCTGTAGAGTTATGCCTGGTTGCTGTGTGACAGTTTATAGCATATGCATTTAGTGCTGAGAGGAATTAGGGAGGGGGGGCTGTGTCTACACTTTTAGGTTTGTTTGACTCTCTTGGCTTTGCCATGTCTGGTCGTTTGGCCTTGGGCAACTCCTTTAACTTTTGGGGACCAGCTTCCTGATTCTTAAAATGGGGTAGTTAATTTGCCTCACATGATGACTATGCTAGAATTTATTACCATGACCAAACAAATCAATACAGCATTCAGCAGACTCTCAATAAAATACTGTTTATATTGAGAGTTAATAGTAGAATACAGGAGAAAACAAACCATTGCAACACTTGAGTTTTTAATTCAGGGCCCTGTGCAGTTTACCTACTTACTGCTTACTAGGTAAATAACACTCCCAACCTGTGACCATATTCTTTCATTGTTATTGTTGTGAGAATAGTTTGAATGGGACCAGTAAAAAGATACTAGAAGGTTATTAATAAAGCTTTAATCCCAGCATTTGGGAGGCAGAGGCATGTAGATCTCTGTGAGTTCGAAGACAGCCTGATCTGCAGAGTGAGTTCCAGGACATCTGGGACTGTAAATCCTGTCTCACTCACACACAAAAGGCTAGAAACATTAGAAATATAAAGCTAGCTACCTCTTGGAGCCTGTGCTTTGAGATGGCTAGAAAGTAGAATGTGCTTCTTACAGCCATCTGACCCAAATCCTCTGAGTGGCTTGGATAATGGAAACACAAAACAAAACTAACACTGGCTTCAGGCCAAAGGTCAAATCCTGTTCTAAGAATATTAAGAATGATGATCTCAATTGTCAGGTAAACCTGAGGTGGTGGGGACCATCACAGCTGCCCATTTAACAGAGGTGTATTAACCAATCTAATCAAGAGTCAAAGTCATTTGCTCAGGATCACAGCTGATAAATGAGAAATCCAGAAAGTCAGTTTCCCACTCTGAAATTCAGAGTCCTCACCAGAGCATCCGCTTAGATGGCCACGAGGACCCCACTAATTCTGCTGACTTCACCTGGGAAACTTTTGAGGTCATGTGAGAATTGCGACATTGACATTTGTGATGCTTGGGACGGAACAGAAATTAAGAGGACGCAACACTCTGAATTCTACTCTGGACACTTAGATCTCCTTGTACGCTGCTATTTTACTATTTTCTTCTGTCCTAACCCCTTTACTGAAAATATGTCCCCAAGAAGCCTAGTGTATGTCCCATGACATCATCAGCACCTGCTTCTTTTGTCAGAAGTTTCCAAAGGCGGGAGCAGCTAGGCTTTGAGTGAGATTATGTCCATTTCTCTTTCTGGCCAAATCAAGACACATTCTTTACCAATAAACTTCTCAGAAAGTTGTCTACACTCTGAACCATTTTCATCATCTTTTTTGTTAAGGGTACTGGTGGGCATAGCATTGCCCTGTCCACGGTCAGCAGCATCCTCCATCTCTAGCATGAGATAAAGATAACTGAACCTCTTTTTTTTTGTTCCTATTTTTATTAAACACATTTAACTTCCAGGGGTCTCTGCTCTCCGACTATCTACTCTTTTAATTGCTTCAGTACAGATTCTTTTGTGAGTTATTCATCTCCTAATAGGAATCTTGGAGGAGCCCAGCCTTAAAATCAAGGCCTTCAACCTTGCTTTATAGATGAGGGTGTCCTTCAGCTACTCAGCCTCCTACCTGCACCTCCCATGTGCTGGGATTACAGTCATGGACCATTCCACCTGGGATGTGGTACTGGGAATCCCACTGAGGGCATTGTTCTCTGCCAGTTGGCCTATATTCTAGCCTTTACCAGTTTAGTTTTATTCAGATTCTTGGCTTTAGTGTCCGCATGCTGATAATTGCTGTGCCAACCTCCCAGTCCAGCCCAGCCCTTTCTCCTCTTTCCTAGCATCCACATCTTAGGGATGCCAGACTGGCATCTCAGACATAGCTCTTCCCTTGGTTTTGTTGTCTCCAAGTAACAAAGTGCCTCTCTCACAGATTGTCACTTCTGACACCAGGGGCCCCTCTCTCAGTTACTTTTGTAATTTCTGATGTCAGTGAATCTGTCAGTAACACTGCTTGCACATTGTCTGGGTCACTGTGTTAGCTTGCTGGTGTTTGGGTTCTAGCTCTAGTGAGCTCTAACCCAGTAGTGGTAATAAACTATGGAGGCTGGAACATGCCTATAATCCCAGCTCTTGAGAGGTAGAAACAAGAAGATTAGGAGTTAAAAGGTCAAAGTTAGCTACCCAGTGAGTTCTAAGCCAGCCTGGGGATGTATGAGGCCTTGTCCTCCCCAAACCAGAAAATAAAATAAACCCTTGCATCACTTCTAGAGTATTCTTTCTGACTCTGTGGATCCCATCTTCTGCCTCCCTTTTATTTGCTCATTCAGTGCCGAAGCAACTGGTCTATGCATCATTTCTGTCTTTTTAAATTTAAATTTATTTATATGCATTGTTTTATAAATACTTTAAACATACTGCTGCTCCAGCCCTCTGATGTCTTCTGGTCCCTCTGCCAAGAGTGTTTCAGATATGGAATCCACGTGGCTTCTGAGTCATTAGCTTACCTGACCTTTCTATGTTAACTAGAAATCTCTTCCTGTCCTCTCTAATTTATTCTTTTCCAGAATACTTACTGTAAGGTGCATACATTATTTATTGTGTGCCCTCTCCCCTCTGATATGAGGGCAAAGAGATTTTCAAGCCCTGTTCACTCCCATAGCCCCAAGATTAGAATAGTATTTGGCACATGGTAGGTGTTTGGCTAGTGTTTGGTAAGAGGAAAGATGGCTCCAGGTCAGTTGATTTTTGTTTGTTTCAGGGTATTTCTTTTGCTTTGTCTCATGTTGCCCAGGCCAGCTTTGAATTTCCTAGGCAGCTAGGATCGTTGACCCTTAACTTCTGATTCTACTGCTTCTGTCTCTTAAGTGCTGGGATTATAATCATGAGCTACCACATCCAACCTGTGTGTTAATGAGGCTCAAACCAGGGCGCTGTGAATGCTAGGTAAGCACTCTGCTCACAGAGATACCTCTCCAGCTTTCTAGATCAGTTTCAAGAACAGGTTCCAAATAACCAGACATGCTCTTTACTGTAGTCAGCAAATCTTCCACACGTCTTAAAAGCAGAAGTGGGCATGTGGGGTGGCTGGGCAGACCTAGGCCTTTTTGCGTATCCTAAATTACTTGCCCAGGTGATAGTATTTACTGTGGCTGGATTTTGCTCTAGCTCACATCTCCCTGAGGATGTTTGGTGGAGTGAACTGGCTGGAAAGTTCAATGGTTCTCAAGATGATTTCCCTGAAAAGGTCCTCGTTGGAACATCATCCCATTAAAAGACCCAGATCCAGACCTCCTGTTCAGCAGACATTCTCATGTATGTTACTTCAAGTTATTTCCAGTGGTGTGTGGGTGGGAGGCGGGAGTTGTCTTTGCTCCTTAGTGGTTTGGAAAGGCCTTCCACAATGTCTTCCCTTCCTACCCAAGTCATTTTGTTCCCTTCAAACCTTTCTCCAAATTATACAGCATAACCTCTTAGACTCAGTGGCACATCAGCAAATCTCAAAGTATTCTTTATCTCTTCTCAGTGACATTTTGGAGTCATGCTTCTCTCTTCTTTAGAAGTCTGAGGAGAGGGTGACTTTTTTCCCTGGGGGGGGGCTCATAGAATGACATCCTTACAGTGTTATGTGTGGACAGACAAATGGGTGACTTTTAAGTCTTTGAAGAAGTTTTTTTTTCCTCCCACTCTGGGTTATGGTCCATCACTCATCATACTTTGCATTTATTTTTGTTAGTGAGACAGCTCCTGACTGGCCTGGAGCTCACTGTGAAGCCAAGGATGACCTTGAACTTTTTATCTTCCTGCCTCTACTTTCTAAATACTGCTATTATTATTAGCATTTGGAACCATGTTGGGTATATGGTGCTCCAAGGGTCTAATTCAAGGCTTCAGATACAGTGGGCAGACCCCACTGCGGACTGAGGCACCTCTCTAGCACAGATGACACACTTCTAAAGAGCAAAATGTTGCATTGTGGCACTGGGGAGATGGTTTGGTCCTTAAAGTACTTCCCATGCAAGTTCAAGATCAGAGTTCAGATCCCCAGCACCTTCTGGGTGAAAGTTAGTGGGTTAGGGTTAGGGCACTCAGTGCCTGAGAAGCAGAGGTAGGGGCTCTTTGGAACTAGCCAGAAATGGCTGAGACACAGCAAGTTATCCAGATGAAGTAGTAGAAATGGCAAACTCTAGGCTCAGACCCTATGCCAGTAAGAGGGTGAGCAATTGACCCTGGCCTTTTACTGGGAAGCAGAAAATGAAGGGGTAAAACCTACACCTCAGGGCAAGTGAGAAGAACAATGAGTCCTCAGGAACACTACAGGGGAAGGAGCCACAGACCACAAAGTTCACACTCAGAATCAACTTGGGAGTTTCAAACATGCACACACATGTCCACATGCAGCCATGCACAAGCAACACGAATACAAAGAACACACACAGTGCTGTGCTGTGTGTCACTGGCCTATGCCAGGGTCCTGCAACCCTGCATATCTCTTTTGTCCTTTGTTCTGGAAGCTTCCTGTGGTAGACAAGTTTCAGTAACATTTTATAGATGAAGTCAAACGGGCAGTGAAAGCTGGGACTGGCTGGAACTTTCTGTCGGTTGGCAGCCCTGTAGGATATATCACTCAAGACACTTGCTCTCACTTCTGGGCCTTGTGGGGCTTTCATTTCTTCATTAGGTCTCCCTTGACCATTGGTATGTGTTCCTGCCTGTGCTCTAGGAGCGTAAGAACTGCATTCAGAGGCTTGGTGGTTGTCTTTGGCTGTGGAGACCATTTCTAAATTGATGTCTTACTTCTGGCTCTCCTGTATCTGCTGGGCCCCTGGTGGCGGGGGTAGGAAAATCGTTCCAGTTCTTTGGAGAATGCATGGTAGCAGTAGGAGCCACCTATACAGTTCTTTTATCTATGCTCCAGGTCTGTGGAGATTCTTTTCTCCATGCCCATGAGAACATGGCTTCCTTCAGAAATGCTGTTTGGAAGTCCTGAAGGCCTAAATGCTGCCCTTCAGGCCTAAATGCTACCCTTCAGGCCTAGGCCTAGGAACTCACCACAGAATTACATCAGTGTCAACTCTGCACATTATTTTAGAATTGTGACAGTTTCTCAAGAGCACCCAAGAAGTTTCTGAAGTAATGAGTTCCCGAAGCCCTTCTCCAGAGATTGTAATTGAGCAAGCTCTTAAGACAGATCCAGCAATCTATAATTAAATTAAAGAAACAAACCCTTTGGCAGTTCTGACAATGAACCAGGCTGGAAACACTGTTTAGATTACTAAACCCTTTTGTACATAATATTTCGTTTGTTCCTTTTGACACATGAGGAAGCTGTTAACCTCCTCTGCAGATGTGACTCAGATACAGCAATAACCTGCTCTGTACCGCTAACTTAGTAAATAGCGCCCAGGCCTTTGTTCCCAAGCCAGGCTCCTTCCCCTGTAGTGTTCCTGGAGACTCATTCTCCTTCTCGCTTGCCCTGAGGTGTAGGTTTTTCTCTCCTCATTTTCTGCTTCCCAGTAAAAGGCCAGAGTCAGTCGCTCTTTCCTGAGACCAACACTGAGGAGACCAACTCTGAGGAAGTTTGGAAGAAGAGTGGAAAGATCGCTCCAGGGAGGTATTGTGAACTGCCCTAGTATGTCCCCATATCCAGGCTTATCACTCAGCAGTGACAGATCCATTTTCACTCAGAGTAAGCAAGGCCTTCTGCCTTCAGAAGCATGGAGACCACATGGCCTTCATGGATGGGTGGCTGTTTCTACTCAGTTCCAGGAAAATGTTTGCCCTGGAACTGAAGCCACGGACCACAGGCAAGGCAAGCTGGGTATAAATCTTTCCTCTTTCATATGGATTGTAGTGTAGAGTTAAGAGAGTCAGGACAGATCTTAGGATCTCATGTTTTAATATAATAGGAAAAGTGATTCTGGATGGCCCAGTGGGGTCTGAGAAACTGGATTTTCTGTGGCTTCAGGATGAGCAGATGTCACTCTGATTCTTTTGTTCCAGTGGGTCCTGTGCCATGAGAGCCCCTGGGGTTGATACATTCATGTCCATGTCAGTTTCTAAGAACAGCCTCCTCAGTTCATATTCCAAGTATGGCAGCCTTGACGATGTTTACCTTGGTGATAAGAGCCTGTTCCTAATTGCTTATTCATTTGTTTATATATAGACATTATTACTTTTTAAAAACCTGCAGGCGGGTCCCTGGCTTCAGGGTTCCATGTTTTCCCCAGACTATCTTTGCATTTTCTATCTCTGAGCTTCAATGTATGAAATAATATAAATGTCTACTTCCTAAAGTTTGGTAAAGGTTAGATGAATTATGTGTGGCATGCATAGAACAGTGGCAGAGAAGATAACATGATGTGGAGGCAGCTGTAAGAGACTCTGCCATGAAGAGTTCATAGTTAACAAGGAAGCAGACATGGAAACTGTAATCATTGATCATCGTATAAAGCTGCATGGGAAAGACTGTGATAGAAGACTACCCAGAATGCCTTGGGAGTGCAGGCAACAGGCTGGCCATGTTCTACAGAAGAGAAAGCTAGAAGATTATTAGTGACACTGGTTCCTAAAATGTTTGTAGGATTTTCCCAGATGTAAAAGATGGGAGAAAGGCAATTTCTAAGAGAGGTGATAGAACACACAGGGCCACAGTCATGAAAATTCTGTGCAGGAAGGTGATGCCAGGTGGAGAATATGGTGCACGGACAGGAGGTGAGAGGTGAGGAGAAGACCCTAGCCTGTATCCTTGGAAGAATTGTTTGTGTGATGGGCTGGACTTAAGCTCAGTGGGGCAAATAGGTTTTTGCTACGAGCAACAGGAAAGGAGGGAGAAAGGAAAGGAGACTGGGACCTTGTCTAACATCTTCATTAAATCTTAATTCAGGTCATCCAGAACTTTGGAGAGAACCCAGTGCTAACTGTGTCCAGGAGATAGTGTTTGATGCTAGTGTTGATCATGACATTCACGGCGACCTCGAGAAAGGCTCTGTCGAGTATCCAGACTTGCAGATCTTCTAGGCATATGAGGCTTCTGCTGTCTCCAGACCCAAACCTTAGGTCATTGACCGGAAACACAGCAGGCTGAGGACCAAGACCCAGGCTCAGGAGAGTAGCTTTGCCTTAGCTTTTATTGTTAAGTGGTTACATTTTCATGGCTCACAAAGGACAATTGAAAGTTGTACATTCATTCACCCATCTAATGCTCTTCCACCTTGCTGGCTTGCGACCGTTCCATAAGAAGCTCTTACAAGTTTCTCACCTGTCTTTCCTTGTACAAACATGAGCAAATACAGATGGAGTAGACACTTTCAGAGGAAGTATCCAGTATATTAACTAGACCTTTAAAAAATTAAAATATGTTCATAGCAATTTCTAACTTCTTGAGTTATTCTTTCTAGGACGTAACTAAGAAAAGCAAAATCCTTGACACAACTGTCTGTCCACCTTGACCTCGATATTGGGAGAATTAGAATTTCACATTCTCCATCCACTTGGCACTTTGTAGTAGAAGGGATTCACAGAACCTTGCCTATTCATGGTTTCTCAGCCAGGGACTTTCCTTGTGTTCACTGGTCCTATGACTTCATTTTAAAAAATATTTTTATTATTTTATGTGCATTGGTAGTTTGCCTGCCTGTCTGTGAGGGTGCCAGATCTTGAAGTTATAGACAGTTTGTGAGCTGCCATGTGGGTGCTAGGAATTGAACCTGGGTCTGCTAGAAGAACAGCCAGTGCTTTTAACTGCTGGGCCATCTCTCCAGCCCCCAGGACTTCACTTTATAAAAAATGTTTTGGACTGCTAATTGTTAACAAGCTGTTGGTTGGTGTTGCTTCTCCCCCTCTCTTTCCCTCCAGCTCTTCCTGTCAAGGTTTTTGAGGCTTAATTGTCCACCCCAGTCTCCACCAGGGCCATGTGTGTCTGATTTGAACCTTGAATTCTGCTGGAGACTCCTGCTGCACACATGTGGCTGTCAGTGCCTCTCCAGAATTGGTTGCAAACTTTGTGGGATTTTCTTGGTTTCCACCACATGTGTGGAGCCCCACGGAAGCCTTAAGACTCCAAATCTCAGCAGCAAGGCAGGGCTGGCTGCAAATAGATAGCTTGAGCTGCCGGCACACCCTGATCATAAAGACCCTGTAGCTTTGCTTATGGTAGAGAATTTCCTGCATTCTCCAAGGGTCACTAGAGAGGCTCAGAGGAAGGAAATTGAATGGGGGATGGGAGAGGGCCAGGCTAGATGATCTCCAGGATGCCTTCAGTTCTAACATTATATATTGGGACATCTTTGGGAACCGCCTATACTATGCAGTTATCTTGAGGTGCACCATAGGAAAGGTCCTTGATGTTATTTGGCTGATTGGACAGATATCTGGGTTTTGTTTTCCTGGGAAAGTTCCTGAAGTGTTTTGTTGTTGTTTTGTGTTGTGTATTTATGTTGGCTCGTAGGTAGTAGTACACAAAACCATTTTCTCTTTGATGTGGGCTTGCTGATGAATTGCTAAGTTCTAGGCTGTGATTCAAAACCTTTTCAGTTTTGTGAAGTCAAGAAATTCTTGTCCTATCCATGGACTCCAAGAGACCTTGGTTGCAACACAGCAGGCAGAGGACAACAACCTTTAGTGGTGTTTCTGTCCTGAAGGCTCCCAGCTCTTACCTGGAGTAAATCCAGCTGGGAGGCAGGGAGGGAGGGAGGGAGGGAGGGAGGGAGGGAAGGAAGAGGGCGGGGTGAACTGTGCCCCTGTGCTGGTTGGAGCTGTAGCTGTCTTGAGGCAAGACCATTCAGTGAGTTCACGAGGAGCAGGTAGCAGTCAGTGTTCCTCCTGTGAACTTCCTTTTGGGAGCCCTCAGAAGAACTGCAGGTACTATTTGGGGACATGCCCTCCTTGGTGGCTAGGCACAGGCATAAATCTGCCTGGAGCACTCTTCAGCACTGCTGTTGGGATAGTTGTGGGAATTGGCAGTTAGGCTTGTCAGGGCTCAATCAGGGAATCCGGAAAACCATGCATTGTAGCTCCCAGCCCCATGTCCTTATTTAGGTCTGAACCATTAGGACCCATAAGCACGCCTCTTGCATTAGAGACCTTCCCTCTGCACTCCGCAGCTTTGATTAGAGAGCAGCCTTCCAGGGAGAGACTTGAGGCCCCTGGATTGACGTGCCTTGTGCCAGCATCATCACCGGATAGATGCTCTGGCATTGGTGATTGAATTGGAGAGTCACCTGACTATTAAGTTCCTTCCGAGTCAGAATCTGATGATTTTTAAAAGACAATGATCCTAGCAGCCTGGCAACACATAATGGCCACTTAGCAGCTTTTGAACTCTCAGAGCTGGGGTGGGGGATTCATAAGGATATCTGAGTTTCTCCTCTTTGGAACCAGATAAGAGACTTACCCAGGCTATCCAGCTGGATGGAGACAGACAGACAGCACATTCTGTCTGCAGTCTCTACCCTCTGCTCTTTTACAGCACACAGCTTGTGTTAAGCCTTACAAACTGAAAAAATCAAATCAGGAAGGGCGGAGGCAGGGCCAGGAAGGAGAGAGCTACTTTGATCACAGGTCCACAGTGGCTCAGTTACCCAAATCCTATGAGGACTGGAAAGTTCAGGACCATGACTCTCAGACTTCCGTGCAACAAGAGCCCGACTGCCCACAGTTCTCACTGGGGCATCATTCACCAGGAGCCAGACTCCTAGCATCCCAAGCCACATCACTTTGGCCTTGTGGCTCTGACTGTTCAGCATGAGGGGAATGAGAGGTCCTCACACTTGAACCATATGTGAGGTTCTGTTCTTTCTTTCTATCCTACCAGAATGAGGTCAGAGCTTCACTGACCTTGATTTCAAGTAACTGAGTGTTAAGAAAGAAGTTTTGGATGATCAGGGAAAAATGAATGTGGACTTAATACTGGATGATGCAAAGGAATGGTGTCAGACATGTTATTGAAAGGGACTGTTGGAAACAGGCTTTAGCAGGCAAATATGTTGATGTTTATGTGGTTTTGAATGACTATAGAGAGCAGCCACAGAGATGGTTCAATTAGTTTAGGTACCTATACTACCTGACCACCAGATTTCAGTTCCCCAGAACCCACATGGTAGAAGGAAAGAATACTCCAGCAAGCTTGCTGTTCTGTGATCTCTACATCACATACACACACACACACACACACACACACACACACACACACACACACACTGCAATTTTTTTAAAAAGCAAAAAAAAAAGCCCATTATGTATTTTGGAGTAATATAGTATGCTGGCTAGGATTCCTGTAATGTTACAGGAAAAACAAGTTGACTATATGAATAATTCAGCAATCTCTTCATGGGTTATTGAAGTGAGGCGATGAGGACAGCGAAGTTTACTATCAGACATACTCCATTTCTGCATGAGTTTGAAAAATCTAAAGAGGCCTAAAAATAGGGCAAGGAACTCAGAAAGAAACCCTTTGGGACAGGGTGGAGATGTGAATTCCAGTGGCAGATCTTAGAGGGAGGATGAGGATACAGGAGAAGTCTGGATGCCGCATGTGAGCTGCTTGTTCAAAGTCTGTGTTATGTTACCCAGTTCTTCATTCGTTTGTCTCTGATGAGTCCTTGGAGGGCTCATGAACCCCAAATGCCTTTCTGTGTATTTTCCATTCACAGCAGTGGTTCATCTAGACTTTAGGTCAGCCTCCCGAGATTCTCCCAGAGAGGCCCTATGCTAAACCAACTTGCTTTGCTGTTACAAAAATGTATTGCCGCATCGCAGCTCTCCAGCCCACCATGATATAAATACTTGCATTGCCATGTCTGAGCTTCCCTCCATGTCTGTAGCCCTCTGTCCTCCTCATTCCCGGAAACTATCACTCAGTCTGTCCTCTCGTGTTTCAGTAGCCGATTCTGCAGTCACCCATGTCCTCTACAATGGAGGAGAGCCTTCAGGGTTAGTTCATGTTACTTTTCTGTATGATTTTTGTACATATTCCCTCCCTTGGACTAGAGAATCAATGCTGGTTCTCCTGTGGGCCTGCCCTTTACTTAGAGTGAAGAGCTCCCAGGAGACATCCTTCCTTGGAGTCTCTGTTCTCTATACTTTTCACTCTCGGTGCCACAGACAAATATGTCTGGATATTAGGTACCAGCTTCTTACATCTTTCCCATCTCCAGCCTCCTGTCATCCAGGATGACCCAAGATCTTTTTTTTTTTTTTTTTTTTTTTTTTTTTTTTTTTTTTTTTTTTTTTTTTTTTTTTTTTTTTTTTTTTTTTTTTTTTTTTTTTTTTTTTTTTTTGGTGAAAGTGTGGGCAGAACTTTGCCTGCTTCTGGTATATCTAAACACTTGAATGCAAAAAGCATCCAGAGACTATCACAGGTGCATGAGGGACTGACATTTTTGGTTTTCATAAGCTGTCATGTTGTGGCACAGAATGCTAAAATGTTTAAGTGTTTTAAGCAGATCACTCTGATTATATGGTGGATAAGGCAAGAAAGTAGAATATGTTTAACTGGCCAGTTAGTCAACTTGACAAATATTTAGACATTAAGAATGTGGGCCTCTGGGATGGAAAGATGACTCAGTAGTTAGGAGCATATACTGTGCTTGCAGAGGACCCAAGTTCAGTTCCCAGCACATAACAGCTTGGAACTCCAGCACTAAGTAATTGGGTGCCCTCTTCTGGCCATGTCGTGTAACTGCACACATATTCACTCATAAACACATACAGCACACACATTGCTATAGACATTCCTGCTGTTCTGTTTCCTACTCAAGACTCAGAACTTTGCTCTTAGCTCTGCCTCTGTCCCCCAAGAAAGGCTCGTGTGACCCATGGCATTTCCTACAATTCGTCAGGACAGCTTTGAAAGGCCAGCTGTGGCACCTGTGAACTGGAGTTGTGAAGTCACACGCTGTCATCCCACCTTCTCATCCCTAAGAGCTCTTATTACCAATCTTACTATTTCTTCTGCACTAGTCTAAACTGAGGGACAGTTGTGTGTGCCAGCCCCTTATTGTAACTCCTTCCCCTGAAATTCCCTGTGCTCATCCAACACACTGGCTGTGTTCTAGACTCTCCTCAGCAGAGACCAGCTGTAAGGACCCAAAATATCAACTTATCTTTGAAACTATAATTACACAATATGGCCCTTCCTCTTCACACATTGGCAGGGTTCCCTCTTCCCTCTCTCCTTTCAGTGAAATGTTCTGGTTTTTCTTGTGTTGTAGTAAATGAATTGTTTTAAAATTACTAGTTCAATATGGTGCATGCTCATTACTACTCACACATAATCAAACACGATGATGAGGGTGTGTTGGGATATCAGAGCAAAGCTCTTCCTCCAGTCTTAATTATGTAAACAGTGCCCCCCCACCGTGTATGCACTTGTTTGTACTTGGAGTACATGTGCACATGCTTGGAGGTTAATGTCCAGTGTCTTTCTCAATTGCTTTCCACCACCTTCTCCTCCTTCTAGTCTTTTCTGAGACATGGTTTCTCCATATATTTCTGGCAAGCCTAGAATTCTCTAAGTAGACCAGGCCTCGAACTCAGAGATCTGTCTGCCTCTGCATGTGAGTGTTAGGATTAAAGGCATGAGCCAGTATGCTTAGGTTTCCACATCATTTTTCAAGACAAGGTCTTTCACTGAACCCAGAGATCAGTGACAAGGTAGGACAGTCTTCTCAGCCTTCTTTGAGTCTCTCTTCAACCCTGGATTCTGGGTCATGCCTTGCAGCATGACTCTTCACATGGGATCTTGGAATCTGAACTCCATGCTTGCACAACAGGTGCTTTTCCCACTGAGCCATCTCCCCACCCCTGATTCTCTTTAAAGACACAAAGACCCTGTGTGACATAGGAAATGCTAGCAGAGCCTGGCTACAGTGAGTGAGTGACACAATTACGTGACTTCATACACACCAGAGTATGTGTTTCTTCTTTGTTCTGGAGGACTAACCTTAGTTGCTTCCTGCAATTCCATCTCAAACTCCAATTAAATTTTAATCCAAATAATCACAAATGCAAAATGCTTTCTTCAGCTCCATTTATTCTGCAGTTCCCTGGTGGCCAGTTTAATACACACTTTAAGGGAAGGTGTCTGGCAACGACTGGGTGAGGTATTGAATTTTCAGTTGGGAGTCTTAATATCAACCAGTACGTCATCCATAAGCCACTAGAAACAAAGCCCAGCCATCCAGCTTGCCTGTTTATGTGGGTTGGGTGGTCCTCACCCAAGCTCGGCCCAGATCCAAGTTTCACATCAGCAGGTCCTACCTACCATTCATTATGTCTGGCTTTTATCTCTTAATGGATGTACACAGACAAATTTTACTTCCCACAGTCCTTCTACATCCATGCCATAAAAATATGGAGTAACTCTGGAGTCCTTGCTTTATAGGTAACTGCAGGTCTATTAACAAATGATTATAGTAATAAAAAGACTCTATGATAATGAACATTAGAAGCACTGTTTGAACCTAGAATAAGTGGTGTTTGGCGGCCTTGGAGGAGTCAATAGAGGAACTTAAAGCAGGGGACCACTGAGGTGGGTCTTGGAGAAGGGACAGCTTAATAGTGTGATTGAAGTGTTTTAGCTCTGTCTTGTGAGTTGCCCTTCAAGGGTTTGGTTTTCATAAGCAGAGTCAGAGTGCTGGTGACCAACTTGGGTCATGTGAACAAGCTGCAAGGTAAACAGAAGAACCTGGAAAGGGCTTTCTTGGCATGGTGGAATCAGGGGAAGGCAGTCTGCCTAGGTCAAGGGGGTGGATGTGTGAACCAGGGCCAAGGCTTCAGGGCATGTCATGGTGCTCTGACCCTATAGTTTAGTCCGGATGGCATTCATAGATTTGCTAGTTGCCTAGTTGGGTTCCAATGTGCTACTAGGGTGGGATCCAGCTCTCCAGAAAGTGGAAACATTTGTCAGCTTGCTGTTCATCCGGCTCAGCTGAACAGGCTGAAGAAGAGGGCATGCTTTGCACGCTAACTCCACCGCCACTGCAGCCTTGCTTCACATCTTGAAATAACTTCTCATCACTGGATGAGTATTTTAAGATGTTGTTTTCATCAAGGAGGCCCCATTAAAGCAATTCCAGTAGAGCAAATAATCATGCCCCTGCCCAATCAGGCAAGCTTGTCTTAGAATCACAGTGAGTTCAGCTCTAACTTTTTAGCATTGGCCTTAAAGAAAAGAAAAAAGAAAAACAACAACATCAAAAAAAAAAAAAAAGGCTATATATTTGTATCAAAAGTTTCCTTCAAGTTTTCAGAGCCATCTTTTCTGGTCAGCATTTCTCTTTATGGCCTTCCTTATCACAGCTTTTTTCTTACTTCCTGTTTCCTTAGCAAACTTTATATAAACTCTTTTTTTTTTTTTCTTTTTTCTTAAACCATTCAGGATTGAAAATTTCTCTTTGGAGGCCAGTGCTCTTTCTACAGCTTCTTCACGGTGCACTTGAAGGTTATACTGTGTTCAGATGCTTGGACAGCCTGCAATTATTTGCACTTAAAGGGTTGAGCAGAGAAGAGCCATGGCATACATTAGGAGCAAACTGTCTGTCATTAGAACAATCACCTGGGTACGGCCCAATGGCATGCATTGCTCCTTTGTTTATTTGCCCTTGGCATGCACTTCATGTCTTATTTTTAGCATATTCAACAGTGTCATTCGCAATTACGATGCATATGATAAACAGACAACAAAATTTACAGAGAAAAACTCAACACCATGTGACAGAAAGAAGTGCAGTTTGACTTTTTCCTCCTTCCCTTTATCCTGTCCTTTCTTTCCTGGTAGAGCCTCCTGTATGGTGTGCTAGGCTAGAATCCCCTTTGTAGGCGATGTGACCTTCTCCTTGCAGCTCTAGAGTACGGGGATTTCAGCCCTGAGTCTCCATACCCAGTTTGTTGTTTTGAACAATGCTCCAGTGGAACCCAGGGCTTCGTGTACACTAGGCAAGTACTGTACCAGCTGAGCTACATCCCCAGACCTGTAATTTAACTCTTTTACAACAACCGCTTCTGGAGACAGCCTGGTGGAGCAGTCTTCTAGTTAAGGCAAGAAACAAAGTGGAACAATGGTCAGACCTGCTGCAGTCCCTCACACTGACCTTAACGTCACTCATTTCTTATGTGGCACCTGATAGGTAGGAGGTGACAGAATCAAAGGAGCAAACTCAAGTACCCGGTCTTTCTTGGAGTCAGTAAAAGGAAAGAAGACTGGCTAGTGTCTATGCAGATCTGAGAACCCTGGTAGCAAGAGCTAAGCCTGCAATATTCAATAGAGAAATATTTGCTTTAGACATAGAAAAGTATACAGAAAACATTGCTGTGTGGGAATGAGGAAGCCATGTTTCAGGCCAAGGGCCCAGCACATACAAAGACAGGGAACAAAACAGCATATTCAGGGAGGGACAGGTCAGGTTTATGGGGAGATTGAGGAAGTGTGGAAGGGAAATAGCAGGGTTGAACCTATAGGAATGGGTTTGAGCACCATCATGAAACACCCTGAATGACTTCTGGAAAGGGTTTTAGCTGTAGATGCTAGGATGTTTCTGAGGAGGTAACCCCAAATGATGTGGTTGAATATGAGTTCTAGAATAATCACTGACAACATTGTGGACATTGCATCTAAAAGGAGAGAGAAGGTAAGGCCATAGCGAAGACTTGGTGAAGGTATGGAGAGGCCCAAATGGAGCAAAGGTGATGCAGTCCAGCTTTGTTTCCAGTGCTTTGGTACCTGTCTTTGTCAAAGAAACACCATGAACAAAAAGCAAGATGGGAAGGAAAGGTTTATGCGGCTCACACTTCCACATTGCTGTTCATCAGTGAAGGAAGTCAGGACAGAAACTCAAGCAGGGAAGGAACCTGAAGGCAGGAGCTGATGCAGAGGCTTTCAAAGGGGGCTGTTTACTGGCTTGCTCCTTTTCATTATAGATCTGTGTAAAACTGGCCAGTAGTAACCAAAGTCAACACTGGGCTGTTTTAAAATCCCTTCTGCAAATACAATTAATTTTAAAAAAAAAAATCCCTCAATTTAGCCTCAGGCAGACTTTTCAGACAAAGGCAAAAAAGCCACATTCTTTAACAAAATATTACACAACAGGTCTATAGGCCGCATCCTAACATTCTTCTCTGAAACCTCTTGTATCAGGCTCCCACAGAGCAAATCATCCTCAGCACCACTGTCTTCCATGCTCATACTACAGTGGCCCATTAAGCCCCACTTAAAATGCCCAGTTGCTTTTCTAGTACAAAGTCCCAAAGTGTTCCATATTTCTCTAAACAAAAACATGGTCAGGTCTATTACAGCAACACCCTCACTCCTGGTACTAACATCTGTCTCATTTATGGTTCTATTGAGACACCATGACCACAGCAACTCCTATAAAAGACAACATTTAATTGGGGCTGGCTTATAGATTAGAGGTTCAGTCCATTATCATCATGACAGGTAGCAAAGTGACATGCAGGCAGACACAGTGCTGGGGAGGAGCTGAGAGCCCTACATCCATCCACATTGGTCAACAGCAGGAAGAGAGAGTGACACTGGGCCTGGCCTGAGCATTTGAAACCTCAAAGCCCACCTCCAGTGACACACCTCCAAGGCCACTCCCACTCCAAAAAGAACATACCTCCTAATAGTGACAATTCCTTTGAGCCTTTCTTGATCATTTTCATTCAAACTACCACAGTGCCTGATTAAAAAAAAAACAAAAAACAAAAAAAGAATGCCCTTAGGAAATGATTTTCACTCACATCAACATCGTGGTCCATTTTCAAAATGCCCAGATTTAAAAGAATATCCATTGCTACAACATAGTTCCTGCTGCTTCTTCATGTTCCACCCTTTCCCATCAGAAATGAGTTACATATTTCTGGGTGTTCGTGTTTGGGATTTTTGTTTGTTTGTTTTTTTTGGCATACAACCTCATTCTACAACCTAATATTTTGAGGTCCAAGAACTTTACATAACAAGCAGGAGAGGGGCAGCTTTGGCGAGGAAAGTTAATGAGTCCTATTTTGAGCCCTGACATTTAACGTAAGCAAAGTATTTAAGGGGGGATTTCCAGTGAGGAGCCTGCCCTGGAAGCCTGAAGTTTCAAAGAAAAGAATTGGTGGTACTTGAAGATTAGGAAATGGCTCAGATCTCTATCAGAGTGTGTGGCTTGTAAAGAGGAAGATGGGCAGCACCCCCCTCCCCATGAATATCGGTCACTAATGTGTCTTTGGAGAAGTGAGCAAGCTGAGATGAAGCTGCAAGAGAAAGCAGAAGAAAAAGCAAAGCAGGCCAGTGTCTGGCAAGTAAAAGAGAGGACAAGACGAGTGTCCGCAATGAGGGGTGAGGCTGAGAGGTCAGGTGACCTTCACAGAGCCCAGATGGAGTGCAGTGAGTCTGCCTCTCGTGGCTACTCACAGCCTGTGAATTTTACACTGAGCTCTCCTATAAATTGGAATACTGTGTACAATTTAGACTGCCGCCAAATATTCAGTAAGAGTATCCATTATTACTCAGAGGTATGGAAGACTATTTAGGAACTTTAGGGGAAAGAGACGGTGTTCAGGAGGTACCACATTTGAATGGCTTCATTTTATTTGTTTATTATCGAGACAGGGTCTCATTGTGTAGCTCTGGCTGGCCTGGAATTCACAGAGATCCTCCTGCCTCTGCCTCTTGAGTGCTGGGGTTAGATATGTGCGCTACAATGATCATCTTGTTTTTGTTGATTTGTCTGTGTGTGGTGGTGTATGAGTCCCTGTGTGCTTGGGCGGAGGCCACGGGTGGAGGTGGGGGAATTCCTCTATTGCTTTCTACCTTACATACATTTCAGTTTCGCCCCGCTCACCCCACCCTCCTGGATGGGATACGGGAATCAGAACTTTAGTCTTTATGTGTCGCCAATAAACACTCGGAGCCATCTCTCCAGCCCTAGAATTTACTCTTAAACCTGAGATGAAAGTGAGTGTGAGGCTTTGGGAGAGGCTGTACAAAAGCAAAGAAGTTCTTGAGAGGAAGAGATTGTGTCTTGGGTTTTGGTGGGAATAAAACAGGACTCCGCCCAAAGTTAGACACAAACTAAGGGAACTAGAATTACCCAGACTGCCAAGAGCCATTGCTATGTGATATCTCAAGAGAGACAAGAAGAGCTGTGCTGGGGTCACCCTTAGGTGCAGTGAATGTCTCAAAAACAACAGCAAAAAATTGCACTAAAGAGTGCGAAACCAGGGGTATAGCTCAGTAGTAGAATTCTTGCCTAACTAACATGAGTGAACATGTGGAATTATTCCTCTGTGAATGCAGGAGGGGCACCAGCAGTTTTAAAGGAATAGAGTAGCTAACTCGACTTAGTTTAAGAAAAATAGCCATTGCAGTAGAAAGAAGAATGGATCCAAGAAAGGGACAAGTTATGGTTGCCGATAGAAGAATTTTAATGTTGATCGGAAACAAATGCACGTGTAGCCTTTTAACTTTGACTAGGTAACATACCTCATTAATTCAGTTTCCTCACCAAAAAAATGAGAATAACAATATTTACGTTTGAGGCTCTTTTGAGTTATGTTTGACTTTTATAATATTTTAGGCATTTTCTGTCAAGTACCTAAGGTACTACTGGGCACACAGGAAGCGTTTTAATCATTCCCTTTTCCACCCTGTCTTGCTTCCCTCTGGTTTCAAGACAAGTGCACTGAAAGCCAAGGAGAGCAAAATACCCCACAAGTAGCAGGATGGAGTGCAGATCACTAGCAGCTATATAAATGTCAGGTGACTATGGCAGCCTGTCCATAATTTCAGCACTCTGGGGCAGAGTCCGTGGATCTTGGGGAAAACTGGCAGGCTGGAAGAGCTGAATTGATGAATCTGTAAGTTGAGCAAGCGACCATACTTCAATAAAGTGGAAAGCAATCAAAAAAGACACCAAATGACAACCTCTGCCCTTGACACACCTGTACACTCATGTGCCCTCATACATGAGCCCACACACACGAGAACACCAATATAATCCCACACACACATGCAAACACTTATAAATTGATTACCCAAGTTTGTTTGAAGAAATCAACAATCTTGTCTTAAAGCAGGGTAAGGCTGCAAATGTCTGTAATCTCAGCATGTGACAGGCTGAGGAGAGAGGCCAGCCTGGACTACAAAGTGAGTTCTAGGCCACCCAAGTCTACAAACTGAGTCCCTGTCTCAAGACAAAGCAAAACAAGCAGCAAGAATGAGGTAGGGAGCAGCATCTCTGTCTGCTCCCTGCTTGGCAAACGGAGATGATTATTTCTGTGTACCACATTAATCTCAGTGCTAGACCTTTGTTTTTAGGGCTGGGTCCTGGAAAAAGGGATCAGATGACCGTGAAACTTTTCGACCTTGACCCACAAGGAAGGGAAATCACTTCTCCAACATTCTTTCACCCTGTATCTCCTGATAGCTGATTTGGTTAAGTTTTTTTTTTTCCCTACCTCTGGGAAAGCAATAACCTGGGTGTATTTCAGTAGAGTCTGATGCTCTCTATGTATGACATT
Organism: Sigmodon hispidus; assembly: GCA_004025045.1. Lineage (NCBI taxonomy): Eukaryota > Metazoa > Chordata > Mammalia > Rodentia > Cricetidae > Sigmodon > Sigmodon hispidus. The sequence continues at coordinate 121,355 of PVIH01000443.1, read as the reverse complement.
TGCACACATACTATTTGATTCCATTTTGTTCTATTCAGTCAGTAAATATTTATTGGGTGTCTGTTCAGTTCCTGGCATCTGTGGTGCAAAGGGCAACACCCAGTCTGCTTTTAAAATGCTACATACACACACACACACATACACACACACACACACACACACACACACACACACACACACACACACGCATGCACGCACAGATGCACACTAATAAATAAACAAGCCAGATAGTTCTGAACAGGACAAGCCATTCTGAGCTGTGGTATTAGGACAGAACACAGCCACTGCTATGGGACCAGTGCAGTCTCTCCTCAGGACTCACCAGGAATAGGATCCACGATGCCAAACAAGAACCACAGTTCAAGGATGCTCATGTCCCTATGTACAATTTAGTGTTTGCTTGTAACCTGCATTCACCCTCCCATATCTTGATACACAATGCAACTATGATGTGTTAATTGTAGTTAATTTGTATTGATGATATTTCTACTATGTGGGTTCTGGGGGGTAAACTTAGCAGGTCAGGCCTGGCACCAGGTGCCTTCACCTGCTTAGCCATCTCTCCTAGCCCAATCCCCTTTTCTAACACACACACTAAAGTATTTCAGATTGGCATTACCCCGCAGCTGATTTAAAGGCTGCTGTGGTCACTTGATTCAGATTCTGTAGGCACTCACACAGGGTAAATATATCATTTCTCTGGGCTTTGTGTTGTGTATTTTCTCTAACCTCTGAATTGCAAAATGCTGTTAGACCCTTGCACCAACATCTGTAGGAAATACTTTAACCAGCAGAAACAAACCCAGGCAAAGATACAGTCCTACACCCAAGGCTTGATAGTGTTGTTTACTAATAGATGAATTTCGGCACAGTGAGTGTGATAGACCTGTGTGCTTCATCTCAAGCCCCCTACTAGACTCAGATCCTGGAGGAGTTAGCCATTCTAAAGGACCCCTGACTATGCTAAATCCCTCAAATGCAGCATCCTCTGGTAAGAAGGCTGGGCCCGTAAGATTAGAAAGCCCCAGAGAACCATAAGGAAGGGCCAGGCCACTCCTCTTCCTCTCTTAAGGCCCCACAGACGTGAACTCCCTGAACTTGGGTGGCTGGGCAGCTTCAGAGTCAGCAGCCCCCAGCTCCTCCCCTCTTCCTCCCATGGCTTCTGCTTCCTGAATCCTTTTGCTGACCATGGAAACCAGCCTTGAGCAAGTCCTGGGTGCCTCCCTCATCCAACCTCTGTGGGTCAGCTCCCCAGGGACAGCTCTCCCACACTCAGCAGGAACCTGGCCCAGCACCTGGCCCAAACCAAGATCCAACCTGACTAGCCCAATGATGGAGTCAAATCCAGATGACTCTGTCCTCACCTCCCTGTGCACACAGTACAACGAACAACAACACAAGCTGGATGGCCCAGGCATCTGGTTCCACTGGTAGATTCTTACACACACACACACACACACACACACACACACACACACACACACACACACGTCAGACAGCATGACATCACCAGCCACAGTCTGACCTCTGGGAATGGTCAAGCCTGGGAGGCTCAGGAGGGGTTTGGCAGAAAAGGTTGGGACTTGGAGAAAGAAGGAGCAAGGAGAGCCAATGAGAAAAGCAAGTCTCCCGAGTGCAGCCTCTCTGAAGGTCTCCAGGAAGAGAAATTCCAGGGCTTCCCCAGTGGAGTCTATCCCCTTTCCTGTGATCTCCGCTCTTCCTCTCTGCAGGGCCCAGCTGTTCTGAGTACGAGATCTGGAATGAAGAGGGTTGTGAAAGACGTCACGTAAGACAATGCTATCTTGGTGGAGTCTGGTCTGGACCTTTTCTTCTGTTCCATTTTATCTCTTTCCATCCACATGCATGGTGGCGCTGGATCTGGTCTCCTACCCTGGTCTGGAGGTCACCTCAGACACCTCATTCCACCCTCCAATGCCCCTTTGTATAGAAAACCACAAAGGCACTCTGCCCCCAGAGCATGGAGGCCCATGTCCACTACAGGAAAAAATAGTCATCTTTTTTTTTATATATATATACAGGGAGGGGCAAGGCTGGGGTGCTGATAGAGTGGTTGCCTAGTACACATAAAGCTGTAGTCTTTGTCTTGAGTACTTCCAACCCATGAGTGGTTGAGCCAGCCTGTGATCCCAGCACTCAGAAAGACAGAAAGGTCAAATGTTCAAGGTCTTCCTTGGCTACACAGGGAGTTTGTGGCCAGCCTGGGCTACATTTGTTCTGTATGAGGAAAAAGAGAGAGAGAGATCCACAAATGTCATTCACCAATATAAATGTTACTTTCCCATGGTTTCTTATGCTTGTGTGAGTGTGAAGATGTGTGTGTATGTGTTTGTATGAGAGAGTGTTGTATGGAAGGGAGTGTGTGTGTCGAGGTATAGCCAAGAAAATGAATACAGATCAGTAAGTTGTCCTTGTGAGCCATGAGATGAGGTGATGCCCGCAGCCGGTCCCTTTCTCCCCCATGCCTGGCCATCTAAGCCCTGCTCTTCTGTTCAGACCAGCATGGGAGACTTAGGTTGTGATAGTCCTGACAGTGAAGAATTGGGTGACTGATTCTGTTTTGGGACCTTGGAACAAGGAACTTAACCTCTGCTCTCAGTTTCTCATCTGTAAAATGGGCACATGATAACCTCCCAGATGATCTGGTCTCGGATTCAAGAGGCTGGTCAAGGAGCAAACACCATGTGACTTGGGGGCTCCAGGGGTGAGTTGTTGAGAGTCTCTCCAGCCAGAACTGGTCCTGTGTGGGGCCTGAGTCCCATCTAGTCCTGCACCGGGACCCTTTTTTGGCACCTGTCTCGTCTCTAACACCTCATGACTCAGACAGATTTCCTGTTTTGAAATAGACAGAAAATTTGGGTTCTGCCACTTTAATAGCAGAGGCTGGGTGTGTGAGAGTGAGCATGTGAGCTTGTGCTATATGCACTCATGAATGTTTATGTAGGAATGTGGGTTTGAGTGTAGGTAGGCTTTGTGTGGGGTGGGTGGATGGGTGTGTATTTAGATGTGCATGTGGGTGAATGGGCAGTGTGTGCTGGGTGAGTACAAAGACATTATTGTATGCAGTTAATCATTGTGTTTATTTGAACACACATGACTAGCTGTCTGCAGAGAATTAGGTGATGAAGGATGCCTGACTGTGTATTGTGTGTGATTTGTTTGAGTGTTTGCTTGTTTGTTTGTTGTTGAGACAGGGTCTCTTTTACACCAGACTAACCTTGAACTCTGTATGTAGTTGAAGATGGCCTTGAACTCCTGATCTTTGGGCTTCCACCACTCAAGGGCTGAGCTTACAGGTATGCAGCACTACACTTGTCTTAGAGACTCTTGTTTACTTTGTTGTTAATACTTGTTTGATAGTGCTGGGAATTGACTTTCAATAGTGCTGGGATAGAGCCTGGCAAGCACTTTACCAACTGTGCTATATCTGTGTGTGGTTGTGTTTGTAGCTGTGTGATGTGTGAACGCAATCAGGTGTGCCTGTGTGTGTCAGGTGTGCCTGTGTGTGTTTCATGTGATCTTGTGCATCTTGCATGACGGTAGGTGTGCCTAAGTGTGTTGATGTTCTCCACTTGGAGAAGGCCAGCTGAAGCTCCTACAGGAGAAGCTAGGTTAGCTGGGGAGAGTGGCCAGCAGCCTTACCTTCCCAGGGACATTCCTGCCCAGTAGTCTAAAAAGCTCACTTCTCAGCCTCTCCAAGGTCTTTGTTTCCAAACATTGAAACAGAAAGTTTCCTACTACTTCAAAAACGGCTTTGTTAGGAACCAGATCACAGTATGGAATAGATTCCAAGCATACTAGCTTGAAGGTTTAAGTCATTTCTTTATCCTTGATATGTTAACAGTTTCTGGCAGGAATCAGGTTCAGCCAGTTCATTCAGTAAATGTCTTCATGCCAGTTTCTATGCGTACCAAGTTGATCAAGGCCCTTGGGATTCAAGGCATATTATACCAAAACTTCAGATAGTTTACCGTGTTGGGGGAAGACAACCCCCATCCCATGCATATATACATAACTGAAATTGTATCAGAAATGGTTACTGCCAGGTGACAGTGGGGTCATTTAGGGTTCTTACCAACACTATTTAGAGCAAGAGCAGGTTTTTCTGCCTTCTATAGACGGTCCTAACTTTCTTCATTTCAAAAAGTAATAGTGTTCCATGGGTTTTTAAAAAACTGTATTTATTTACTTGGGTTGAGCATTTGCATGTGTGGAGGTCAGAGGACAACTGTTGGGAATTGATTGTCACTTCCTACCACGTGAGTCCTGGAAATGCAACTCAGATCTTGAGGGTTTGGGGCCCGCACTTGTATTCACTAGGCCATCTCACCAACCTGCACAGGCTTTTGAGAACAAAGAATTTTTTTATTGAGAAGGTTCTGTCCATTTTCTCCTTTCCATGCTCCTTCACCCCTTGTTGGTGGCCTCATGGCTTCTGGCATCTTGGATCTCACCTCTCTTCACACTTGCTGCCCCTTCCTCTCTCTTTGCCTCGATGACAACATCCCACAGATCACAGAGCCTTATCCCAAAGCGTTGTGCTGTCCTCGGAGGGGATCTAGATAAGGGATTCATGAGAGTTTCTGGAGAGATTAGTGATTCAGAAAGGAAGTTCTGCTGATGATTAGGTTAAGTCTTAGCTGGGCCTTAATGTGTCCTTTAATTCCAGGAGGGAGAAAAAGGGGGTGTGAACAACCCCAGTGAGGGGGTAAACAACCTCAGGAGGAGAGCAAAGTGGGCAGGGGCCCCACAGAGAATTGCAGGGCATGGGTGGACTGTGAGAAGGTTTCCAAGGCTGCATGTTAGCAGGAGGCAGGAGAAGCAGGCTGGGGTGTGGGAACTCTGAAGGATTTTTAGGACAGTGGCATAATCCAGAGTAATTTTATCAAAGGGAGGACTGGGCTTGGGGGAATGTAAAGGGCGGGGTCCCCGCAGCTGAGAGACCTCTGCAGCCACTCAGGCAGGATGACACACAGTGGGCATAAAATGACCAAATAAAGAAGTGCATGATTTCAGAATGAGTAGGGCAGAGCTGACCTGTTGACAACAGCCAATGCCTGGGCAGTGACCTCTTTGCCGTGAGAACCTGTGCTGATACAACTGGAACAGAAAGGAAACCTGGCATGGTGGTGTCTATCTGTGATCCCAGAGCTCAGAAAGCTGGGGCTGGAGAATGGGATGTTTAAAACCAGTCTAGGCTACCTAGCAAGACTTTGTCTCAGAGAACCAAAAATAAATAAATATGGGAAGGAAGAAAAATACACACCAGAAGAGAGAAAAGTGCCAATGTCATGGGTCCTCAGTTTAGGCGGTGGCTCTGTTACTTTGAACAGCCGTCCGTTCTGCTGAAGTGGTCTTTCCCCACCCAGGCAGCCCTGTGGGAGCTGTTGAGAAAATAAAACAAGATAACCTGTGTTTTAGCTTCTTTATAAGCAGTAAGGTCAGCACCTGCAGTAATATTGGTTGGTTTAACCTGCTGTAGTTAAAAGATAAAAACCAATCTGGGGAGGAGGGCCAGAGAAGCCGTGACATCATGATGATATTGGAAAGTTTTTTGTTTTTTGTTCTTTTTTGTTTTTGTTTTTGTTTTTGTTTTCAGAGAGACACAAAGAAAATAGGTAGAGCTATTCAGCCTAGAGAGAGCAAAAGACTATCTCTACAGCTGAGGATTTACAGCTGAGTAGAATGTACTTCCTACACTCAGATTCCCTGGGTTCAAATCCTGTGCCTGCAAAACATACTGCCTTGCACATGCTGTTTACCCTCTCTAACCTCTCAGAGATCTCATTTGTGTGGTGGGAGTGATAATAATGAGCTAGTGGCATGTGCAAATGAGATGGCATAATGGTGGCCTAACTGTTGAAAGGATTGTGTGACACATGAAGGTAAAGAGCACAGAACAATGTGTGACACCAGAGAGCCACACAGCCTCAGCTTTGAAATCAATTGAGGGGATGCTTACTCCCCTCCCCATCTTGTAAAACCGAGATGGGGGAAGTCTGCTGCAGGCTTTAAGAGGTGCAGTGTCACAGAAACAGAGTTCCCTCTCACAGTGGCTCAAAACCAGGGGAGGGGGAAGCTTACTTCTTCCTTATTTTTCTCTCTGAAGATGGAGAGCAGCCCATTAATTTTCATCTAATCTTAGCCTACTTTCTTTTCTTGGGCTAAATCATTTGTCTATGTAACATCTTGTGGTACACTGCACAACACATTTATCTTTGTGGGTCTTCTCTGAAGACTTCTATTTCCTTCCCACAATTGATTTTGAACCCACAACAAGAAATAAGGACTTTGTCAAAGGTCAATGTTAGGATCAGAGAGATGTGAAGCAAATGCCAAGCCCTACACTCCACCCAACTCGAAGCTCTGAGCGGCTCTGAACTGTATGCCAGCCAGTCCCTGGCCCTGTTGAACAGAGTGTTTAATGCTGACTCGTCTCCCTTATGTTCCTTGGGGTGAGTTTCAGGCAGAGAGGAAGTGTGTGGAATGTAGGAGAGTCCTCAGTGTTTGCTGTGTTTACATGGAGAACATCTTCATGGCTGACAGCTGGATGGCAGCGTGTTCTCTTTGTCTCAGAGTGGTCCCCGCGCTGTGCACGCCCTAGACTGCACGTGACAGAATGGTTATTGTCACTGGGAGAGAAGAGCTGTCTGCTGACACATAGAAAGTTCTCAGGTTGGATGCCTCGTGGCTTTTGCTATCATCGGAACCCCTCCCCAGGGAAGCAGCTGATTTGCTTACTGCCTGTCTCCAGTTGGGCTCTAATTGGTGAGGTTGGCAGCCTGGAATGTAGTCATTGCAAATGATACTAATCTCCCAGCTGAATCCCAGAGTGGAGCTGCCTCTGTGAATGCCATAATTGTGTGTAGCTGATAATTATTGCTATATGAAGGCACTTTGTGTATTGGCAGCACTTGCCTAGAAAGATAATCACAGTTATTTGCATTGTGCTTTGTATGGAGCTTCTAGAATATTAACAGAGGACATTCACTGAGTGCCCATGTGCACCAGGTTCTGTGTGAGTAAAACCCCGAACATCACCCTATGTGTTATTACATCCTGTGTGAACAATGAGGAGCCAGGGGTAGCTGCATTGTGAAAAGTGCCCAAAGGCTGCCCAATACCAAACAGTGGATATTATTCAAATTTAGCTTTCCAAGTTAGACTGCTTCACCCCACTAGTGAGAATTAGTGAGATCATAGTCATTATTCCACACTTTTGGGAGGTTTGGGTGTTGGGACAGGGTCTTGCTACTCAGGTAGCCCAAACAATATCATTCTACTTTAATTGGTGAGACTCAGTGTCCACAAAGGTTTTCCTAAATCTCTGGTAAATAGCAGAGTCCTGTCTTGAAGTTTCAGGCTTTGTATTTATTCAGTGTGCTTATTAATAAGTATCATGTCTCAAAGGCCTAAAGACGATTTGCCAGTATAACCTTTGATATCCTGAGGCCCGATGGAAGATGACAGCCTCCCCTTTCTCCATCTGGCATATCCATCAGGCATGTTGGACATTCTGCTCAAACATGTATGAAGCATCCTCAGTTATACCCCCAGAACTGTGCACTTTCAATTTAAACTTTCAGTGCTACAAAGACCTCCACTCAGCTGGCACTGTGTGTGCTAAGGACACTTTTATCCATGATAGCACCATCCATGAGGCAAGGGGCTAAATCCATCCATCCTTCTGCAACACAGTCAGTGAGAAACTGTTCTTCTCCAAGGCATCTGTGAACTGACTCTGGAGAAACTGAGAGCCTGGACTCTGCTGATTTCTGGCTCGATTCTGCATTGCTGGAATGTTCACTCTCGACAGAACCTGGAGACTCAAGTAGGGGGTTGCAGGGAGACATCCTTCTTTGCTTGGGTTTTCAGATCCTAACCCAGGCTCTTCCACTGCCATCTTATGAGGACCATTCCTACCCACCCCATCACCCACATTGAACATACACACCTGTGATCCATCAGTAACACTCATGCTCAGCTGGGCATGGTGATGCACACCTTTTATCCCAGCGCTTGGGAGGCAGGCAGATCTGAGTTTGAAACCAGCCTGGTCCACAGAGTAAGTTCCAAGACAGTCAGCAATACACAGAGAAATCTTGTCTCAAAAAACAAACACATAAACAAACAAACAAACCTACCTCACATGCTTATTTTATCCCTTCTGTACTGTCTTAGGAAGGTGGAAGACACAGCTTGGAGATTGTAGGGGTGGTAATTAATTACATTTGTGCTGCTTTGGTGGAGTAATCTGACAACGCATCTATAAAAGAGAAGTGGTTTATTTAACTTTCCATTCTAGATTGTAGTTCTTCATAATGAGGAAGGCAAGGTAAGAACTTAAAACAGCTAGACACCTCATATCTGCTTGCAGAATCAGGAAGGAATAAATGTATGCATGCTTGGTGCTCAGCTAGCTTTCTCTATTACACAATCCAGGGCTGAAAACCAGGGAATGGTGCTGCCCACTTTCACCCTAGGTATTCCTGTATCAATGAAGGCAGTCAGATAGTGTCCTTCTCCTTCAGGGCATATCCACAGACCAACCTGATCTAGCCAATCCCTCGCTGAGATTTGCTTCTCGAATGATTCTTGGTTGTGTCAAGCTGGAAACTGGTTTTACACAAATGTCACTGACATTTGTGCAATGCCGTGCGATGACTGTATAGACTTCAAGGAACATGGGTATTTGAGTTTCTGGAAAAAGCCACTGAAGACAGGCGCTTTATGTGGAAAGCCTGGGTTTGCAATTGCATTGCTCACTATGTTTCCCTGCTTTTCCCTGATTGGCTAAGAACTATGAATTTTAAAGTCATGAGTGACAGCAGTCATCCTAAACAGTTTTGTGAATTACATGATGCAGTATCTCTCCATAAACAAGGCAGTTTGGTACCCAACAGCAAACTCCAAACACAGAGAAGCATTTTTTTCTCCGTGGTCTTTCTGGAAGTGACCTGAATTGCTTCTGTGGCCCTAGGAGGCATGTTGAGCTCTCTCTGTCCACCTAAGCCTTTAGAATGCCCCCACATGAGGTGGTTTCCTGGCCAGGATCAGCTGTTGTTAGTTTTGGAGATGCTTTCGGTCTGTGTTCAGCTTTAGGGCCACCAAGAAGGCCCACCTCCTGGCTCCAGCCTGCCCTGTAATTAGGTGTTTTGATTGGGTGATTTGTTTAGACTCTGCCAGAGCTGTTGTGCTGGCTGGGGCCTCACAAAGACAGTGCTGCCTGGCTGCAGCCTTGTTGTACTAGAGGATGGTGTTCATTATGAGGAGGAAGGAGTGGGGACCACACACATAGGCCTGCTGTAGCTAGCGGCTGACTGTCTTCCAGGTGGTCATGGCTGACAATGATGTTCCTAGTCTCTCTGAATGTCCTTGTTAAGTCACTGGCCTCCACCCTAGACCTGTCACCTTCTCTGGTGAGAACAGCCTTTGGAGAGGTGATTCTCAACCTAGGGGTCACAAGCCCCTTTAGGGGTCAAATGACACTTTCACAGATGTCATCTAAGATCATCAGAAAAACACAGAGATTTACATTACAATTTATAACAGCAAAATTACAGTTATGAAATGGCAATGAAAATAGTGTTATGGTTGGGATTACTACAACATGAGGAACTGTATTAAAGGGTCTCAGCATTAGGGAGGTTGGGAACCACTGATTTAGAGAAATAGTTATGGAGGACTTTTAATCCCTACAGTGCTGGGAGTAGAACCCAGGACTTCACACATGCTAGACAAGGATTCTGCCACTGAGTACCCCCTCCTCAAACCTGGTCATAGAGGTCTGACCTAAGATGAGAATGGACTGCCACAATCAAAAATAGTTCAGTACCTAAATTAAAGCCTCCAGTAACTAAAACTCTTCATCCTTTTGTTTCTTCTAGAATTATATCAACTTATAATTAGTTATTGCAATTTAACATACAGACATGGAAAATAGTTATACTAAAACAGAATCAACTAAAGAGAACATGTAGTTTACCTGAACGAGCTTCTTTTCCAAACCCAGTTTTGTTTTGTTTGTTTGTTTTTCTGATGTACCTTACCATCACCATCACCATCACCATCACCACACATGTCATTTTTCTGGTCAGCCTACAAGACCAATCACCCTCTTTCGTTCCTGAAAACCCTATTTGGTGATAAACCAAAGAACGTGGTCCCAGAGTTTGCTCAGTGTCTAATGAGGACCTTCCTGGTGTATTATTACATGATGGTGGACATCATATCATAGAGAGTATGCCAACTTAAGTCTCTTGCTCTTCATAGAAAGTCAGAGTTACCATCATAGTCCAACCCCCAACATCAGCTAGTCCCAGTTACTTCTCCCAATACAAACATAAGGATTAGATCTTTGTGCAGACAGACTCCTGCAGGATACATTCAAACCATAGCAGGTACCAGTTCTTCCCTTGAGATGTGTTCAACTTTACTAACAAGATGAGACACACAAAACAACTAGAGAACAAACCCAGAAGGGAGGGCATCTTCTAAAGTGTAGACAGGGTTGCATAAGAATGCCACGGTGAGGGCTGGAGAGATGGCTCAGAGGTTAAGAGCACTGGCTGTCCTTCCAGAGGACCTGGGCTCAATCCTTAGCACATGGCAGCTCCCTACCCTATGACTCCAGTTCCAGGAATCCAACATTTTCTGGCCTCCTTAGGCACTTCATGCACATGGTGTATAAACATACATGCAGGCAAAACATCATGTACATAAAAATAAATAAAAGATGTTTTGCTTTTTATATAATGTTATTAATTTTCAAAAAGCAATTAAAAATAAAAAATATTAAATAAGCCTGTATTTTTTCTGGAGAAATAAAAATGGTCTGGATTGATGTTTGAGGAGAAAAAAATGAACTATTTTAGTACTTACGCATGTGTGTATATTCATTTGTGAATAAATGTGTTTTTACATTCTCTCCTGTTCCTGCCTTTCTCTTCTCCCTCTCTCCATCATAATATACATTATGGGGTATAAATGCATGTATTCTATAGTCTTAGTTCTTATAAAAACGGAGAAGTAAAATTCTTTGATTTGTTTATATCAAATAAATAAATAAATAAATAAATAATGAAAGAATGCCCTGGGGCTGCAGTGACAGGCAGGAGAGCTCAGAGGAATCGATCTGGTTAGGAGGGGTGGGAGGGGAGCCGGAGAGACCAAGTAGGTGTGTGTAGGTAACAAACAGAATCAGTCTTTCTCCTCCAGTCAAGCCCTGTCTGGTCATCTGAAATAGGAGCTTCCTAGTCAAATGAGGCACAGGGTAGATGTATTTATTTTATATGTATGAGTATTTTGCCTCTGTGTGTGTGTGTGTGTGTGTGTGTGTGTGTGTGTGCGCGCACGCGCGCGCACGTGCACATGCACCCATATGCCTAACACCTGAGAAGATCAAGAGAAGGCATTGGATCCCTTGGAGCTGCCATGTGGGTTCTGGGCAGTGAACCCGGATCCTCTGCAAAAGCAACAAGTGCTCTAAACCATTGAGCCATTTCTCCCTTCCCCAAACTTCTTACGAAGCAAAACCTGGCACCTAATTTTCTCTATAAAGAATAGCTCTCTTTGGGTGATTTCTACTGTCTTTACTACTCAACACAGAACAGTAGTTCTCTTTGCCCCCTTTGTCCATGTGAATTCCTGAATCAGTCACAGATCAGGAGTATTCAAAAATGTGTGTCTGAACTTACATGCTTTTTTTCTTGGCATTCTCTACATAATGAAAATATAGCAATTATACAGTGCATTGCCTTTATCAGTATTAGAGATTATTTAAAGCATTGTGAAGTCTGGACTGGAGAGGCTCTATCTCAAAAACTGAAAAATTAATAAATAAAAATAAAGCACCGGGGAGGATGTTCATGTTTCCTTGTGCAATTTTCTGGGAGACTCTGCATCTATTGTAGTATCTGTGTATTGGGTGTAGAGAGTGGGATCCCAGAACTGATCCTCTGAGAATATCAATGGAATGATGTCTTTAGGGGAACCCAGTTTGGGTTGCATGTCAGAAAGCAACTGGAAGCGTCAAACCATGTCATGTGGTTTGGAGAGAGACTATATGGTCCCCTCTACAGTGAAGGAATGGAGAAAGACCTATGGCTGCCACTCATGGAGAATGGGCTAGAGTGTGAGGTGGATGCCGGTCTAGCATTCAGAATTGTTAGCATGACTCTTGCTTTGATATCTGACACCAGTTTCCAGTGAGGACTCTTCGTACCCCTCTTTCCTTCCCTGCAGTCATACCTCTGTTTTATCTGCTCATTTCAGCTAAGGTTAAGGAAACCACAATCCCACTTCCTCCCCAGCACAGAAAAACACATAAGGTACTAGAACTGGAGAGGACCTGAGATCTCTATGCGCCCTTCCATTTTCTATAAGCTCTAGAAGGCCGGAGGACACACAGAAGGATGTTGTTGGGACTAGACCCTCCCTGCGTCTCCAGCATCACCCTTTGTCCACCTGTGCAGGAGTTCATGAGAAGATGGAAGAAAGGCCGCAGGGTGCAGCTGATGCAGATCTGCAAGTCTTGGGTCATTGAGTATGCTGTGCCTTGACCTCACTTGGCCTTGGAGATGTGTTTGTGACACACACACACACACACACACACACACACACACACACACACACACAGAACTCCCAGCTCTATGCAATAGGAAAGATACGTTATGTGATCTAATTGCTTCCACATCTATGTAGACATTACTGAAGCCACAGCTCGCAGCGACATTAATGAAAGTTAATACCTGCTGTCAGCCTCAAACTGCACACTGCCACGATCCTTAATACCTTAACTGGAGGACTGGAGCCCTCTGTCCCCTCTCAGCTTCTCCATGCTCCTTCATCTAAGGAACAAGATTCCGATACTCAGAGAGCAGTTAGGCTTTTCACTTGTCACCTGTCCTGGGAAAGACCAGGAAGTTTTTGTAAAGGAAAATGAAGATCGGCTTTTGACTGGAGAGAAGGAGGTGCTGGCAAGGAAGAAATGCACAAGCGCACACCCTCTGCTTCTGCATGGTCCCACCTCAGATCTGTTTATCTCTCCCTCCACTCCACCGGGGATGCTGCATTAGTGAAAGAGGAAGTAAAACAGGGGAAGTGACTTTTGGGTTGTCCTCCAACGGGACAGAAGTGTATTTTGTCAACTCAGAGGCAAGGTCCTATCTCTATAATTGTATTCAGGAGAGAGAGGGAGAGAAAGACAGGCAGACAGGCAGACACACACAGAGGGAAGGAGGGAGGGAGAGAGAGAAAGAGAGAGAGAGAGAGAGAGAGAGAGAGAGAGAGAGAGAAGGAAGGAGGGAGGGAGGGAGGGAGTCTTGGCTAGTAGAGCCACAGACCATGGGTTCACCCCACCCCCCACCCTCCACCCCCCCCAGCTCCCCCCTCCACTTCTCTTCAGGTACTCAATACCTAATATAATTGTTCCCTGGGACTTGGAGTTCACTGTGGAGTCTTGGATCCAAACACCATAGTACCCCTGTTGGTTCTATCACAGAGTATGTTGGACACACACATTCTGGGGCAATTTGTGAACTGGCTAAGGAGGAAGATTGGTTAGTAGGTCAGAAGGAATTAGGCCCCGAGGTAGGCATAAGCAACGTTGGCCTAGCAGGAATCAAGGCTGACCACATTTGGGGACAGCATTTGAATGAAGCAATCAGAATAAACCATGGGGAAACTTCTTGAGAGCATCTGACCTTGAAATGCATGCAGAGCCACCCAGAGTTAAATCAGACCTTTTCAACTCCAGAAACAGGAGACCATGTCCTGGTAGGTGATCCAGTGGCTAGCTGGAACTTCCACATGTAAACTCTCCCTTGCTCTCTAGAACCCTGTTTTCTTATCTTTCAGTTTTCCCTTTAGCCAGACGTGGTGCCGTGTGCTTATAATCCCAGCACCCAAGGCAGGAGAATTGCTATAATGAAACCAATCAGGAACACATAGTAAGACTCCCCTTTTTAAAAACAAAACAATAACTATTTTTATAGTGGTCAAATGGTTCCCTAATTTAAACTTTTATTATTTAGTTTTTAGTTAATTATTTAACACGTGTATAAATGCACTGTGTTACTTATGCACACATGTGCTCCTGCAGAGGCCACAGTGTACGTGTGGAGGTCAGAGGACAATGCCCAGAAAGCAGGTCTCTTTTCCCCGACGGTGTAGATGGGAGGGATCAAACGCAGGATGTTGGGCTTCAAGTGCCTTTCCCCACGGAGCTGTCTCTCAGCCCTGCTTGTTATCGATTGCCTCAATGCCCTGCCAAGAGAATTACTTTACTGTTGTGACGGGAGCAGAGGTGGCTAGCACCATGTAGAACACCATCCTGCCCTCATAGCCGCCTTCTCTGAGCCTTCTGGGGATTGTGAGAGAGGAAAGGGGGCTTGGGGAGGCTTGGGACACTTCCTGTTCTACCAAACTCTGACCGTCTGTGCTGTGGTTGGCTGCTCCACAGCAAAGGAGGAAGTTGGGCTTCCCACCCTCTGCCTGCCCCGCCCCTTTATCTCCAGTGCCACCAGTGCTACCCTGCTAACAAAGTCCCCTAGAAGAGCCTGTTTGGAGCTACTTGAAGACGCCTATGCCTTGTGTCTCTCATGTTGAATAGTCCCAGCTACTGTCAAAGGCTGCACTGCCTCATTGTGGAGAACTGAGGTAGGGCCTAGAGAGCTGGTAGTAATCCAAGGAGGAATCTAGGGAGGGCCAAGCTTCAGAAGGAGGAATGGTTCCCCAACCTGAGGGCTTCACTACAGGCCCAAAGGGAAGCTGAGGGTCTGCTGCCTCTGCCTCCTGCCCAGCCTGTCACAGCACCTTCCAGTGAACTAGTACTTGCCCAGGAGCTCAAACTGTTGACTAAGTCAAAGTGAAAACAAGCAGCATCTTCTGGGTGGAGTCATAGTGTGAGTGTACAGAGAGTGTTGGGGAGTTGAGAGTCCGGCTGGCCTCAGCAGACTGCTTACCTCTGTTCCCCATTTGAAACATGGGAGAACTTAGCCTCTGACGCTTGACATTTTGAGGGCATGATATCCTAAATATCATTTCTTTTTTTTCCTCCCCCTCTTCCCTTCTCACTTCCTTTTATGACAGTGTCTTTCCCATTGTAGCCCAAACTGGCCTTGTGTTTGATATGCAATTCAAACCGGCCTCAAATTTGTGATTCTTCTCTTCAGCACTGGTCTTACAGGCATGTGCCATCTTGCCTGACCCAAATACACACACACACACACACACACACACACACACACACACTGTTAAATCTTAAAATAAGAACTTAAGTATCTTTGTTCATATATGCATTACATTGGGTATGTTATAGGGAGAGTCTTTGTGGATGCTATATACCAAACATTTCCTCTTGGGAAGTGATTTGGGATGTAGAGGCAGAGCTCTCATGAATGAGACAAGTGACTTAGAAATGAGACTCCAGGGTTAGGGCTGTAGTTTGGTGGTCGAGTACTTAACTTGTGTGGGAGTTCATGGATTCGATTCCTGCACTATAATAGACGAATACCTACAGTATACACCCTCACTCCCCTTCCACCAACCTGGAAGAGAACCCACAGCAGACCGCAGTCAGGCTGGCCCTGGTCTTAGACTAAAGCATAAATTTCTGTTCTTTATCAGCCACCTCAGTCAGCAGTTCACAGTTATCCCAGCCTGAACTAGGGCAGTATTTATCTGTCAGAGCTAGATAATCAAAGCCATGTGGTATTACACAAATCTATTGTTTGGTCTCTGTCCATAATATAAAACTTGTAAGTACCTTCTGGTCCATGTTTCTTGCTCTACCGAGACATCCAGAGACTCGGGCTTGTACAATGGAAGGGCTCTAAGCAGCGAGAAACCCAATAAATAGGAAAGTAAGATTTTATTAGGAAATAGAACCTCTCTTTGTGCAAGGCTTTCTTGAGGGCCCCCAGTCTTTGGAAAGCATTGGTGTGTTTACTGTACCTCAGAGTTTGAGGTTTCTCAGTCTTTGAACTCTGGAAACTGAGGCCCTAAAGAAGGAAGACTTGGCAGGAACATGTAGTTAGGCTAAGCAGACAAATGGCTACCTAGAGAGTGTGGGGCCCTTCTCACTTCCTAGTGGATTTGGTAAGTCCCCACTTAGAAATACCAAGTACTCCCGTAGAGGAGGAAATGGTAAATCATCTCAGGAAGTAGCCTGGCCTCCCATAGCTGCTGAACAGTTAGAACTGTCCAATTGAAATTTCCTAGGATTTGGGCTGCAGAGTGGACCTTACAAGCTCAAGCAGAAAACTTCCAAAGGATTGAGTCCAAGAGAATCCCAAAGTGTGTATACCCCTAGTGGGGGAAGAAAAAGACTGGTGGAGGCTGGCAGTCTGGGAGGCAACAGACTCCATGCTGGTTCTGAGCTTACACCTCTAGCCTGCATTCCACACAGACAAATAGATACTACAAGCTTTAGTTTGCACAAGCAGGCATTGAGCATCCGGAGGGTCGAGATCTGTCTAGTTATGATGTCCCCATTGTTACAACTCAGCTCCCTCCTCTTGAGGTACCAACCTGTTAACACTTGGTCTAGAGGGACCCATAGTGAGTTTTAACTGGTGCTGGGAATGGAATGCATCATGTTCTTGATAGGAGGTATTGAAGCAGCAGTCTCCATTAGTTCTAGGATCTAGGCCCCCTATCTCCTACATAAAATTCTTCATTCTTATTATGTTCATAGCAGCTAAACATCAATCAGTATTCTTTTTATGCCTGTTTTCTTCTGTATGAAAGGCTGGATGTTTTCATTTTCTGTTACTAAGCCTTAAAACTCAACAGCTTTGAAAACACAAACACACACACACACACACTCGTTCTTTGACTAGGCTGGGGAGTCCAAAACTGTATTATAGCTAGGATCTCTCTTTAGCATTTCATTTCACAGGGTCTCAGTTACCCAACACCAGCCAGACTGTGTTCTCACCTGGAAGCCTGAGCAGGAACCTTCTCCAAGTTGCTTCTGCTGTTGGCAAAATTCACTTCCTTTTGCATATGGGACTGAGGAAGGAGCTCCAGCCTCTTGGCGGATGTTGGCTATAAGCCACTTGCAAGTCCTGGAGGCCACCTAGAGCCTGCCATGTGCTTCTCTGTATAAGCAGTTCCTACTCTGGAGCCAGCAGGAGAGTGAGCTGCTTAGAGTCTCCTGTAGAATCACAGAAGCAGCAGCTGCCACCTCTGTCACATTCTGTTCGATAAGAGTGAGTCATGGCCTCACCTAGACCCAAGCAGATGTGATTACACAGAGGGGTAAGCACCAACAGACAGGTGTATAAAGGTGTCACTCTAGGGTGTTTGCCACACTGGTGCAGAATACCTTTAACATCCTGACAGCGGCCACATTTTAACATTATCACCTCCTGTATGTCACATACTATGCCAGTTGTTGACTCTACAAAGAAAATAAGAACTGTCCTCTGCTTCCAATAGTGCACAGTAATTTCAAGGGGGGAGGAGTTATGTAATTGGGAAGATAGATACAGGGGATGTAAGTTTTCAGAGAAGTCAAGACACTGCCTGGAGGTGATAAGCCACAGATGGAGTATTCAGATATGAGCAGGGACCAGCCAAGTAAGCAAAGGTGGATCCCAGCCAATAGGAGAGGCCAGAGCTGTGACGCAAAATGTTTCAGGGTCAGCAGAAGAGGTAGAGTTGGGGAAGAGGGAAGTCTGGTTTGGGCTCTATGTGCCAAGGTAAGGAGGTCAACCATGATGCTGGAGTTGGCTCTAGCATAGGGGGAGAGATTGTATTGAATCCTGGTGGCTGGTAGCAGGGGCCTTATTCTATAATACTTTGGGTTTGCTCCTCAAATCCTGCACATAGTACTGGTCATAAGTCTGCCATACCCCAAGGTGGTTGTGCTTTTTGGCTAGCTGGGCATTCTCTATGGATGCCTTTTGAAATAAGTGACCAGTAGAGTAAGATTTGGTTGCTCCATGGAACTTTTCTTTGGTAGAACTAGACTGGTAGTTTGTGGTGATAAAGTTTCACATCTTCCCTAGAATGTCAGCTGTCAGTACCGAGGTGGTTGAAGTTTCCTTCTCTGCAGAGTCATCTCCAAGGTCACGATAGAAACCCATCCTCCTGGAAAGCCTTAGAGAAATTCCCTAAACCCAGACTCACTTTTTCACATGCTCATGAAAGTGATGACAAGCCTCTTGGATTGATCTTAGATCCATAACTAACTGTGCTCTCATTAAAAAACAAAATGTGGGGACTGGAGAGATGGCTCAGAGGTTAAGAGAATTGACTGTTCTTCCAGAGGTCCTGAGTTCAATTCCCAGCAACCACATGGTGGCTCACAACCATCTATGATGATATCTGGTGCCCTCTTCTGAATACTGTATACATAATAAATAAATAAATCTTTAAAAAAAAGAAATGTTGGGCAGGAGCATTTATAAAAAAAAAAACAAAAAAAAACAAAATGTGTATATACATATATGTATGTGTATGCATGTTTCTGTGTATATAGATGTACGTGTGGGCACACATGCGTGTGTGTGAAGGCTAGAGACAACCTCAGGGGTCATCCTCAGAAAGAATATTCATCTCCTTTGAGACAGAGTTTCTCATTGGCCTGAAGCTCCCCATTTGTCTCCACCTCCCTATCTCTGGGATTATAGACACACGTATCATACCTGGCACTTTTATGTGGGTTCTGGAGTCACATCTGAAGTCACATCCATGCTTGGAAGGTGAGCACTGGACCAACAGAGCACATACACAACGAAGCCCTTCTGTATCTTTTTTACCTACAGTTTTTAGCATGTATAAATGTAGGTGGTGAGGTATACCCCATCAGAAGTGGCTTATGAATTATGAGTTGATGGCAAAGAGGCTGATGAGGTTCCCTTCCTGGCTGAGGAGCTGTTGGCAATTGAGATCTGCTGGGGGAAGGGTAGTCATTTTTTCTTCAAGGTTATGGCTGCTGGCAGGTTGCCCATGCGTCCTAATACATGCACGCCCATACATGCAGCACTAACTGCATTCAGTGGGCTATTTTTTTTAAACTTTATTTATTTATTTATTTGCCTTCGTGTTTGCCTGGAACTGGAACTACAGACAGTTGTTAGCTGCCATGTGGGTGCTGGGAATCGAACCCGGGTCCTCTGGAAGAGCAGACGGTGCTCTTAACCGCTGAGCCATCTCTCCAGCCCCTCAGTGGGCTATTTTTAAATAGAGATGATATGATGAGGAGGAGGAGGAAGGAGAAAAAGAGACAAAAGATGGCGGACAGTGGAAGAAGGGATTTGAGTCAAATATGGTCAATATATATGAGTGCATAAAATTGTCAAAGAATAAGTATATTCTTAAAAAAAGAAAGAAAAAACTTAAGAATTACAATGAAACAATGTATGCTGGGTAACGGATAGTCCCTTACTGCTAGCTCCTCCCCTTTCTTGGACCTACAGATACTCCCTTATTGATAGCTCCTCCCCTTTCTTAGGCCTGCTTGTTGAAGTGGCCTAGGATGGTCTCCCCAGGTGGAGAAACCATCTTTGGCAGTCTGTGTATTCCCAGTCCTTAGCACAGCATCTGGTTGACAGAATTTGGCCGAACACTTGCTTGTCAGGGATGTTTGGATAAATGAAGGAGCAGACAAGTGATGGATGGAATACTAAAGCAATACCACTGTGTCTGGTACAGAGTCCATTTTAGATCATGGCTTACTTTACATTTTCATACCCAGAGCAGTCACTGTTGGTCCTGACCCCATCATCTGCCCTGCTTCCTGGAGGAATCTGCATCGATACCTCCTTCTCTTTTCATCTGTATGACCTAGCCGAGTTATACCATCTCCCCAAACCTCACTTTCCTACCACTTCAAGGGAAACATACTAGTACCTGCCCCAGAGGACTGGGAGGGGGCTAGTTAATGAGACTGTTTCCACGTGTAGCACCTGGTTCCTTATGAGCTCCATAGCTTTGCTATAGGTGACTAATCCATTGGTGTCCTAGGCAGACAGAGACTCCGGCTAGTCTGCACGCCTCTGACCCAGCGCATCTGTGAGTCACACAACTTCTTCTGCGCCTGGATGAAACCATTTCAGGAGGACCAACCCCATCCTTGCTGAAATATTTTTAGCTGATTCTAGTGGTTAGAGAATGAGGAGGTGGGGGTGGGAGGAGAAGGAAAATTAGTGTCTGTTGTCATCTGCAACCTGAAGTGACTCCTTTTCATCTGTTCCTCCAGGGTCTGTCGCTCCCTCCTTTGGTGGTATGGGATGAAGAGGCGGGCACTTCTCTCTGCTTGCAATCCCAACAGCCATAACCGTCTCGCATTTTCACCCTGAGTGCCAGTCATACCTCAGACCCCACACAAGGAGTGCATTTTCCTTGTTAAGAAGTGGTTCTGGGCATGTCTGTTCACTACTATTGCTTTCCTTTGTATGTCTAAGAAGTTATAGTGGCCAGCTGCTCTAGACCTTTTAAGAGGACCCCAGAGGTGATTATGGAAATAACTCTAGCACAGCTTTGCCTTTTGTCCAGTGGTGGGGTGACATGTTCCCTGGCTCCATCCTTTTTCTACCTGAGGGGTTCTCTGCATCTTCCCTCAGAGCCACTCCCCAGGGCCGCCAGCCTGAGTTACTTCTGGGGACTCTGTGACGCCATACTCACCCCTCACTCTCAACAGCACCCTGTACGGACAGAGTCTTTATTATTCAGTGGACATTTCCCCTCCACAGTCAGCTTGGCTGTCCTCTGTAGAGTTGGCATGACTGTCAGAACAGACACTGCTCCAGGACAGCCTGACCTCCATGATGTTTTATAGAACCTGAAATAGAACCTCCTTGACTGGTGAGACTTCCAAGATAAACAACTTCAGTGTGACCTTGAGCCCAAGGGCTAAAGAATTAACCTATGTCTTACACTCAGAAACCTCTCCACAGAAGACCATAGGAAAGCCTGCAGAAACAGTCAGTTCCTATAGCTAACAATAGCAAACAGAGTCATAAAGTGGGAACTGTGGCCTTACTTATTGAGTACCTGCTGTGGGCAAGGGACTGGGCTGAATGTCACTATCTGTCATCTCATTCCTGGGTCATGGTATCTCTGGCTTCCTTGGCACAAGATAGAGGTAACTTCTAAGCCTCAGATTCCCAGGGGATATTAGTTTAGTTTGTACAATGGACTCAACTTTAGAACTCATCCTCTTTCTAAGGAGATATTCCTCCAGGAAGCAGTGTGACCGACCACTCTGCAGAGTGGTAGTCAAGGACCCCATAGGAGGGCTAGAATGACTTGAGATCTGAGATGTGTATGTGTGTGCATGTGCACTTGCATGACTGCATCAGGCATCTTCCTCTGACAAATTTATCCTTTTTTGATATATGATCTCTTGCTGAATCTGAAGCTCATAGATCAGCTAAACTAGCTGGCCAGTGAGCCCACATAGTCAACCTGTGTCTACCTCCCTGTGATGGGAAAGAAGATATTTGTCATACTCTAGGTGCTGGAGATCCAAACTCTGATCCCCATGCTTATACAGCAGTGACTTTACCCATTGAACATCCCCTAGTCCCATCTGTGCCTCTCTTAGAACTAGCTTTGGGCATGTCCCACCTGCAGTGCTGGTCTGGATGGTTGAGGTGGTAGGCCATGTTGCTGTCCCATTGTCCTTCCCCCATTCACAGCCCCTAATGACTCAGTCACTTTCCTTCTGATTGAATCTAAATGTCACTCCTGGCTACAGCACCAGCTTCCTTTCCTTGTGCTATCTAGAAAGCTTTTCTCTCTTGCCAAATCTAAAACACTCTCAAGACCTTCCAGACGTTATAGATGGTTTCAGCAGAGAAGGAATCTGGGTCAACGAGCATCCAACCTTGAAATGCTTCTATTAGGATGAACTTCCATTTATCCTTGGAAAACTGTGAAGATTGATGGAATAATAGGCACAGGCGTGTGTGCAGATGTTATTTTTGTTCAGTGTCTAATATATGCAAGACACCACACTGAGCTCTTCAAATGCATTACCTCACTTTAACTGGGAGCCTTCCTGAAGAAGTGGGTATAGTTAGCTCAACCTAAGAAATTCAGAAAGTGTGTCTTGGAAAGAAATAACTTGTCCACTATCATCTTCCAGCTAGAACAAATTTGGTTCCCACTACGAGCTTTTTTATGCAACAGACAAGAGCACCTGTGCCTGCTTGCAACCCTCATCCCCACCATGTGGGAGGAAAGGTATTGCTGGAGACACCTAAAAGTGTGAGGAAGTGTGTTTGTGATGGCGCCACCCATGGGCTAATGGCTGGTTTCCCAATTACAAACCGCTGCCTCCCCGAAGTGGGAGCCACACAGCACAGGGCCTCCCATCTGGGCTGCTGGACTGTGCCACAAACACACTGGAAACCTATTCAGCATTTTTTTCTGCTAGCCACCCTCTGAGAAGGCTGCTTGATGGAGATGCTTGTGGACAGAAGCTTTGCTTCACTGGCATTCTCTGGGGGAGGGCCTACACACCTAATTCCCCAAATAGCTCATCTCTTTTTCATTCTCTGATGAGTTTTTTTAAAAAGTTCGGTGCACTTTCCTCCCCATTGGCTGGCCTTGGAGGCAACAGCCAAAGACTTGCCCTGGCATTGATTATTAGATACAGCCAGGCCATTAACCCCAGGCTGACTGAAAGGGCTCTCCACTGGGAGCCTAACTCTGACACAGACCATCAGAATCAATACATCTTTCTCCATTAGGTGCATTTCCTCTGACGGAAATGGGTCTGCCCATTACAGTTGATGCTTATTGACAGGCCTCTCTCCTGCCCTCTCTAAGCACCCTGGGGAAACCCCACAGGGACACTGGCCAAGACTGGGGGGGGGATGAACTTGTTTAGTAGAGCTACCTCTGTATTAGCAAATAGCTGGACTCCCCTGTGTGAATGTGATAGAATTTATTGTAGGAAAGAGAGACCAGGTACAGAAGGGCAGGATCAGTTTGAGAATAGTGAGCTCACCAGGTTAGACTCATGGAGGAACTTACTGAGCACAGATACCATTGAGCAACCAGGGAATGTCCTCATAATGTCTGGAAGAAAAGATGATCCTCTCAAGGGTCAAGAAACGGGCAGGGTGATGGCAAGCTCCCTATAGCCAAGGGATCACCATCACTTAGGGTGACTGGAGGGAGGGGCCTCAAAATTCCTTGAAGATATTATTCCTTTCTTTCTCATCCTTCCTGTGGGCTTCTTTGTCATACATACACACACACAGAGAGTCACCATTTGAAACCAATTGAAATTAAACCCCAACCTGGTAAGTGTCTTTTGGGAAAAGGACACTTGGAAACAGTGCTGGTTGATGGTGCTCTCCTTCCCAACAGAAATGCTGTGCCAGTCTCTGAGGTGACCCTAGTGGCCTCACTAACCTCCACTGCTACCCAGTTTTGGTGTACATAACTTTTAGCTGGTCATCAAATACTGCCTCACACACATTTGAAGAAGGGGCTGGGTCTTTCTAGTTCTTACTGTAGTTGGGAGGATAACAGATGTCTCAGTTGACAGGCAGTGATGATGAGAGACCCTGAGCCTGTGAGGTTATGAGGTCAGGGATCACATAAAGATTGGTTGCTCTGGGAGCATCCTGGGTCTGGCAACTGAAGCCCCTGCAGACATCTTGGCTGTGCACTTCATCAGTTTTCTCATTCCCACATTTCAGCTCTCCTCGTCCTAAGACAAAAGAGAGAGGGAGCATGCTGATTGCCGTTTGTAGAGGGATTGAGCCCACAGTAAGAGTAGCATCCCAAAAGAAATTAATATGAAGCAAAAACAATTAATTTTCATAAGAGAGATGGGGCAGAGAGGAAGGAGAAAGAGACAGAGAGAGGAAGGGAGACACACACACACATTCACAGAGATGACGCAAAGAAACAGAGAGAAAAAGAGAATGAATAATTTCAGGGTGCCTCTCCCTTTTAAATGAGCAGGTTTTTGTTTTGCTTTATGTCTGAGGTCAGGAACCCCCGCCCCCCCTTTTTTTTCAAGATTTTTTATTTTATTTATTTATTTTTTTTTTTAAAAAACTTTATTTATTTATTTGCCTTGGTGTTTGCCTGGAACTGGAACTACAGACAGTTGTTAGCTGCCATGTGGGTGCTGGGAATAGAACCCGGATCCTCTGGAAGAACAACCGGTGCTCTTAACCGCTGAGCCATCTCTCCAGCCCCAAGATTTTTTATTTTATTTTTAAATGTAGGAATGGCTCTACCTGTATTATGTATGGGCACTGTGTGTGTACCTGGTGCCCATGGAGGCCAGAAGAAGGCATTGCATCCCCTGGAACTAGAGTTAGAGGTGGTTGTGAGCCATCGTGTGGGTTCCTAGACCTCTGATCCCAGAACCTCTTAAAGAGCAGCAGGTGCTACAAACTTCTGGAGCATCTTTCCAGTCCTGCAAATGTCTTTGTCATGTCCATTGTTCCTATAGAGAAGAGGGTTGGTGGGGCTCACAGTTTTGACAGCAACTAGGGAGAGCCTAGGCTGATGTAGTAAGGTAAATGCCTGGTTTAGGTCCAGAGAAACTGACTCTGGAGTTTCCCATGGCCCGCTTTCTCTGTGGCCTAAAATACACTGCTGGAGTTCAAAGCCAGTCTAAACAGGCTTAGGCTGAACACAGAGGTCTTCAGCACTTCTCCCAGGGTCTTCAAAGAAAACAGAACTAGTAACCCATCAGCCAGTACTCTTCGCTAGGCTGGCCTCAGGTCACCATACCAATTAGTGGGAGTTCCTGGTGTGACCTGAAGGTGCCAGCACAGGCAAGTCCTTGGGATGAGTGACAGGAAGAGCAAAGTGGCTACTTAATTAGACTCTGCAATTCCAGACCTCAGCAGGTGTCTTCACGTGCAAACATAATGCCTTCCTCTGCAAACCAAAAACATAAGGCACTCTAAAATTCCAACTTCCTTAAGCTTCGAAATGATACTCAAAATTTGGGAGTTTTGGGACATTTTGGATTTCAAATGTTTTAATAAAGTGTGCTCAATCTGTTATAGGACCTTTAATCCCAGAACTCAGGAGAAAAAGTCAGGCAGATCTTTGAGTTCCAGGCCAGCCAAGGCTACATAGTGAGACTCTGTCTCAGAGTGGGCGTGGGGGCTAATTTGGTGACCCAATAGGCCAGGAAAGATGATAGGGTAGAGTCCAAAAGGCCATCTTATTCCGCACAACCTTTTCACCTCCTGCTATCTTCATGAGGAAATGGCAAGTGATAAGCAACAACTGACAACCTGTGGATTTGCACCAGAAAAGACCAGAGATTAGGGAAGTTTGGGGTAAACCAACTCTGGGTTGCTAGTTTCAATGATTAAAAAATGGGGCTGTGTGCTCAGCTGAACGGGGGCTGTTCGTAGCAAGCAGAACCAAAAACACAGCAGTAACCCAACCATGTCTGTGCAAATAGCCATCCCCAAACCAAAAGAAAAAAAAAAAAACACCTCTGAAATCTGGCAGTTTGTGATAGGGGAGGCTTCAGCCTGTGCTTTTGGAAGAGTGGAGATTTTGTTCTTGGGGTGAATTGTACCTTACAAGAGGAAGTTTAACAGACTAAAAAAAATTATGTCTGTTGATTAACTGACCACTTTGGCAACCACTGCCTAATCTAGACCATTGCTCTGCATCAGCTGACCAGCTACAGTTTCCACCAATAGACCTCGTCTCTAAGGTACAGGTCACATGTAACTGTCTCCACTGGGAGCTCCCACATCTGTAAGTCCTGGCCTTGTCTATGAGGTTGCTCTTAGATAAGGATTGTGGTGTTAATACACTGATCTGGACATCTCTTGGCTTCCGTGTGTGTGTGTGTGTGTGTGTGTGTGTGTGTGTGTATGCATACATGTAGGTGTGTGTAAGTATACAGAATATGTGTATATACATGTGAGGAGGAGAGGTCAACCTCACATGTCATTCGTAAGGAGCCATCCGTTCGTTTCAAGAGATCAGGTGTACACACACACACACATACACACACACTACCAGGGCTACATGATAGTTTATTCCAGTGAGTGTCCAGGTGACTGAAGAAGAGGGAAGAGACAGACTGCCACATGGTGTCTCTTTAAGAGAGCAGATGGGCATGGATTTACGTAGCCACACTTAGGAGAATGCCCTCTGTATGGTGTGTTCTGCCAGCGCCACATTGGCTTTACCACATGGCCACTACATACCAGAAATTTTATCTCACCCAGTGCCATGTTGGGTTAACCATGTGGCAGCCAAGGATCCTTACACCATCCACCTTGTTTGTTGAGACAGTGCCTCTGATTGGCCTGGAATTCACTGTGTAGGCTATGCCAGCTGGCCAGGGAATCCCAAGGACTCAGCTGTCTGTGTTCCACAGGTCTGGGATGACAAAAGCAACACTGTGGCTGGCCTTTTGTAGATTGTTTTTAAACATGGATTCTAAGGCTCTACTTTGGGACTCCACATTCATACAGCAAATTCAACTACACTACAGTATTACCAAGCCCCTCACTTAGCAACTTATAAGGTGGCCCAGCTCAGCTGTCATTGTTAGTCACACTCTCAGAATCATCCGCTCAGCACATTACAGCAGCTAAGTCTCCGTGACATACAAAGGTTCCTGTTTTGAACTCCAAGTTTGGCTGGTGAGCTTTGGGATAGCAATGGCAATCGCACTGAGCTGGAGAAGCTTCCTGTCTGCTATTGCTGGAGGGACAGACAGCCTGGAGCTTGTTAGGAGGTTATAGCATCTACTCAGTGCCAGTGTTCAAAGTCTTTCCTGCTTCCCAGTCTTACATTTTTTTACCAAAAAGAGAAATAAATAGAAGGTCACCTCTTGTCCTCTGCTCTCAAGGTGACTGCTTGCCTCAGGCACAATGCTGAGCACATGCACAGATCCTCAAAGCCTCTGTCATTTCTACCTAAAGCCGTCTACCAAAACAAAAAACAAAAAACCTGGAAGCCCCAGATTCCAGACCCAGTACAACATAAACAGATTCCCAGAACCATGTGGTAACTCCAGTTACTGGGTATTCAGTTTTCTCTTATGGCCTGTGTGGTCACCAGCACACATATGATGCACCTATATGCATGCAGGCAGAAACCTATACTCACATATACATAAAACCTGCCTGGCAACACATCCTAAAATCTCACCATCAGGAAGGATTAGGTCAAGAGAATCAGAAGTTCCAAATCATCCTCGGTTACACAGTTAATGTTAGGCCAGCCTGGGCTAAGTGAGACTTTGTCTCCAAAAAAACACTGTTCTGCACAGATAATGCTCTGAAGGTATCTCTCATTACGTACAGCACCCGCAGCTTCATTGTATGTCTGGACTCTCCTACAGAGAAACAGAATTAGCTCCACCTATGTCTGCCCAGAATGGCATAGACGGTTACACTGATTTTGAGCAAAGAGTCATCTTGTTAATTGGGCCATATCTTAATTCAATTAAATGTGTTAGGTGTGAAAAGAATTAAAAATTGGTATCCTGCAGGTTGAGAATTTTTTTACGTCTCAGAGTTCATATTAAATATTTCTAAACTGTAAGGTTGTCTTGGCGACATGAAGAAGAGATAGTTAATTTAGTTCTGGTTATATAGGGCATTTTATCCACTAGGAGGATTCTGTACGCGGCCTTGCGTCTTCTCTTTTCTTCACAAATAGGTCTTTTGACAACTGGAGCACAAAGAATGGGGTGGGGCTGTACTTCCGTCTGAGAGCTGCTCAGTGGATTACAGTCCAGAAGCCCCAGATAAGAAATTCAGAAGGCTCCAAAAGCTACACCTCTCTGAGTACCATGATGCTTTGTGTTTTTAACCATTTTTGCATTTCAGGTCTTCAGATTTATGATACTCAACAGTTAGTCTATGCAGATACCCTCAAAGTCCGAAATGCTACCAAATCGGAAGCACTTCTGGTCCCCACACACACATTTTGGGTAAGGGTGACTCAGTCTGCAGTTGGGAAGTCAGTGAATCTGTTCTGTATTCGCTGAATCAAGGTTTTACTCTTTTGAAGAAATATATTCCATGTATTTCCTACTGGATTTTACTTCGGGTGTCAGGTAGCTGAGACATATGCCATCCATCTGAAGATGGCTTCCACAAAGGGCCTCAGGTCCATGCTAACCTGTCCCCCGTGTTTGGGGTGTGTTCAGAGTTTATTAATCTTCACTGTTACTCAGTTAATAGCAAAATTTTAGAACTCAGTTATATCTCAAAAGATATGTCTAAGCTATAGACATTCAAACAGTAGTCACAGTCAAACTCAGAAGCAGAGTTTCCCATACTAGATAATCTAACAGCAAGCTCCACAGCCTCTCTGTTGACAACCCTTGGTCTGTTTATCAGCCTGGAATAAGCCTGAATTCCTGGCCCATCCATCAGCCCTGCCCCAAAGCTGTCAGAATTCTGTTCTGTGTTCTCCCTCAGAGCTGTCTGCACCACAGCCCCAGCATTCAGTGTCTGGCAATGGCAAGACAGCTTTGCTCAGCACCTCAAATACCCTTTCCAGGGCCCATACCTTTGGACTTCTGCTCATCTATCTGTCCTGCTTTTTTTTTTTCTTTTTGCATGGCTTGGGTTTGTGCAAACTCTCTATCAGCAAGGCCACCTCTTTCTTCCTCTGTACACCAGTAACTATTAAAACCCTGATAGATGGTCTAGTCAAGGGACCTAACAGGAGTCAGAGCCCACAACAAAACTTCACAGAACCAGGGTAGCAGCTGAGGGGAGTCCATGTGAAGGGCAAGAAAATAAGGGATTCCAGTCAAGTTCCAGTGATTGGGCAGTTTGAACCTATAGCGCACATAGTGCCCAAGGGCTGGAGAAGATTGCTGCTTCCCTCAAGACACTGAGTCTCTCTCTCTCTCTCTCTCTCTCTCTCTCTCTCTCTCTCTCTCTCTCTCTCTCTCTCTCTCTCTCTCTCTCTCTTCTCAAGTTTAGCCTGGTGCCTTCAAATCTGTTCTCAGCCTGTGGGCCAAATATCAGATGTCCTGCATTATAGATATTTACATCAGGGTTCATAACAGTAGCAAAATTACATTTACGAAGTAGCAACAGAATAATTTTATGGCTGGGGATCACCACCACATGAGCAACTCTACTAAAGAGTTGCAGCATTAGGAAGGCTGAGAACCACTGCTGAAATGTGGAATATGGTCTGAGAGGAAAATGAGAGCAGAATATCTTGTACTTTCTGGAAATGACACTATCTTGGATCAGCCAAGGAAACCAGAGGCTGTAGTCCCTGAAAGATGCCCACCAATCAGAAAGCAGCCATGCAGACTTTAGCGTGGCTTTTCATTTTCATTCGATTCCCTGTAGAGTTGGGAGTGGGGGAGACAGCAAAACGAAAGAGGGAAGGGACTGGGAGCTAGAGAAGGACTGGGGTGAGGGAAGAAGGGAAACTCTGTTGCAGTCAAACCAGTGAGGAAGGTACTTTGTGGGCATCCTTCTAAATCATGACCTTGGGGCATGACCTCCACATCCAAAGATCTGAAGATCCTGAGAGCAGGGAGCCACAGGAGGACTCCCAGCAGAGCGGACTGTACTATTGGTTGGTCCTATTGGCTCCTCCTGTGAATGGTGGCTAGGCCCTCACAGTAGCCTGTTGGCTTGTCCATCAACCCTTGTGTTTTTTGTTACCTGTGCTGGTCCCCTTCTTTAGTAGTCAGGTCACTTGTGCTTTCTTTTTTTCATAGTCAACTACAAATGAATGCTAGGTGTCAATGGCAGATGTTCCGTGTGCCAGACTGTCAGGAACTCACAGTTTGTCCCACTTACAGGCCTCAGCTGAGGCCATCCTCCCAAGAGAACTCAGTGCTGCAGTGCCTCACTGAGACGCAAGAAGAGATTTTACTCCCACACTCTGGGCGATCTATCTCCTGAGGTCTCCAGCAGACTCTGAAGCCAGCCCTCTGCCAGCCTCCAAGTTGCTGTGAGGGGAGCAGATGCTTGGCTGTACTCTGCACACACCCACTTGCCCTTGGCGTTGGCCCCAGGGGGTGGGCCGTGGGGGTGGCGCTCTATGGCAACTCACTCTTCAGCTGAGCAGAGCTGGAGTTTTCTGCCTCTGTTCCGAGTCTGTCTGTTCTGTGGGCAGAGTTCTGGGAACAGGCTCAACCCAGATTGTAACCAGCTTGCTTTGGGCCTCCAGGCCGGGTAGGAATGGGGTTTTCCCTTCCTAGGGAATTTCATCCCTCTGTTTCAGACATATAAATACTTTCTAGAAACCTTTAGAAATATATTTAAGGAACAGTGAGTGAAGATACTCATCACAAAGCCTGCCAACCTGAGTTTACTCTCTTATATAAGGAGACAACCAAGTCTTCCAAGTTGTCTTCCCCCAAAAGGGGAGTGGAGCTGGAGAGATGGCTCAGCAGTTACAAACACTTGCTGCCTTTTGGGGACCCATTGCTCTCCTAGCATCCACATGCTGGCTCACATTCATCTTAATTCCAGTTCTACAGAACCTAATGCCCTCTTCTGATCTCTGCAGGGACCAGGCGTGAATATAGCACATACATAAGCACATAGACAAGACATACAAATAAATCTTAAAAAAAGAAGAGTTAAAAGAATGCTTAAGATGTATTTCTTCCAGAGTTCTTTCTTGAGGCCCAAGTGCAGCAGCCAGAACAGCTTACCCTCACTAGAGAGGGTGTGTTAGAAATGATCCCCTTCCACAAAATGAAAGCTGTCTGTCTTGACTCTCCAAGAAGAACTGTTTGGGTTTTCTTAACCTTTGTCGCTGACTTATCACGCTCAAACCTTTCATTATCTCTCTTCATTCTTTCCCTTTGAACCTTCTCCAAAACATGTCTTTTAAGTTAGAGAGACCATAACTTAATTAGATCTCTCATTTCCAGAGGATTCTCATGGCTCCTCCAAAGAAATAAATTAAATTTCAGTCAGATATATTTCATCGGGGAAAGGGTGCAAGAAAAAGAAATTGGATGCTTTATATAAATAGCACATTGTCTGGGCTGAAAATGAGTTTTCTTTATTCCAATTGTTTTTGGAACAATGGGTCCTTTTGGGGACATTTAATCTTTCAAGTTTCTAGCCTCCAGCTCTTCACAACTGGTGAGTTTTGGTGTATATATGGCTTCTCTACCTAAAAAAGGGAGGCAGGGGTCTCCTTGGCCTGGGGAGTTCCTTTCAAAGGTGTGTGTGGTAGTGAGGGTCAGAGTGTCACATGCTTCCAGCCTTTTTGACCAGCTTCCTTCCCAGGGTCTGCCTCTCTTTTCTCTGGGACTTCATCCTGGCGGGTAGGCTTGTCTTTCACAGTGCTGCTGGTCCAGGTAGTTGACCACAGGGGAGCCAGGCTAGAAGGAAAGCCAGGCCTGACTTAGCTCCAGGCTGTGCAGCATCTCAGCCCGGCTGCTTTGATGAGCAGATTGCCCCACTTCCGTCCACTGGAGTTTTCCTTGGTAGACTGAAGAAACTGGGCTCACAAATGATGTCTGAGGTCCCTCCCAGTCTGACCCAGAGACCCTCATAGGTTCTGAGTGGTCCATGGAGGGGGTCACGAGAGAAAGAGAGACCCAGGTGTCACAGGCAAACAGGAAAAGACTACTTGGAAAAAGTGACATCTCAGGTTGACTTCTCTCAAGGACCCCGAGTCAGTGTGATGGAAGGGGACACAAAGGATCACTTCCTGGCCACCTGTGATGTGCCAGCACTGCCAAGGCTCCCGGTACTATCTATCTGACATTCCATGATGGAGTAGAGGCACTTGGGGTCTTATACCTTCACATCCACCACTCCCTTCCCCGAGGAGTCCACATCCTCAAGTTTATAGTGCCCCGTCTTTGGTGCTGTCATTAGGCTGTGTCTTATCTACTATTATTATTGGAAGAATGTCTTATCATGTAGCCCTGGCTGGCCTGGAATTCACTATGAAGACCAAGCTGACCTCTGCTCCCCCCCCCCAGTGCTGGATCAGAGGTGTGTGCCACCATGCCCATTTCCCTCTGTTGCTCTTGCCCCCAGTGCAGTCTGAGTTAGCTTCCAGCTCCTGTCTCCCTGCCTGCTTGGCTGAATTTCATGGAGACAGGGGACATGTGAATCTTGTTCCCAGCACCCAGAGTGGTGCTGATGAAACCGTTGACAGTGAGGAACAACTCGTAAGCACATGTTCATGGAAGAATGGATCCGCACCAAAGCTGGATACGAACCCAGAACTCTGTAGCTCTGTCAGACTTGGCTTTGCAGTGCTCCTCAAAAGCTTGTTGTGTGCAGGGTCTCACTGTTATGAGCCTCCTGTAGATGTACTGGCCAACCATTGGAAGGGCTGTGAGCAGTCTCTCCAGAAGGAACTGATCCTATAACCCTGTCTCTATTTTATCCAATAATATTGATCCCTAAAGATGTCTGAGAAATAACTGGAGATGGTGGATGCACCTGGTTGGTTGAGCATGGAAAAGGAGGATGTTATTTTATTCATGTGTCCTTGTAAACATTTAGCTCCACAGATTGAACTCCATTGGCTCTGCCTCCTCACCCATTCCATCATGGGTTGTAAGAATCCACTTTGTAGGGGGATCTAGGTCATTGGAAATGAGTGGGTGAAAGTCAGGGAGAAGTACAGATGCCACAACTTTTAGGGAAGTGAAAATAAAACCCTAATGTGGAAACAACTGAAAATAGACTGTATGGGATGTCAGGCTACATGCAAATCCAATGCTAATCAACATGGAAATTAATGATGAATCCCAACGTCCATCTGCCTTCCTGTGACCCTTGGGGTGCCCATGCTACAGGCATCTTTCCTAGGCCACATAGCAGGGCAGGGTACCCAAACTCTGTGCCGCCCCCTGCCCACTCCACCCCCTGCCCACTCCACCCCCATTGAGAGAAGCTGAGAGAAAAGGCTAAAAATACTAACAATAGATATTTGATTTCTTTCTGCAGACAAAAAGCTCTGGCATCCACAGGAGGAAGAAGCGTTCAAGCAGCATGTGACTGGTTGGTATGAAATAAATAAATTGAGAAAATAGCATGTAATTAACTCTGAGTGTCTGAGAGGAGTAGGGGTGTGCGGTCTTTTTCTAATGCAGCCCTTCCAGGAGGGGATGAGCCAAATGTAACAGGCTCATTTGTCAAGACCACTGCCTCCTCTGCCCTGGCCCCAGGGTATATGTATTTCCTTGGATCTGTTTAAAGGTTTTCAGAATCTTCCCAGATAGAGGCTCACATTATCTAAGCCCTGCCAGTCACTTCAAGATTTGCTGTACGTGTTTGGATGCCAGGCTGGCCAATTTAGAAAACCGTCTGTTTACTTACTCATTTGCCGGGAGAAGGCCACAGGCCACCTTCCCGGTGCTTCCTTTTGCTCTAGAGGTACAGGAGCTCCAGCATAGACGAGGCTGAAGGATGGGCTGTATGCAAGGAGACTACTCTGTGGGGAAAGGATTTGAAGTTAACCCAAGGATGCTTCCTGGAGAGCAGCTTTGGGCTTTTTTAGGGAGTTGTGGGATGAAGAGGCAATACCACTTGATGGAGAACAGAAGTCTCTCCCTCTAAGAAACGATTGGAGTTTTACAGTACTAATGGCAGCCCTCCTCGGTGCTATCCTGGGGTGGGAAGCGTGGAGAGGGATGGCCTGCTTTTTCTGTTCCTTCTTGTCCACTGTTCTCCAGTGAGACGTTCTTGGCTCTCTTCTCTCTCACAGGTTGTTCTCCCATGTGGGTGACCCCTTCCTGGATGACCCCCTGCCTCGGGAGTATGTCCTCTACCTCCGCCCAACAGGCCCATTAGCCCAGAAGCTTTCGGACTTCTGGCAGCAGTCGAAACAGATCTGTGGGAAGAACAAGGCCCACAACATCTTCCCCCACATCACCCTCTGCCAGTTCTTCATGGTGAGTGACACTGCACTCCCTGTCTCCCCACCTCCTCCAGTGTCCCACACAACACTGCCCCCCCAGGACCTGGACTGAAGATAGGAGCCATTCAGAAAGACTACGGAAATGTTCAGGAGCTCTCAGCAATGGGTGGACCTCCCAGGAGTCAGTGTGGTTGCTCACCCCAGTTCCACACTCCTGACATCTGCTGAGGCCTGGAGCATCAGGACAATCATGCACTTCTACAACCTGAAGGACAAGTCTGACCTTTCGTGGGTGGCACTCTGGCCTGGCTCTACCTCAACAGCCATTGGCATAGCCTCATACATCTACTCACTCCACTCTTAGGATAGGAGTCACTGTGTGTGTGTGTGTGTGTGTGTGTGTGTGTGTGTGTGTGTGTGTGTGTGTGTATGTGTGTGTGTGGCCAATAAATCCCAGAGATTCTCTTGTCTCTGCCTCCCTGATGCTGGGATTACAAGCCCTTGCATCCACAGCTAGCTTTTCTATGTGGTTCTGGCAATTTAATTCCACACCCTCATGCTTTCATGGCACATATTCCAAACAAACTATTTCCCGTTATTGTTACTTTTTGAGACAGACTTTCACATAGCTCAGCTTCAAGCTTGCTACATCACTAAGGATAACTCGAAACTCCTGATCTTTGAACTCCTGATTCTCCTGCCTCAGCCTCCCAAGTGTTATGATTACAGGCATGTGACACTGTGCCTGGCCAGCTCTCAGGACAGGGACTGGGAAGAATCAGATACAGTGGGGAACAAGATGAGTGGATTACAGACAAGAAGAGCCAGTCCACCTACAAGATAGCACCATGAGGTTTTACTAACGTTTTCTAAAGACTGAAAGATAACCCGCGCCTGCCACAATTCCTCATTCACACTTTAGTTGTCTATAGGAAAGCTTATTTAGGGGCTAAATCAATCCTCCATACTGTAAAGATTGAAGTATATACATCGTCTACTTCTGCTCTCACGGTGATGGAGTTAATGACCCACATGTGTTCTGCTCAAAACAGGATGGCGGCCTTTTCAAACAGCTCTCAAAATATATTTTGTGCTTTTTTGTTTGTTTTCCTGAACATTAACCTCTCTTCGTGTGTGTCTCAGGTAGAAGATATGTTGCTAACACCTCGTCTCTAGCAGCTCACTCTGAAAATTAAATCAATTGTCACTTCCTCTTAGTCATGCCAGGATCTTGCAGAAAAGCATTCAGAGGTCTAGAGACTCGTTCTTCCTCCCAGCCCTCCAAGGAGGGTGGGTGGATGACATCAGCACTCCCCAGACTTAGTCTTCCCTACCGTGGTCGTGGGAGTGGAGGTGGAAACAGCAGTTGTCTAAGGAGCAGCTGGAAGAGGAGGCTGCGTTCCTGTTTCTTTGTTGCATTCCCCTCCCCTTTGAATCTCAGGCATCTTCCTCTATCTAACTCTGCCTTTCCTCTTGAAAAGGGTCTCTTGCTGAGCTGGCCCTTGCTTTTGGAAGTAGACTGGTAGATTAGCAAGCTATCAGGCTCCGTCTATCATGGCCTTCTGTACGGGGCTGAGAAGCACCTCCAGCATGCCTGCCTTTTTATGTGGGTTCCGGGGATTTAAACTCAGGTCGTCAAGCATGCAAAGCAAGCACACTTTCACACTGACTTGTCTCCCTGACCTGCGTTTTTGTTCCAGGGTCACGGGTTAGTGTCTCAGGTATCCCAGGCTAATTTAGTACTATTCAGTGTGGCTGAGGATGGCCTTAAACTATTTTCACTTCCTCAGTGCTGTGTGTTCTGATGTGACCTCAACACACCCAGTTTACTCCAGCCCCCATCCAATTGTATGTGGTACTGAAGAAGGAATTCTCTGCTTCCTGAATGCCAGGCAAGCGCTCTACCAACCAAGGTCTGTCCTCTGCTCTAACATCTAGGATTTTGTGGGGTTTTTTTAATATATATTTTGTGTTTGTAGGTGTTTTGCCTACATGTATGTCTGTGCACTGCTTTCACAGAGGCCAGGGTAGGGTATTGGATCTCCTAGAACTGGAGTTACAGACAGTCATGAACCACCATGTGGATGCTGGAAACTGAACACAGGTCATCTGTAAGAGCAACAAGTGCTCTTAATCTCTGAGCCATCTCTCCAGCCAAAGAACTTTTTGTTTAATTGACAGATTATGGTGTATAGCGTGACTGATGTAGTCTATATGATAGAATGTTGCTTGAGCTCAGTCTGTATGCACTGCCTGTCGTATTATTTGTAGTAAGAACTTGGCCAGCTACCGCCTTCTTCTCCTTGCTTTCCTTTGGGTCTGTGGATTGAGTTCAGGGTCCTTGTACACACTAGGAAAGGACTCGAACACTGCACCCATTCCCGGCACTAAAGTCCACCTTTTAGCAGTTTTCTAGTACACATCACACTGTGCAGCAATTGTTACCATGCCTCTATTTACTCCTAAAATTGTATTTCCTTTAACCAACTTCTCAACCTCAACCCTGGCTTTCATCCTCTGCTTACCCAATCAGATGGCATTCTGGGAAGGTTCCCAGGAGTCTCGACAAAGCAAGGGGAATAGATGTCAGGGTGCATTCCCTAGTTTTATTTGCCCCTTGGATAATTGGTGTCTGGATAACTGAGAGCCTGAAGCTCTTCCCTCCCTCGTGGACAGGAGTGTTGGCTAAATGATTGCATGCCCAGCCTCAGCTCCCTGGGGCCAGACAGAGAGCTCACTGCTGAGGGGCAGCAGGCTTATCTCTTTCCTGGGCTGTAATGAAGCCTGTTTGTTTTCCATCCCCAGTGTGAGGACAGCAAGGTAGATGCACTGGGAGAAGCCCTGCAGACCACTGTCAGTCGCTGGAAATGTAAGTTCTCAGCCCCGCTGCCCCTGGAGCTCTATACATCCTCCAACTTCATCGGGCTCTTCGTCAAGGAAGACAGCGCAGAGGTCCTCAAGAAGTTTGCCGCTGACTTTGCCGCAGAGGCTGCGTCTAAAACAGGTAACACCCAGGGCTGTTTGTGCAGTCCTGGATCCCATGATCAGAGGTCAAAAAGGCAGGGGTGGGAACGGTCATGTGACAGTCAACCTACAAAGAGGAAAGGATTTGTTTTGGCTCAATCCTACAGTTTTCAGCCAGTGGTGATTGACGCTATAACTAGTAGGCCTGTGGTAAGACAGAACATCACCGTTGGAGTCCATAGAAGAATAAACGTGCTCACCCCAAGGAGACCAGGAAGCAGGCCAGGAATGAGCACAAGGGTCTGGGGTGCCAATGTCCCCTTCAAAAGCACATCCCAAATAACCTCTTAAAGATTCCACATCCTCCCTATGGTACCACAGGTTGGTGACCAAGCCTTTCACATATGACATATGAGGACTTTTAAGATCAGATGGTAACTTCTGCAGAGGAGACGGTTGGAGACAGGAGGCAGGGGATCATGTAGAAGTGGACCCCAGTGACAAAGCATACTCCATATCCCTTAGGAAATATTCCGATGCTTTCTGTCCTGCTAACCTACTCCAGAGTGTACCCATGACTCCCAGGGACTTAGCTGTTCCCACTGAACTATAAACGTAGTCCTTTGTAGTGTCCATCCCCTCCGGTCCAGATCTGAGAGCACATTCTCTCACCCTCTCTGCTCCCAGCTGTGGCTGCTTTTATCTGGGTCTAACTACTCACTCCACAGCACAGGGCATAGCGGAGTGGAAACAGCTTGTAGTAAGTCACGAAAATATTCAGCAAGTCGAAGAATGGTGATTCAGTGGATTAGTGTATTTTGAGATAGGGCCTCATGTAGCCTGGGCTGGTCTCAAACTTAATATGTAGCTAAGGCTAGACCATGAATTTCTAATCCTGTGTCTGGCTCCTGGGATTCTAGCTGTGTACCACCATACCTAGTTTTACCTCGTCCTGGGGATAGAAGCCAGGGTTTCATGCATGCTCTCTTAACTGAGCTGAGCCACATCTGCAGCCCCTGAGTCCAAGTGCTGAATGAAAAGCTGGGGACATTCGCAGCTCCCCAGCCACGAATTAGGGATGTCTAGAGACCAGAAGACCTGATCCAAGTCACTGAACTCCTTTGTCTCCTGACCATCAGCTGTACCTTACTGGGTGACAGTCCTGCTGTTTATATTACTTGTGTGGCATTTCTTCAGAGAAGCCTCCCTCATAGAGCTTGGACCCTAGAAGAGTGTCATCAGTAGCAAATGCAGATCTGCAAGGTCACAGTGCACGCCTACCCTTGAAAGGACTGTGGGTCCTGAAGACACTCCCTGTGGTTTGGGACCCCCTTCTGAGAACCCTTCTCCCAGGGACCAGCCATGGGTTCACTAGATTCAACAGAGTGTTAAAATATTTTAAAGAGAAAATTAGTCCTTCTCTAATCCAGTATCTTTAAGGACTTTTTAAAAAATTCCCACTAGCTATTGTCAGTCCACAAAATCACTACACAAACCAACAAAAGCCTCTTTACATATCAGAAGAGCAGGACTGTGGCTGAGTCTTAGAACACATAGGGAATAAGAGACAGGCAAAGAACTTGAGACTGTTTGTCCTAAGAACTTGGTGGTTTCACAGCTCTGTCCCTGTGGTGCCCCCTGGTGGTAATCTTCAGAACTGCATGGCCCTGACACAGCTGGTCTAGCTTGGTGGAAAGTAGGTCATTGTGTCTTTGCCCTAGAACTCATGTCTGTGTAGTGAGAATTACTGGTTCACCCAGATTCTTCCAGCGAGTATATTTAGTGTTGTTCTTCACTCTGAGTGGCTCAAGAACGCTCACCTACGTGCATTGATTTCATCAGCACGTACTGACGACCCACAGTGTGGATGGTGGAAACATACAGACATGTCTCGTGGACTCACTCCCCAGAAACACAAAAAAGATCAGCTTCCTGTCCATAATCCCTTAATTTCTTCCAATTCCCTAATATTTTCTTGTTGCATCTTGTTTATTGTTCTTACCTGGGAAGTAGATAGTTCTTCCTCATGCAGCATACAAAGAGCAGATAAAACCCATCCCTCGTGTTAGTAAATTTGCTCTGCTTTATCTTTAGCATTTTAGAATAATGGTATGCTTATTTTAAATGACCTCAACCCATAGCAGTGTCACCCGAGTGGATATTTGCGCGTATGGGGAGTGTTTTTGGGTTGCTGTAACATTGGGAACAGCTCCCTATAAATAACTGTTCACATGGTGTTGTTGGGTAAGCCTACTTTGTGCTAAGAGTGTCTTCTCCACCCTCATTTTTCCACCCCACTCCCAGAATCCAGGAAACTTGATTCCAGATAAGACATCATAACTCCAGCAGTCACACCGTTAGAAAACCCACTTTGTATTTCCACATCAGTCAT
Source organism: Sigmodon hispidus (assembly GCA_004025045.1). Taxonomy (NCBI): domain Eukaryota; kingdom Metazoa; phylum Chordata; class Mammalia; order Rodentia; family Cricetidae; genus Sigmodon; species Sigmodon hispidus. The sequence goes on along the minus strand of PVIH01000443.1, from coordinate 82,183 downwards.
GTTGGCCCTTTAGGTCTCTGTACTTTTTTTTTTTTTTTCATCTGAATGGTGGGGCTGGTGATGAACCCTGTACCTGTCAGGAAGATTCAGCCAGAAAGACTAACCAGAGTCCATCCACAACTCCTGCAGAGAAGCCATCTGTCATGTGGCTTTTTATCACTGGAACAGTGGGTTGATTTGGGGCCTGGGATCTACTGCTGCCTCTCCCAGAGGCTCTCTTCTTTGTTATTTAGGGAGCAGGACTTCTGAGGATGCCTTTCTGTGCCCTTTCCTGTCTCCTTCATTGCTGTGTTCTCTTCATTCTAATCCCAAAACACTACTTTCTTTTTTTCCAGAAGTGCACGTGGAGCCTCATAAGAAACAGCTGCATGTGACCCTGGCGTACCACTTCCAAGCCAGCCATCTACCCACTCTAGAGAAACTCGCCCAGAACATTGATGTCAAGCTGGGGTGTGATTGGGTGGCCACCATATTCTCTCGGGATATCCGATTTGCTAATCATGAGGTAAGGTTTCCCTGGAGCCCTGCATGTTACCAGCCATAGGGATGCCATCAGGGCAAGGAGCATGTGCTGCTGGCAATACAGGGAGATGGACACCAAATGAACGTGACAGTGGGACCCAGGACAGTGGGGACCCAAGGGGGGAGGGTATCAAGCAGCACAGGAAGATGGGGACCAAAGGGGAGCCCTTGGCTAGGAGTCGGTGGGTTCCAGATTTTACTGAGGTTCTGGGGACTTCCTTAAAGGCTTAGCATGGGTGACATGGTTCATCTAAATAATATCCCCATGTTCTGTGTGCCCTGTCACCCTTATTGGACAGAAATGGGAGTAAAATGGAGGATCAACAGAAAGTATGTTGGTGAAAAATTAATATTATATTGATGTAAACTTTTGATGTTGAAAAAGACATTATTGCTGACCTGAGGTGAGTCAAACACAAAAATAAACCAAAGTCAAACCTATGAAGGCAAAATCCATAAGTATTTGATGATATGCTGATGTCTAGAGCATGTCAGGTGCCGTTGGGCACGCCAAAACTCTGCACTCAAAAAGTTTTAAGGGCCAATGAGATGGCTCAGCCTTGAGGGCACTTGCTATCAAGCCTCACAACCTGAGTTTGCTTCCCAGAACAACATGGTGGGAGAGGAGAGAGAGAAGACAAACATTCAGGTTGCACTCTGATCTCCAGTGCATGTACAGAGAGAGAGAGAGAGAGAGAGAGAGAGAGAGAGAGAGAGAGAGAGAGAGAGAGAGGGAGAGGGAGAGGGAGAGGGAGGGAGAGAGAGAGAGGAGAGAGAACACATTTATAAGAGAAGAAAGAAAACATATCTGGTCATTTGTTAGCAGTTGGTGATTACACAATGGAAGGTCTGAGAGAGGATGACTCAATCCTACTATAGACAAACACGTATAAGTCTAGCATCCTTCTTTGGATGTGATCAGCGTGGCTTTTCAGTCACTCATGTGCCTCTCAGAAAGGAAATGTTTATCCTTCTTTGTCTTAAAGGAGACTCAGAGTCTGCACTGAAGCAGTAAGTGCAGGTGAGGGCCAGAGAGGAAGCAGAGCCTAGGTCTTCTGATCAACAAAGATGGCTGATCCATCTAAAGGAAGGCCACACACTATAGTCCTGTGTGTCTGCTGTTTTCCGTTTAGTCGTGGTTTCAGTTATCAGAAGCTATTATTTTATGAGTAGAGCTTGGAAGGTGACCTAGTGGGTACGAAATAAGAATCCCTGAGTTCAGATCCCCAACACTCAGGCAAAAGCTGGACATGACCCTTGTGCTTGTAAGCTCAGCATTGAAAGGCAGATAGGTTAATCCTAGGAGCTAGTATACAGGACATTCTGAGCTTCTGGATCAATGAGAGACCCTGTTACAAGGGAACAAGAGGAGAGCAATAGAAGAAGACACCCAGCCTCTTTTTCTGGACTGTATATGTGTACACACAGGGGTACGAGCACACAGGAGCATACACACGCATACACATACTGCATACACAGTGTAAACTCACACAAACTCATAGCCTTTAGATAACTTTTATTACAGTGTATTATTAGAATTTCTCTATTTTATTATTGGTTATTGTCTTCAATCTGTAAGTTAAATTAGAGCATAGCTATAAATACAAAAAAAATCTAGTATATATTTATACAACACAGAGAGAATGTATTTGGCATATTTGCAGTTTCAGACCTACCTTCTGGGTTTTAGAATAAAATGCATGGTTAGTGGAGAATTTTCTTCCAATTTAATTACACTTATTAAGCAATAGTTAAATGTTTCCCAATTTTTTAACAACCAGGTTTTTGTTAGCGTACATGACCTTCCGGCAATTCTTTTATACTTTCTTAACATGAAAAAATAAAGAACAGAAACAAACAGGACCTCTTGCTGCATCTAGGCAACCTGATTGTTTGGGAAGTGTTAAGAGCCACTCTGTAAACCAAAGCTTCTGGCGAGCAAGGTACTCTGAGAGTGCCAAGGGCGGGCTTGCCTTGACCTTCCTGATGAGAACATCCTTCAGTCATTGGATGTTGGTTTCTCCTGAGGCAGACTACGCAGACTAAATCTGTTCTTAAGAATTTTAGCATCCCCTGGTATCACCTAGAATGAGCCCTAAAGGATTCTGGAGAGAGGTGTGGCTACTCTGACTCTTTTCCAAGGACAAAGGCAGAATTAGAGGTTGAGGGTGATCATGCCAGGTCTCAGAGAAGTCACCTTTGTAAGAGGAGAAGGTAGCTGTGGAATTTTACAGGGCTCGTCTTCTAATGAACACTGTCCTCCAGTTAACTCCAAGGGTAACGGCTTTTCTTCATGACCCACATTCTGCTCAGCCTGTGCAGCAGGAAAGAGGCTGCAAATGCCCACATGAATTATTTTCTAAAAATAACTTAGCCCCCTTTATCTCTTATTTGTGAAAGCTCAATTATTATGGTTTCTTTTGATAAGGTATCCATTTCCCCTGTAGGTCCTCTCTGGGGTCTTCTGGAACCCACCCTCCTCCTCCTCCATCTGTCCTCAGGCTTGATATGAGTGTTTTAACTGGGGGACTAATGACCAGAGAAGGGGATTGACAAAGGGGAGGCACAGAGCACAGCCGAGTGATGCTTAGGAAAACTGTAAACTGTTGCCCCTCTGCTGTTTCCGATTGTCACGTAGAAACCCACAGATGCCTGTTTGTAACTCACATGTGCCCTTCCATGGTAGGGATGACATTGAGCTGTACCATTGAGCAAGTGACCAGACACAGAAACGTAGAAGGACAGAGTCCGACATAAAGTAGACATTTCGGAGCCTCCAGCTTCTGCTCCAGTTCTGGCTTTCTTGTTTTGAAAACAATAGTTAGATTCCCATTGACAGTTTCTGTAGTTCTAGGCTGGGGATGTAGCTTGGTTTGCAAGGTGTTTAACTGCAATGCATGAATCCCCACATTTAATTTTCACAGCCACACACCGTAATCCCAGAGGCAAAAGGACTAGAAATTAAAGGTCATCCTCAGCTACACAGTGAGCTCAGAGCCAGCCTGGGCTACATAACTCTTTGACTAAAAAGCAAAAAAAAAAAAAAAAAAAAAAAAAAAAAAAAAAAAAAAAAAAAAAAAAAAAAAAAAAAAAAAAAAAAAAAAAAAAAAAAAAAAAAAAAAAAAAAAAAAAAAAAAAAAAAAAAAAAAAACCAAAATGCTAGGGAAATGACTCTGAAGGGCAGAATTCAATACCCAGAACTCGCTCATAAAGAAAACAAGACTAGAGTATGTACTTGTAATCTTAGTGCCAGAGAGGCAGAGCCAGGAGGATCCCTGGAGTTTGCTGTGACGCCCATCTAGTCAAATCAGGAAGCTCCAGGTTCAACGAGAGACCCTGTCTCAAAAAAATAAAGTAGATTGGGGATGGAGAGATAGCTCAGCATTCTGTTCCCAATACCGATGTCAGGAGCTTACAAATGCCTCTACAGGTCCCCTTCTGGTCTCCAAGGACACATACACATGTAGTACACACACATGCAAATGCACGTACACGCACCAAGTGAAAAGTAATTGGAAAAACACTCAGCATTGACCTCTGACCTACACATACACTAACATGTACACACATAAAGTGTGTATTTTTTCCAGCTCTTCATTTTCTCTTGACTAAGGTGGAGATCTTTCTAGACTGCTGCTAGGGTATGGGGTATGTGTAGAAAGCTTCCATAACAGCTAGCACAGAGCAGCTACAGCAAAGAAATCGCACACTTGCCGCTTCTCTTCAGTCAGCTACCCTTGTGTTTCGACTCTGTGGTAAATGAGGGAGGAAAGAACTAAGCTTGACACAAATGTTTTCAATATTTATTTTTTATATTGTGTGTATTGGAGTTTTGCCTGTGTGTATGTCGTTGTATCATGTGTGAAGTGCTCATAGAGGCCAGAAAGCCATGTCAGATCCCCAGGATTGGAGTTACAGATAGTTGTGAGCCACCATGTGAGTTCTGGGGACTGAATCCAAGTCCTCCGAAAGAGCAGCCCACTCTATTAACTGCTGAGCTATCTCTCAAGAATTCTTAGAAACAGACAGGAATCATAAAACAAAGAAACAGTACAACACAGGGAAAATTAGGCTCGGGACTCGTGTCTCTGACACTTGGACTGAGTTTTTGTGCCTACTTTTGGGGCAGAAAGCCACAGAGGGTACGTGAGTCTGGGTTATTGTTCCTTGTTTATTGGGACTGGGGACTGTACCCCGAACCTGGAGCACCTGAGCACACACTCCACTACTAAGTTACACTTCAGGCCCTCAATTATAATGCTATATTTGATGAACTCCCTTGGTTTTTAGGTTGTAAATTTAATCAATCAAAGTTACTTTCCCTCTAATGTATGACTAGAATATATTGTCTCCAATCCTCCTTACGCCTTGGTGTTCCTGGGGTTGGGGGGGGGAGGTTGCCCAATATTAAGGAGCACTTCAAAGGGAAGGCTGTATTCCAGGCCAGGGGTATTTTGAGCCAAAACTAAGCTGTGCCCAGGTAGCTGGGGGAGGTGTTGACTGTGTCCTGTGCCAGGAACAGCAATGCTGCCCTCCCCTGCATTATCACATGACCAACCAGAATTGGGCATAGAAGAGATTTATGGTGCATAACTTTTTGTCTTTGAAACCAATTCTTCAATGCCCTTGGCTTGCATGAACATCAGAGAGGAGAGGGGAAAAGGTGATCCAGGGCTCACAGATGCCTCTACAGAGCCCCTTCTGTACAGACAGACCGACTGACAAACAACCAAAAGAAAACTGGAGAATTAGAGACAGAAGCAGACAGCCTAATTAGAAAAGCCAGAGAGACAAAGTCTGGGCATTATCACCTTCATTCTGAGAGAAACCTTCCTTCTCAGAGAAACCTCTGAGAGATTTATGATTTTCCTGGCTCTTTTCTTTGGAGATTTCCTGAAGAAAATAGCTTATTCGGTTCGGGTTGATGTTTCATTTTCTTTTCTTTTGAGATAAGAATTCACTCAGTAACCCAGACTTGCCCAGACTCATGATAAACATCAAACTCAAGGTGATCCTCCAGGTGCTGAGATGACAGCCATTGTCCACCACACAGCTGAGCACCATTTTGGTGACTCCCCTTGACATCAGTGCTGGCTAGTTCACAGGCCCACCCAGTGCTGACCTCAGGCCCCAGGGTCATGACTGGCTACAAAGTGTACCACCAGTCAGGAACCAGGAACTTGGGCCACTAAAATTACCTATGTCTCTGTCCTCCAGCATTTTCTTAGGGCACCACATTTAACTTTTATAGTCTAGGTATTGTTGGAGACCAAATCTGAAAACTCAGAAGATGGGAATCAGAATATATCACTGTCAGCTCTGGAAGCCTTGGGGAAGGCTGTGAAAGGCCCCTCCACTTTTCTGGCTGTCTGGAAAAAATGAAGTAGAATATAATTTTTCTTCCTATTGAGGTCTCTTGCTGGTAATAAAAAATATAAAATAAATGTCTAAAGTTTAAAAATGTCTAGGATTATGATGCTAATATACACCAAGAAAGGAAGCACACACACCCCTCCAAGTAGGATAAATCAGCCACACAGCCTGGCCTTATGTCTGCCCTGGGGGCCTTTTCTGAGCTCAGCAAAAGGACATGTGGCTTCCCTGGTGGAAGCTGGTTACCCTTCGGTATTCACACTGGTGTCTAAGAGAAAGAGCTTCTTTCAAGGTCTTTGTTACATTTGTAGACTTAAAGAAAAAGCCTTGAAGGCATAGACTGTGTTTTGTGCCATCAGATGACTCACAGAAAAAGGGCCATCCTTCCTGAGTGGCTAAAACCCTTTCTGCTCTTGCAGAAGTCCAGAGTTTGGTTCCAAGAACCCACAACAGCTCCCAACACAGTAACTCCAGTTTCTGGGAATCTGATGCCCTCTTCTGGTCTACAGGGGCTCCTGCAGGCATGGCCATATGGACATGGTATACACACACACACACACACACACAAATAAGGGCCATACTTTATTCCTAGCCCAGCAGAAGTGACTCTCGATCTGGCCCATCTGTGAATCTGTGTAGAAGACAAGTTGCTTTACACAATTCCCATCTGCCTCGTGCGTGCCACAGCAGAGAAAGCAGGGGAAATGAATGCCTGTATTCCAGCAATTGCCTAGAAGAACCTTCCAGGTTTCTGATGAGTCCTGACAGGAAGTGAAAGCATGGCTTGGGGGTCTGGAAGGTTGTGGAACACCAGACATCTACCCATAAAATCCTAGCAAGAGAAGTGCTTTCTGATCAGAAGCCGGGCCTGCCAAGAGCCTGTGACCCCAGGGGCTCCTGTATGCAGTGCACTTGAAAATTGCATACATAGTATATGGTCTACTGCCTGAGGTGTTCAAAAGGATGGTAGATGGATCTCATGTGTCTTCTTTTTTCAGACTTTACAGGTGATCTACCCATATTCCCCTCAGAATGATGATGAACTGGAGCTGGTCCCTGGGGACTTCATCTTCATGTCTCCCATGGAACAGACCAGCACCAGTGAGGGCTGGATTTATGGCACCTCATTGACCACTGGCTGCTCTGGGCTGCTTCCTGAGAACTATATTACCAAGGCTGATGAGTGTAGCACCTGGATCTTCCATGGGTAGGTAAACCCACTCCCCTGCCCCAGTTGGTGCCACCACATGACTGGATTGCTAGTGGGCAGCCAACCTGACGCTGCTGTCTATCTCTCGCTGGAGGGTAACAGCATCTAGTGCCAAACATGGACTGTTTCAGGGCTTCTGTACACATGATCCCAGGCTATTACTCTGGGGGCAGTGGGTTTCTCAGAGCAGCTAGACCAAGGACGGAAAGAGATTATAAATTCAAGAACCCTCATTTGCTAGGTGACCTTGAGCAAGTCCTCGGTCCTGGAGCAGATGTGCTTAGGCAACAGAGACTGTGTCCAAGGTGACAGACAACTGTTGGGACTTAACAGGAGCATGATGCCTCCTATTTTTTACTAAGGTGACAACCACCTACCCCTCTCTGCACTGCTGTCCACAGTCCACACTGAATCCAGTGTCCAGAATGGACCATGTTGTATGACCAGCTTTGTCCTGGATATAAATAGGAACAAAACTGCTTTCTCCTTCCTAGTCCAGGGAGCTCAAATCCAGTCACCGGGCTTCACAGATTGGTTTGGTTTTTTCTCTGTGTAACAATGTTTCCGTGTGGCAATGTTGCCCAGGGGATGTAAGGTGACTGCTGCCTGCCTGGGCCCCTGCTCTGTGAGCCCCATACAAACCACACACTCAAGATGGGAGAGAACATACTTTTCCTTCCTTCGCCTGCGTGACAACCCTCCCCAGCCCACAGGCATCCAGATGCTTCATGCCCTCAAACATCCCCAGTTTTTTTTTTTTTTAGAAATATTTCTGAAGCTGAAAATACAAAAGTTGAAACTCTGCAGTCACCATTTTATCCTTTAAAAATAAATAAGGGCTGGGAGAGAACACATTGGTAAGGTCACTTAAATCCCAGTGCTGAGAAAGTGGAGGAGGAGTAGGGGGCATTCAACCAGCCTCACCTACTTGATGAGTCTTGGGCCAGTGAGAGACTCTTCCAAAAAAAAAAAAAGAAAAGAAAAGAAAAAAAAGTGGTGAAGGGCTAGCAACATAGTTTAGGGGTTAAGTAGAAACACTTGCCACAGAGTCTTAAGTTCAAACCTCAGGGCACATATGGTGAATGAAAAAACCCAGTCCAGTGGGTTGTCTATCACACACACACACACACACACACACACACACACACACACACACACACACAGTTAGATAGATGGATGGGTGGTTAGTTTGAGAAGTGTGTTAATGGGCTGGAGAGATGCCCAGCAGTTGAGAGCACTTGTTGCTCAGTCATTAGGATCAGTGTTCAGATCCTAGCTCATACAGGGCACCTCACAAACACTGTAACTCCAGCTGCAAGGGATCTGATGCCTTCTTCTGGCTACTGAATCCCACGCATACACTCACATGGACATAGGCGTGTACACACACACACAAAGTGCAGGCGTGTCACATTTGTAATAGCATTTGGATCAGGGGTGGACCTTGTACACAGTGATGGTCCCCATGATTGTGTCACACAGCATGCTAACAGCTCTGATGCTGTTCAGACAAATCACCTAGTGGTGCACTTCCCAGAACATCTCCCCAGTAAGTGGCTCATTCATATACTGAGAACCAAAAATAATTGGCTTGATGAAGCAAGGCTCATGGATCTCTTTTAGCAATGGGCCTAAATACAGGGGGGGGGGAGATACACACATGAATTCCTGATAACCCGTGTAAGACCTTCCACGTAAACCTCTTTCCTGAAGTAGAATTCAGGCTCCACCATGGGGAAAACTGACTGACCTTGCTCAGGGCACCATGGAAGGTCTATGTGTCATCTTGTATTTTGAATATAATTGTGGATGTTATTTCCTGAGAACTTTGTTTGAAATTAAACTATCAGGTCCACAGTTGACTCCGCTAAGAATGTCAAAATAGAAGGGTTAGGCATTGAGACCCTGTGATTAAGAATTTGAATTTTAGTGGCGTTCTATCCAAATCCTTACTCTTTCATATACAAGCTATGTAAACCTTTCCCAAGCTGAATTACTTTTCTGGGCCACCAGAAAGAGATAATCATTTCACATATAGTAGAAGTTTTGGCATTAACATTAAAGGTCAGCTTTACAAGATCTATGGTGACTGTCATATAACGGTACTGGCTACAGAATACCCAATAGTGCTGTTATTCTTGTTTTGTTTTTTTGTCTGTGTTTACCAGACCTCATTAAGCTAATTGTCTCTTCCATAAAAAAGGCCTGACAGGTGAGCTGCACTTTATCACTTACCGCCAAAGATAGAAATGACTCACAGAGGCATAGCTCAGCTCCACTGTAAGACAGGCCTTCTCATGTGAGCCTAACCAAAGATAGACAGCTAGGAGATGTATGAGCCACTGGCCTTGATCCTGACTGGCTTCATGAAAAGCTGTGGAGAGATTTCAAGTACAGGGACTTGGGATGTTGGTGGTTTTTATACCTCTCCCCACCCAGTGCCCCTCAGCCTTGCGGATAACTAAGAAAATGTTTTCACAACTACCCTTTCTGGTGGTCATTTGTTTCTGAGTGTCCCTAAGTGTCTTCTGAGTGATTCTGGACCATTGTCCTCTACAGTGGGGTAAGCTGCTCGCCCTCAGATAGGCCTAGCATGTCCTAGGCAGGAGCTGGAATCTTCCTGCTCCCTGAGAAGAGGTTCTGGGTGGCAGACCAGCTTCCCCCCTACCCTGGTCTGGCACTGTCCCCAAGCTATCTCAGGGGGAGCCAGGTCCTTTGATTGTAGTCACATTGGAGACAGGAAGGAAACTGCCATTCTCCTCACCAAGGGAACTGGAGGGAAATAAAAGGCCCTATCATTTTCTTCCCAGCTGTGATAAAGTAAAGTCGTTACAGACATGGGCAAGGGAGATGTCAGCTTAATTCCTGACAGCTAGACATTGGAGGCCTGAAGCTTTTATGAGCCAGACAGGGAAACTGGAGTCTCTTCAGTTGTGTGCCATTAGGGAGGCTCTGTGCTTAAAATAAAGGGGAACAGCTGGTCTATTAGTGTGTGTGGATGCCTCAGATTTCCTTGAGCTGTAGTTACTTAAATTTGCCCATAACAGGGTTAATTTGGCTGCACATCATACTAAACAGCAATGGCTGTATTGAACTACAGGACCCTGGTTCTTCCTCTCAGGCTCTGGACAATGGTCTATAAGGAATAGGACACAGCCAAGTGCACCTCTATGTGTCTGATATGCCCAGGTCTGAAAATCTCTCAGGGACTGACATCTTTGCCTGAGCATGTAGCCATGCTAAGGGAAAGCTCACTTGGTAGAGTGCTTGCCTAGCATGCCTGGAGCCCGGTTTTGATTTTCAGCATCACATAGAACCTGGGCATGATTCTGCACACCTATAATCCCATCCTTGGAAGGTAGAAGTGGGGGGATCAGGAGTTAAGCCAGCCTTTGTAGCATCCATCCCAATTGGTCTTAATAATAAAAACTGGGATCCTGATATCGGGGTAAATGCTAAAAGATCAGAGGGACAAAGGAGCCAGCCACAGCCACCTCTTACCTGCCAACTCCTCAGCCAAAAGCAGGAAGATCATGAGTTCAAGGCCATCCTGGCCTTCAAACTGATTTAGACAAATTAAATCTGTCCAAAAGAGAAACAGAGCCAGGTAGTGGCAGTGGCTCACACCTTTAATCCCAGCACTAGGGAGGTGGAGACAGGAATATAAAGCAGGTGGAAACAGGATTTCGAGGCCCATTCAGTCTGAGGATTTGTAGAGGCAGGTTCTCCCTTCCCATTTTTGGCTAAGGAGTTGGCGAGGTCTGAGGTGGCTGTGGTTTGCTCCTTTGTCTCTCTGATCTCTCAGCATTTACCCCATATCTGGCTCTGGGATTTTATTATTAAGAGCAATTAGGATTCATGCTACAAGCCTTGGCTGTGTGTATAAGCCAACGTGGACTATATGAAACCCTGTCTGAAAGGAAAAAAAAAAAACACTGGCTTATTGTTTGTAGGGGAAAAAGGGGGGCATTATGGGGAACTTTGAAGGTCAAAACGTGTGCCAAATCATATGATTTCCTGAAAACAAAAATTCAGCTAACTTCTGACCTCTGAGCTGACTGTTTCACTCATGGGTATTTACCATAGACTTCAAGGCAACATACAGTAACGTTGTATGAATTACTGGTCACAATAGCTAAGTTACAGAGCCAACATAGGTGTCTGTCAACAGAGGAATGATTAAAGAAAATGTGGGTAAATATAAGCAGTGGACTTTGATTTAGCAAAAAACAAAAGAAAGCAAAATTATGTCACTTGAAAGTAGATGCAACTGGAAATTATTATCATAAGTGAATTAAGCCAGTCTTGGAAAAACAAATATTTCATGCTTTTTCTTGTTTATCATAAATTTTATATAGGTACATAAAATCACATATGTACATGCCTATATACATACGACATGGATGTAGAAATGAAGCTGTTCAGACAGGATCTATGTGTAACTCTGACTGTCCTGGAACTTGCTACATCGTAGACCAGGCTGACTTCAGATTTCTGCCTGCAGTGTGCTGGGATTAAAGGGATGTTTCACCATATTCTAAAACGAAGTATATTATATATTTGTATGACAGAGTCCTTGTGAAACTAGGTACTGTGTACTGCCGAGAGGCAGGCAATTTTTAAAAACCAGAAAGCCAGTTAGCTTACTATTTTAGAAAATACGTGGGGGATCAAAAGTAAAATTTTAATAAGTATATTGTGTTAAAGGCAAGTACTGCAGAGTGGGTTCTTGCTGATCTGAACAAATCATATAGGGTCCACAGACAGAAGCCCAGATTTGATTGAGCAAACTAGGCCTTCTCCAAAGTAAAAAATTAAAAGTTCAAATACTTCCTTCTGAGACTGCAGTGACCCAGGAGATACTTGTTTGATCTGCCCAATGACCATATTTAAATTGCAGCCTGCAAGCTTTGGAAAGATGCACTGTGTGCAGAAATTTCGGTGTGGTATGTTGGGACAGTTTTGCTCTCAATCAGATCGCCTCCAGGCTTCCATAGTTACAGTGGCATAGTCAGAAATAAGAGTTCTTGGATCACAGCTCCAAACATCTGGCAAGAGTCAGATCCTCTGAAGTAACCCAGTTTTTAATCATCTTCTTGGAGTTGCTATGGAGGTGAGCACAATGCTGGAGACCGAGGAAGGCAGGCTAAGGGCTAAGGCTCTGTTCCCGAGAGCCTTAGACCCATGGGCAGGTGGTGCTGGAAAGATATCTCCCCTCACAGTCCTCAGATGGAAATTACCATGGAAAAGATTAAAGACGGCAGGAACTGTTTGTTTCACTGCAGTGACAGAAAGAGCTGGAACAGTGGTACATAATTGATACTTCATTATTTTTTAACATGTCTTTGCTGCCAATCCTGCAAGTAGCATCCTAATAAGCCTACAATCACTGGACCCCATCCGTGCCCAAAGGGATGCGTGCATCTGTTCTCAGTTCTGAGAACTGTCCGCCCCTTGTTTATTAACTGTGAGACTTCAGTAAAAAACAAGATGTTCTTGCCTGGGGGTGGGGTGCTCCCTGCTCAGGTTCCCAAACACCTTATGATTAGACAGTTCTCCGTGCTAATTCCCATACTCCTGTTGAGCCTCAGCATGCACAAACAGCTGATGGCTCTTAACAAAAGCAGTTAACCCTTTCCTGTCCTTCCTCTGCAGTTCATACTCCATCTTAAATACGGTGTCATCCAGCTCACTGACGTTTGGTGATGGCGTGTTAGAGAGGCGATCATATGAGGACCAAGGACTTGGGGAGACGACACCTCTCACTATCATCTGCCAGCCCATGCAGGTACAGCTGATCACGAGTGTCATGTCACACCCTCATATCTAATTGGGATGCTTTGAGGACCATCCTTAGTATTGACCTTGCTCCTTTCAAAGGGTTCTTAATGTTATGGGGAGACAGTGCACGAGATAATAAAAGACACACAGCAGTCTTAAACTAGGAAGACACCACCATGCTGGATTGAGCTTGGAAGCAAGACCATCTCAAGGAAGAAAAAGAAGGCTTTCTTCTCCAGTTCGGAACAATAACCTTCTTTGTATCAGTAGAATGAGGTTCTTAGCATAGTCTTTGGACCTGAAGATTCAATGTCTTGTTAACATTTTGGGAACAGGCTGGAAAAAGGAGTAGAAGGAGTTGACATGCAGAACAGAGACAAGGATGTCAAGGATGAAAAGGGAAGAGGTACACCTTTGTCTGGAGCCCAGGGTTTGAATTAAAGAACATCTGGAGAGTAGGTGGCAAAGTCAACAGCACCAGTTCACACATTAGCCCTGGCAAAGCAAAAAGAAGCCAGAGGAAGAGTGTTGGCCAGCAAGGACCTAGCAGCCCAGGGCAACTAGGAACATCCAATGCATCAGCAAGAAAGATGTAGAAACATCTATGCAATCCCTCTAGCCACTGTGGAAACCTGGAGTTGACTCAACTTGCCTATGTTACCATTGAGAAGTTACAGCCCCCCCATACCAATATATACAGTCAGATAATGGAGCACACATGATGATCAGGATATGCAAAATGAAGAGAGATGACTCATCAGTTAAGAGCACTGGCTGCTCTTCCAGAGGATCCAGGTTCAACTCCCAGCACCTACATGGCAGCTTCTGTCTGTAATTCAAGTCCCAGTGTGTTTTTCTGTCCTCTGTGGACATTGCACACACATGGTACACATACATGCATAAATAATGAAATTTTAGAAAGAAGAATATGAAGAGCAGGGCACTAGATACAAACTAGGCAGACACGTGTGACAATAGCATTTCTCCCTCCTTGAGGGAACTGTTAACATCTCTTTGGAGGAGAAAGCTGTGCTTCTAGTTGATCATCTCTACATTAATGGCAGGTTTGACCTGTGAACTGTACCTTGAGTAACCCTTTTGTTACAGCAGGGGGCAGAAGAGAGCATTGCACTTTCACAATTCTTCATACTTCAAGGCACCTGCAGATATCTCATGGGAGCCTGAGGGTAACTTGGGAGGCCTGTAGGAGGAGTTTATTACCCTCACTTTACAAGCAGGCCAAACTAAATGCAAGGCAGTCGGGGAGATTGTCAAAGTCTATACATTGGCAGGATTTGTCCTAGAGCTCTGCTCAGCTGGCACCAGGGTAGGTCTGTGGTGCTGTGTGTATGCTTACTCTTTTGTCTTTTTTTCTCTGCAGCCCCTGAGAGTCAACAGCCAGCCTGGGCCACAGAAGCGATGCCTCTTTGTATGTCGGCATGGGGAGAGGATGGATGTTGTATTCGGGAAGTACTGGCTCTCCCAATGCTTTGATGCCAAAGGTGAGTGACTGCAATCTCTCCATTTATCCAGTGTGACTCTCTGTGGTTTTGGTTACCCACAGTTAATCAGGGTCTAAAACTAGCAAGTGAAAAGTCTCAAACAAGCTATCTTAATTAGGGTTTCTATTTCTGCAGTGAAACACCATGACCAAAAAGCAAGTCGGGGAGGAGAGGGTTTATTTGGCAGACACTTCCACCTTGTAGTCCATCATTTGAAGAAAGCCAGGACAAGAAGTCAAATAGGGCAGGAACCTAGAGGCAGGAGTAGATGCAGAGGCCATGGAGGGGTGCTGCTTACTGGCTTGCTCCCCATGTTACTCAGTCTGTCTTCTTGTAGAACCCAGGACTACCAGCCTGGGTGGCACCACCAATGGGCTGGGCCCTCTCCCATTCATCACTAATTAAGAAAATGCTCTACAGCACAAGCTTGCTACAGTTCAATCGTATGAAGTCATTTTCTCAACTGGGATTCCCTCCTCTCAGATGACTGAAGTTGATATAAAATTCGCCAGCATGCAAGCAATTCGTGTGTTTTATATTATGATCCCTCCATTCTGAGTAATGTGATAAAATCCATTCATGTCCCAGCTAGCTCAGCATCCCTTCGTTCAGTGTATCCACAGTATATAGTACCCACCTATTTCTTGCCTAATCCATCGTAGTTAACATAAAATCTGCTGTCAGAGTATCATTTGTCACTCTTCACTTGATCACAGAAATATAGTATCCTTTTATAAGAAGCACAGGTACAGGACAATAAAATATTTTATGCAAGACATCTCTGTCACTTGCATTACAGTATATTGTTTTATTATTCCTCATTACTGTGGCTGGCTTATAAGTTAAATGTTATCATAGGTGTGTTTTTGGGGGGAAATCTTTCAGGATTCGGCACTGCCTATGGTTTTAGACATCTCATGGTGCTTTTGAAATCCACCAATTGTTTCTAAGGGGTGATAGTTGATTGGACTGCACAGCAGTGCTTATCTATAATTACTTCTAGAGGGCACAGTCAAGCTACTTTTATATACATGTAGTCATTATGTACATAAAGTTAAAAAATGCTTAGAATCTCTAAGTCCTTCTTAATTGTTTCACCTTGTAGGGAAGAGATAAACCTTCATGTCTTCATTCTATAAACTGAGGTATCAGGGAGCAAAGAGTAGCTATGTCTTTCCTATGTTCAGACAACATTTCAGAGACATGCTGACTCTGGCCAGAGTTCCTGCCATTACATCACCATGGGCCATCTGGTTCCATTCTTGTTTGAGTGACATATTAAGAATGGGAGCCTTGCTCATGTCTGGTTGTTACATTCACTAAAAAAAAAAAAAAAAAATCCCCTCATTGCTGTCATGAGCAAGGCAGCTGGTGGATTCTAAGTCAATCTACTAAAGAAAAGGTGTCACATACAATGTTTTCCATTGGCTTCAGAAGGTTCCATTCAGTATCTTTGGCCAAGAAGGAGGAGGGTCAGGGTCATTGAAGAAAGTCTCCAGTAACCAAGAAGTCTATGCAGCCTTTGTTTGCTCTTCTTTGTCCTCTAGGCCGCTACATACGCACCAACCTAAACATGCCTCATAGCTTACCTCAGCGGAGCGGCGGTTTCCGGGACTATGAGAAAGATGCTCCAATCACTGTGTTTGGGTGTATGCAAGCAAGGCTAGTGGGTAAGGGCCCCTGGTGACTACATGGCATTTCCTGGCTTCACTAGACCCACACCATGGGTGTGCAAACACATTTCTTCTTTCTTTCTTCCTTCCTTCCTTTCTTTCTTTCGTTCTTTTTTTCTTTCTTTCTTTCTTTTGTATTTGTTTGGTTAGATTTTGAGACAAGATCATACAGACCATGGTGGCCTAGAACATCAGATTTTCCTGCCTCAAGCTTCTTGGGGATGGGACTATGGACAGGCCTCTGCTGATTACAGATGTGATCCCTACAAAGGAATGAGAGAAGGAAAGTCAAATGTGGTTTACTTACACCCCTGGTCTAGTAGATGTATCAGTTGATAGCTCAAGACAGCAGCATCTCCCAGCATGGTGTAGGAAGACATGAGGGTGGGGAAGAGGTGCAGGGGCATTGCTGAATTTGCACAGACCCAATGACATTTTGAAGCTGTTGAGTTTTTCGAAAGCATTTTCTACACTGGCTGTGCAGAAACTATGCCATGTACTACTCAGTCATTAAATATGTATTGATCATTTACTTTGTGCAAGTCCTGGACTGAGTAACTGGAACCCATGTAAGTGTTGTGGATGACTATCGAACTATATGACAAATGAATAACAAACTGCACAGAGTATGAGGAGAGTATAAAAAGGATGGAAGGAAGCACTGAGGGGGCGGAAGAAGAAAGGAGGAGGAGGCAAGGTGAGCTGGGCCTTACATGGGAGTCATGGGTAAAGAAGGAACAGAAGGAAGAGGGGGGTGTTCTTGATGTAGAAGACAGTATAAACAAAATCATAGAGGTTAGACATAGCAAAGAGAGATCCCTGCAAGCTAATGGTTCAGTAAATAAAGGTACTTACCACAAAAGCCTGGTGACCCCAGTTCAATCCCCAGAACCTGCATAAAGGTCGGAGGGAGGGGGGAACTAACTTCATAAAGTTCTCTCTCTCTCTCTCTCTCTCTCTCTCTCTCTCTCTCTCTCTCTCTCTCTCACACACACACACACACACACACACACACACAAAACCACCACTGCCAGCAGCAACAACAACAATAATAATCAATACCTTAAGGGGAAGGCGGGTGGTGGCATATGCCTTTAATCCTAGAACCTGGGAGGCAGAGACAGGCAGATCTCTGTGAGTTTGAGGCCAGCCCAGGACAGCCAGGACTAAGCAGAGAAACCCTGTCTTGAAAAAACCTAAATAAATAAATATAATGAAGAGAATAGGGACGGCTATAAGCCCTTCTTATTTCTAGAACACAAATAGAGTCAGGTCAAGAGAAGGGGCTGGCAAGGTAACCACGTCCACGGGAGACAATGACACCACATGAAGCCAGTGAGAATGCCTAGGAGAGAAAAGAAGTGGACCACACAACGAAGCACTGATGCAGTAGGTGGGTTTCTTGTGTTCAAGAGTCTGGGCAGCCGAGATTCAGGTGAGCACCCTGTAATTATAACAAGGTCTGGCTACCGTCTCCCTGTTATCATAGAGTGGGTTTCAGCTTCTTCCTAGTAGAGGTCAGAGCATTACCCTGTTTTTAGGCCTCCCCAAGAGGGCATTTTGTTGCATTCTGGCACCAGAAGGAAAGAAAAAGGCAGGATGAGGTGTTTCACTTGGTCTCTTCCATGGAAGCACTAATGAGAGATGTTCCTGACTCTCTGTGAGCTCCTGCTGAGAAAGGGAGGGGTATGAGTCTGCTTGGCAGGTTTCCATGGAGTAGCAAGATGATGCCCAGGAGACTCCATCATGCTGATTCTCTGTTGATTCTTTTGGCAGGTGAAGCCTTGTTAGAAAGTAACACCGTTATTGATCATGTTTATTGCTCCCCATCCCTACGCTGTGTCCAGACTGCACATAATATATTGAAAGGTAAGACTCTTGGCTTGATAGAGATTACATAGTCCATCCCTCTGCTTACTGCAGAATTAAGGAGCTTCAAAAACAGAAAGTTTGGTTTTAGTTTAGTTTTGTTTGTTTGAGACAGGGTTTCAAGGTGACATGTAGCCCAGGCTATCCCCAAATCTGCAGCAATCCTGCCGCCTCAGCCTCCTGAGTGCTAGGATTACAGGCTTGAGCCACCCTGGTGCCCACAAATCTGGAAATTTTATTGAGGATTCTTCCACAATGTGACCAACCTTGTGCAAAAGTCATACTCGTAGTCATATAATCCAGATAGAGGGTTATACTAATAAGTTTTCTCTAAGAATTTTAATCTGTCATGGATGGATTGTAGCTGTGCAAATATATTTACATTTTTTACAGACATGATTCTTTGTGTTTGCATTTGAGCAGTTGGATCTATTGTTAACCCTTTATTTCCAGCGGCTGCTGAGATGTTAGGAGTTCCACATTATCGCCAAATTACTTGCTTCAATTAATTGGAAAGACTTATTTATTCACTTCTTTTTTTGAGACATGGTTTCACTGAGTAGCCTTGACTGGCCTGGAACTCACTTTGTTGGCCATATTGGCTTCAAACTCACCGAGATGCACCTGTTCTTACCTCCCAAGTGCTGGGATTAAAGGTATGCACCACTGTGCCCCACAAACTGGAAAAACTTTCAGAGGTCCATCACTAAAAAAGTACTCAACTCTGGCCCTAAAATCCATGGAAGTTGGATTAGAGCAACGTGCCTTTTCACCCCATTGGAAGAAAGACAGGGCCTGGGGTGTCAGGGAGGCGAACTGAACTGAGCCAGCCAAACAAATGGGTCAGGAGTAAAGAAGCCAACAGAGAATTTACACAACACGTGAGCCATCTGCATTTAATCTGAAGTAAACCTTCCTCTCTGTACAGAGGCATCTGTGTATTTACTGTACACAGAGAAACTGGACCAAAGGCAGTGTAAAGATAAGTGAATCTGAGCGGAAATTTCCTACTCCAAGGGAATCACACTGTGATAGAAACAGAACATGTGCACTGTCGCATGTAAATGTTCAACACCAGGTTCCCTGATAGAAAAAGTGAGTAATGTATGTGACATTCCAATGTGAGTTAGGCCACTGCACAGTACTGGGAACCATGAGGGCAGCTGAAGGGATTGAGGTTTGTTTTGTAAAACATCATGGAATTTACTTTAGAAAGAATTGTAATGTAGAAATGAGTGGTGCGCACCTGTAATCCCGGCACTCCGCAGGAAGGCCAAACAGAAGGGTTGAGAATTTGGGGTGAGCCTACGGTACCTTTGTCCTTGACAGTGAGAAGAGAGACACAAGCTTGGAGAAACTGAGTACTGATTTGTGGAGGGGAGAGTTTCTCTTAGATCAGGTAACAGCCAGCATACACAGAAGAAGTACAGCCAGAGTAATAAATGTACATGTTGGTTAAACACAAAAAATATTTTATTTCTATTTTCTATGTATAGCTATACAAATTACATATTAAATTTACAACTTATACTGTAAAACACAAAATTTATAAACTTTGACCAAACCTGTGTGCTTCCAGCTTATGTATTGAGCCTAGCAAGAAAAGGACACCGCCTTGTAATTATTTTTGAGTTTATAGTATAATTCCATCACTTTCTCTCCCTTTCCTCCTTCCAAACCCTCCCACACATCCCACCCTGCTCTCCCTCATGACCGCTTTTTTTTTTTATCAGTTGTTAAGCATGTGCATGTGTGTTTCTAAACACTTAAGTATGACCTGCTCAGTTTGTACAGTGCTTCTTACGTTTGTTTTCAGGCTGACCATTTAGTATTGGACAGCCATTCAATATGTCCTGCCCTGAAGAAAACCACCTCCCAGTCTTGGCATTGGCCAGTTGCCCACAGTTCCATATGCAGGGTTGAGGCCTCATGGGCTTCCCCATCCCCCCCACCATCATGTTCAATGGTATCATCTTTGTTCAGCTCATGTTTAGGCCATCATGTTTGTAAGATTTTATGGGGTATCTTCTGATATTCCTAGGAGACACTCTTATAGCAAACTCCCTGATCCTCTGTTTCTTTCCGTCTCTTGGTTTCCTCTTTCTCAATGTTCACCTGAACCTTTAGGTGTGACAGTGTTTTATAGATGTATCTTTTGGGACTGGGTCCCACAATTCTGCATTTGATTGGTTGCGGTCTTTTACAATGTGTTTCATCTGTTGCAGAGAGAGTTTTCCTTGATGAAGGGTTAAGGGCTATACTTGTATGTGGGTATAAGGATGAATATTTACAAGGTAGTAGGGGGCTGTGCTTGTTTAGTAATGGTTTCAGGTTCTTTCCCCAAGATCCATGACTTCACTAGCCCCAGGCTAGGTTTCCTTCTCATTGATCGAGTCTTAAGTCCAGTTAGAGTGCCACTGGTTAGCACGAAGCTGCTACACCATTAGAGTTATCTTGCCATGCTTATCATCACTGTGGTTATAGGCATTAGAACTGGATAGGACTTTTTTTTTTTTTTGGTTGCTTCCCTCCATTGGAAGCTTGCATGGTACATCCCGCTCTGCCTTGTTATTTTTGTAACAGCTCATCCTGTGGATCATTTTTCCACTGACAATCTAGGGAGACTCCTTTCATCTTCTTTTTACTTCATCCCCAAGGTTTACAACAAGACAATCACTTGAAGATTCGGGTCGAGCCAGGCTTATTTGAATGGACAAAGTGGGTTGCTGGGAGCACATTACCGGCATGGATACCTCCGTCAGAGTTAGCTGCAGCCAACCTGAGTGTTGATACAACCTACAGGTAACCTCTGACTTGCTGTCTTCTAGGGCCCTGTGTCCTGCACTGTCACCAATGCCACGTTCATCAAGCAGATGATAGACCTCACAAGGCTTCCAGGAAAGTGGTAGAAATCAAGCTATGATTTTAGAAAGCAAAACTGGGAAAACAGTGTTTCCTTGTATTTAATGATAGAATAAATTACACTCCTTACCCCACCCACTCTTGTATTCTGTACATTTGGCCACACACACATCAAATTAAATAAATAATAGGTTATTTTTAAACAGAAACAAAGAGTCCTGACTTCTCCCAACAAGGGCCATGAAGAACAGGAGGGAAAGACTGGAAGCCTAGTGAGGGAGGCATGCCAGGCCATTAACTCAGAGTCAAGCATCATCCACAAGCAACAAGAGCAGCCTGGGGGCTGTGTGTAGAAAACAGGCTAGGGAGCTGGGCCAAGAATACAACATAGAATGACAAAACCAAAATATTCTCCCAATGGGAAGCACTTCTATGAGGGCCCTGACACTTGGCTGTGGTGGGAGGGCCAGGGAGGTCAGAGGACTGAGGAGGTCATAGATGTGGGGTGCAAGTAGGGTGAGCTTTGAATGAAGCTAAGGCAAAGCCTCACTACAGATTGGACCAATACAGGTTGGAGAAAGAGGGTAGCCATGGAGATTGCTGGGAGAACCATCACCAGGGATAATAAGTAGTTGGGAGCTGACCTGACTAAAGTCAGTATAGGCCCTTGTAGGTAGACTTAGCAGTTTGATAGGTCCTGTTTGTAGGAGAAACTTAGACTCTGCCTCATGACTATCAGGACATCGTTTAAGATGCTGAGAGAAGCCAAAGGCAAAAACAGTTAAAGAGCTGGGTCCCTAGGATCCCATTTTTCATTTACACAGATCTCAAATATGACAATGTAGTCTCATCTACAAAGTGACTCCCTGGCCATACAATATGACCCTTTGTGATAGGAGGTGAGAGAGGGGAGCTTGTGGGAGATGAAATAAAAGTCACTGACTGGGAAGCTGGACAGAGAAGGCCAGGAAGAGGAATTAACTTCAGAACAAAAGTGTTCATCCCTAAGTGGTGGGGCTCTTGCCTCTACGTGTCCTCCAGGGAAGAGTTGGGTGGTGAGCATCAGGAAACTTTTTTCCTGGGAGAAGTGGGGCTGTTGAATAAAGATTAGGAAAAGCAAGTTTCCTTTAAACAGAGCAGTATTGGGTTTCCTAATAGTAAATAGGGCACTTAATGGGAAGGCTCTGGGTTTTTGTTTGATTGGTTGACTGGTATTTGATTGTTTGTAAATAGGGCACTTAATGGGAAGGCTCTGGGTTTTTGTTTGTTTGATTGGTTGACTGCTATTTGTTTGTTTGTTTATTTAGTCTGCTATTGAGAGGGTATTTTGCAGTGTAACCCAGGCTGGCTTTCAGGTTTGTGCCAGCATACCCAACTCTGAAGGGTGATTTTGAAGAGAACACTATCAGAAGTTGTCCTATGTGAGAGCTTCAGATCACAGGGCACATCCAAGATTCAGATTCAAGTCTTAGCTCTAAGAGTAGCTAAAGACAGGTGTCTTCTCAGGGATGGTTTTGTCACCTAGAGACCTAGACTCTATGGAAGTGTAGCTGTGAAGACTCTTGGAGAAGAAGGCCGGCCCCATGCTTTCAGACAGCCCTGACTCATGGGAGCCTCTCAGTAAAGATTTTTCATCCTAACTTGTAACAGTAGTGATTTTAAAATTGTAATAAAGATGCCATGTGAATTTTGAAAGCTCAGCACTACTTGCACCAGGCATCACACATTCAACAATTAAAGACACAAGAAAATGGGAAAGAAAGGCTTGGGATGTAAGATGGACCAGAAACTCCATAAAATAAAGATAGTATAAACAGACCAAGGTGGGCCGTGTGGGCATTGGTGACTGTCACCAAGATGACTGCTTTGATTCTCCTAATGCTTTTGTAGACTGTGTCACAAATATGGTCTCTGCCTATAGCCTCCCCACCTGGTCCACACAGAGAGCTTCTCAAGAGGAGAAACGAATCCATCCTTATGTCCCTCAGACTTTTCCTGGTGCTGGTGTCTTAAAATAAGACACATAGAGAAGGAAGTGTCTGATGGATGGCACACCTGTGTTGTAGAAAGGCTTTTCCTGGGCCGTTTTGGAGCCTGACTAACTCCACCCTTTCCTACCTGCTTGCCCTCTGATTTTCCACCCACTTCTATGATGCTGTGCATAGGCCAAAACAGTTCCTTTATTTTCAACATACAAAAAACATTCCACCACACACCTGGTTTTCAAAGCTCTCATTATAGCTCATTATGAATAAAGCTGCCAAGGAAAGCTTGGACACTGCAGGTGATCTGTACAGAGGGAGTTCAAATCCACCTTGCTTCCTGTTGGCCAGATGGTTAAGGACCCTAAGTGACCACTAATGTCAAGAAAAAGTATACAGTCTGCTTAAGTCTATCCCTGTGAGGAAGACGCTCACCAGTGAGTCACTGTGAGTGACACTATAGCTTCCGAACCTCAGCATCTGCCTGATAGAAATTCCCTGTACCCCCTTCCTTTCCAGAGAAATGGATAAATAGAAACACAGGATCTGCCGAGAGGCCTGGAAATATTTGTAATGATGTCATTTCTTTATCTCGGGATCACAGTGTTTCCTTTCCTTTGTTCATCTTTTCCACTGTAGACCTCACATTCCAGTCAGCAAATTGGTGATTTCTGAATCCTATGACACCTACATCACTAGAAGTTTCCAAGTGACGAAAGAGATAATAAGTGAATGTAAAAGCAAAGGTAGGTGGTATTATTTGGGACTCCATTAAATATGTGAACATCTCTCCTTTGTAATTTATGATCTGTTCAGAATGTTTGAAATTGCTTTTTCAAGTTTTATAGGAAATATAAATGTTTTCAGTCTCTCTTGTAGAGCCTTCCGCATTCAATCTGTGATATTCTTTGGGGATCTAAGATGGTATCATTGCCTAGGAACCCAGGAGATAGTATTACCACATTAAGTAAGCTGGACTCTGCATTGTAGCTAGTCATTTTGTATCCTATGGAGGGGATGCCCAGCTATAATTTCCAGAAGTTCTATAGAATAATGCCATTTACCTAAAATGATACAGGATAAAGACATCTACACAAAACTCACCCACAGAAATGCATGCACTGCCCCTGGTGTGACTAGCCAAGAACAGTGTTGGCTAACACTCAAGTCTGTTTGCATCTTAGAGATTGGTCTCAAACAGTTGGGGATATGTAGGACCAATTGCCCACCATGAGCTTTAAGTTACTATATTTATACTCAGAGAGCAAAATTACAACTACATACATGCAGATATTAACAGTGGGTAGTCATGGGAATCTGAGGATGGATGATTCCCACATTGCAGTTATTACCAATAAGCTACTCACTACAATGGAGACACATGAAGCATATTCTTAACTAGGTCTCAAACACTAACAATTCTGCAGTGAGTAATGATATTTAAAATGTATTGGAAGGGCTGGCTCAAGGAGCCTGCAGACAGAAAGTGGTGTCTGTCTCAATTGTGGTGATAGTTACACAGAGATACACATGTGAGGGCATCACCGAAAATCGTGTGCTCACACAGAAAGCAGTGCAGATGAGCCTGGGTGAATTGTGAATGGTACCCATGTCTATTTCCATGGTTTTGATGGTAAGCCACTTCATGAAACATGGAATCATGGGAGACTAGGGAAAGGGACATGAGACCTCCTTACTCCAATAGTGTATGGGGATATAATTTTCTATGTATCTGTAATTACTTCTACTTTCTTTTTGAAAATAAGTTTTAGTTCTTTTTAAATTATCATACAAGGTATTAGACATGCAGGGTATTTGATATTATTATGAACATTTTCAACAGAAATGTGTTTTAGTAGATTCTCCTCCCCCAAATTTTCCTATTGATTTTCAGTGTCCAGGGCATTCTGCATGCTTGTAATGTTGTACCACTGAACTCTATCCCTAGATTTCTTTTAAGATTTTAATTCGCATATAATAAGCATACGTATTTATAGATTACAATATGATATCAAAATGTGTATGTGTGTGTGTGTGTGTGTGAGAGAGAGAGAGAGAGAGAGAGAGAGAGAGAGAGAGAGAGAGAGAGAGAGAGAGATAATGAGCCAGTTGGGGTAACTAGCCTTTCTCATTTCCTAGGAAATAACATTCTGATTGTGGCCCATGCTTCTTCCCTTGAAGCATGTACCTGCCAACTCCAAGGTCTGTCCCCTCAGAACTCCAAGGACTTTGTACAAATGGTCCGGAAGGTAATTCACTCTTGCATTTATGGGGCCGGTGGTACTTTGAGCTTTCCTAACTGCTAGGTGACTGCCTAGTAGCTAATTTCCCTGAAGCAGAATTTTCTGCTGAGCAGAGAAGACTCGTAACTGATTCATTCAGCCAAGATGTGTTAGAGAAACTCTGTAGGGTATTTGATTAGGACTGTGTAAGAGGAAAGGGTTTTATGGAGAAAGCTAAGAACTGTAAATAATGAGGGAATAAGCAGAGGCGAGTATGAAGACAGCTGAAATCTGAGCCTGAGGAGAGGCCCAGCAGGCAGGCCAGGGGAAGGAGCATGTGAGAACAACCAGGCTGAAAAATAAATCAAGGCAAGACAGAAACCCCAAAAGGCTGACTGTCTGGATTCTTCCTTCTGCCTGTATTTTCTGTCAGCCACATCCCCACACATCTCTTCAGGTGAGGAAGCTATCTCCTTTCCCTTGTAACAGAGACCCTAGTTCAAACTCAGCCACAATTTTCTTATTTAAAAAAGGGTTCACTTAGACACACATGCATCTCATTAGTCTGTTAGCTACTGGGCACAGGTTAGTTGTCTTGTTTATGGTTGTGCCTCTGAACACCAAAACACAAAAATAAGCTCTGAATTGCTATGACAGCCCATGGAGTTCACAAGTGCATGTTCTGTGCTCCCCACCCAAGATAAAACAAGGTTGACACATTTTTTTCGTCTTGTATTTTTTCTCTCCCTCTTTTTTCTCTTTTTTTGAGGGGGGCATTTTTCAAGATAGGGTTTCTTTGTGTAGCCCTGACTATCTTGGGACTATCTCTATAAACCAGTAGCTCTCTGGCCTCAAACCCATAGAGATCTGCTTGCCTCTGCCTCCTGAGTGACACATTTTTTTTAATTGAACAATCAGGTGTGGTGGCACATGTCTATATTCCTAGGCTTGGTGAAATATATCCTGGATCATCAGGACTTCAAGGTTATTTTTAGCTTCGTAATGAGTTCAAGGCCAACCTGTTCTACATGAGACCCTAATTGCAAAAACTTGGATATTCTTTCCCATTATGCACAAATATAATGTGAGAAATCGTTGGTGTTCCTTTTCAACATAATACACAATTTAAATTTTAATCCTTGATACAATTGCAATACTCTAGTCTCTCCCCAACCCTGAGGTCAACTGTGGTCTGAAAATACAGTACTATACAGTAAGATTGGCAGGCTGGGGGTGAGCACATTCATATAACTTGTATTATAGTATATTGTTAAAACTGCTGCTTTATTTCTTATTGTTGTCTTATTGTGTCTAGTTTATAAATTTAACTTTATCATAGGTGTATAAATATAGGGGAGAAACATACAGGGTTTGATACTGTCCACGTTTCTGGAAGGCATCCTTATGAAGGTAGCACTGTGCATGCTTCTGTTCTTCTCTTCCATGTTATTAGCCAACAGTCTGTCATCATGTAGTAGGGTGATCACCATTGACCAGATCCTAATGATCCACACTAGCACTGTTGCCTTAGATTTACCAGTCTCATCCACTTAGGATTGGTTGTTGACTTGAAAGGTTTGACATTTCTGCCTGTGTGCCCTGGAAACGCTTCAGTGTCTATGTCAACACAAAGGTTAAGGCATTAACTCTTGGTCTTCTCTTTGCCCTTTCTTTGCTGCTCTGACTTCAGATCCCATACCTAGGCTTTTGTTCCTGTGAAGAATTGGGAGAAACTGGAATATGGCAGCTGACAGACCCACCCATCCTTCCCCTTACCCATGGACCCACTGGGGGCTTCAACTGGAGAGAGACCTTGCTGCAAGAATAAACCATCTGAGTGCAGGGAAGAACTGGCCTATTGCAGATGAGTCCTCAGGATGTTTGGTAGCAGTGGAGAAGCCCACACTGCATTGGAAGTGGACAGCTCAGAATCACTTAACATACTTCTTTTCACACTTAGGGGATCTTACAGTGAAACTGTGTTAATGAGAGAAAGGCATGATTCTGAAAGAGGAACAAAATCCATCTTCTCTGGATTTGCCTAGCTCATATGGCTTTGGAGAATTGTCTTCCTAAGCCAGGACACTTGCTGCAGCAGAGACTACCATCCTTTTTCAGGCTATGCATGGCTAAAGAGCCTCACTCTTCTCCCAGAGAGCTGTCCTCACCCTCAAGAGACCTGCAAAGGGAAAGACTGTGTCTCCAATCCAACTGGGGGTGGGATAGTCTTTTGTGCTCCATTTGCAAGTTAGGTAAACTGAGGAGTGCTTTGTTGGATTCTAGAAACCATAAGAGTAGTCCTCAGGTCATACAGCAGATTCCCTTTGTGACAGACTCCATTTACTAGCGTGCAAGGCACCTGCTTGAGGACTCCCAGCATTCACCCTAGTACTGCCACTTGCTCTCCAGAGCAGCCTGGTCCTTCATGCTTCCATCTGTGAAATGGGGAGAGAAGCACTTCTGCTCTCCAGAGCACTTTGAGATTCTCAGGGGGAAATAAAGAAAATGGGTGACATATTGGATGGGAGGTACAGTGACTGGCAGAATATTAATCAAGTTGAAATTACCCGTGATAGCCCGATGGAGCTGTGAAATCCCTAAGCCAGTCTGAATCAAGATCTGTCTTTCCACCCAGGCTCTAGACTGTGTTAAGCAGTTAAGGAGATTGGCATCTGGAAGGATGTATGTTCGATTCATAGTTTGGATCATAGCAAAAATCTCCCTTGTGTGAAATATGGATATTTTTAGAAGCTATACCAATGTCAAGTTGAACACATACAGTCTGTGTCAACTGTCGCAGAATATCCGAAGGTAAACCAGTTCTAGGTTGTTTAAGGCAGTCAGGGGACTGACTTAATGATGATGGTTACAACTGCTCTGCTCATTTTGCTGTCCCCTTGATTTGCTTTTCTGTGATAATTTAAAATAGATGGAAGGTAGGGCTGTTGGAAGGGAGTTGAGAGTCACAGCCTGTCTGAACTCTCATCACATCTGCTTCCTGTATTTACAGAGAGTGTGTGTATTTAAAAAAAGAATAAATGACAATCAAACCAGAACATCACTTATCAATGTCTATTTAATTGTGTGGATAGCCGTTAGGGCCACAGACAGTAGCCCGGTATGAAGTAGTTAGGGAAACATGTCCTAAACTTTACATTTTGATAAAGCTGTGATTTTTGCTAGTATGGAGAGAGCATGGACCCAGCTTCTCACATAGATGGTGACATGGATGGGGTTCCTATGGTGACAAATTAATTATGTTTTAACCTTAAAATATCTTGGCTGAAAGACTCCAATTAAAAGTCTCAAGGAAAAGTCACAGGGTAGCCACTTTAATGTCCCTGGCACTTATTCTTCTGATGATTGTAGTGAAGTGAACCTGTTGTTGACTCCAAAATAATTCACCACTACCTCTTCAGATTTGGCGCTCCAAGTAAATCATCAGATTTCCTTGACACCATAAAGAATGCCATGGACAATGTCTGTGCTTGTTTTTGGTTTTTTTTTTTGTTGTTGTTGTTGTTGTTTTTTTAAAAAAAAAAAAAAAAAAAAAAAAAAAAAAAAAGTTCTTCCTAGGTTTTCCCCTCTGTCTCTCTCGGGTTTTCTTAGTCTTAAATGTCTAAGTAAATGAATCACTTTGATTAGGTTTCATTGTTCTTAATCCATTATAAATGGAGTCCTGGGCGATTTCGACAGAGCCAAAGGGGACAGAATATGAAGTTTCCAAATAACTTAAGTAGAAAACTCTTGAGTAAAGAAAAATTTAATTACCCAAATTGCTTATCAAAATGACTGGGTGATCTGTGTTCAATTAACATCTTATTGCAAGCTTGCCTACTTAAAAAATTTAAACACCAGGTTCAGCTGAGCAGTCCTTTGATTCTGTGTGCAAAGAGACATCTGTATCATCAGATTTCATATGCATACAGGATTTCATATGCATACAAAAGTTCTATGCTGCCAGGAGGCCCTGAGCTGAGGAGAGTTCTTTTTGATCTGTGGTTCGTATTTATTAGCTCAAATGATATTTGGGAGAAGAAATGAGTCAGGGACAGGACAGAAACAATAATCAAAAGAAAATTTTCATGCCCCTTCCTCTTTTTTTCTTTTCTTCTTGGTAAGTGTTGGAAAGCTATTGGATGTCTGAAATACACCCAGGGAGAATGAAGTTAGTGAAAAGATTTACTCTCGTATTACACGTCTGAACAGCATCCTGCTTTGACAAGTGTTCACATGTTCCAGTATTATTCCTGGGTGGGATTTTGTCTGTGGACTGGCAGGAATAATTTACACATGTTAATGTGCACACTGGGGCTGTTCTTTTCCCAGGCTCTCTTCCATCTCTGCTTGGCCACAAGGAGCCCTTTGCTTCACCCCAGGGTGACAATAGCATTCAGATAAATGTGTCTCTCCCTTTGCATTAAGATTCACGCAATCTGAATGGCTGATTAAGTGGCTGTCTGATGGCTGAGAGAGAAGGTTATTTTTTACCCTGTAGTGAAAGGCCTGGGAGACTTTCTGCTTCTTATTTTAATTATACTTTAACCAAAGAATTATTTTAAAGTAACTTTATATTTGAAAGATGATTTTGCAATTAATTAATTAATTAATTAACTATTAATTAACTAAAAGTGTGCCTTCTGGAGCCATGTGGGTTTGGTAAACCACTGTTGGTCATGTTCTTGCCAGGTTTTATTTGGAATACATGTGTAGCACTGTCCTGGATGTATCTTTTCTGCTCTACAAGCTGTATTCCTGCGAAAATGAAGTCTTTTATTTCAGTTATCCAATGTCATGGGGAAGCCAATGGATGGTACCAGTCCCTATCTCACTGTTTTCATAGAAGAGTTTGCTTCTGTGCTCTAAGAACAGCATTCCTCTGTAACCTAGGCGCTGGGTTTAATTTCACAGCAATGATGAATTTCTCTTTTGAATTTACTCTCAGTATATTCATGTGTCAGAATACAGATGAGCCTCCCACTAAGCTCTGCAGGGTCGGCACAGTCAACTGGACCAAATCTGCACAAAACTGGATAATGCGACTCCCTGAGATTTGCATTTAAATTGTAATCCAGCACATGCCAAGTGAGGAGAAAAAAGAGGGGTGTCGTGTGATGAGCCTGTGCTGCTGCAGGGGACAGTCTGTCTTAAACATCTGTCTAGATGAATGTCCACATGAGAAAGGCAGTGGGGGGCGGGGTACACTTTTCATCTTTAAACACAGGACTAAAATTGGATTTGCTTTTGTAACATTTCACCATTGATTTCTGGGACCATGAGTATTGCCTCTCGATGCAAAAGAAATTAACTGGACTGTTACATACGTATAACATTAGGGTTGCTGTGTAGGTTGAAAATTAAGGTCATTAATAGTCAAATGATATATAATCAATTCTCACAGATATTTGCCTGGGACACTCCTTAACTGCCATTATTTGAGCAGAAAATTTGCAGCTGTTCAACTGTTTGTGGACTCTGTACAGGATACTTGTGTATAATGGAAACAATGTAAACTGTTTCTTTCGTCTCCCTGAGATTAGAACAGCTTCCCAGAGCCTTTGAGTTATGAGTGAGTACACCATTCTGAACCTATGTTGGGAAGGCATGTCAGTTTCTTTCTCTCTTATAAGACTTTTGTATGACTTTTTTTTCTATGTGATTCCAGTGTATTTATTTGGGGAAAAAGTTTGTAATTACAAAATAGAGAGAAAACCATACCTAGCTGTACTGCCGAATTCCTTGTATACTACCTGCAGCATTTATGCCTGCTGGCTGAGAAGCTGATCTTCCTGATAGCACTGTGACAGCATTGTGATGAGTTCACCGCCTTCCAGGACCGTATCCACTGAATGGTTCCTAGATGATGTAATAAAAGGAAACTGTGTCCTCAGTCAATCAAGTGTAACTGCAAATTAAATCCTGAATGTGGTCTCTTCCTATCCTGTCTT
Source organism: Sigmodon hispidus (assembly GCA_004025045.1). Taxonomy (NCBI): domain Eukaryota; kingdom Metazoa; phylum Chordata; class Mammalia; order Rodentia; family Cricetidae; genus Sigmodon; species Sigmodon hispidus. Next base: position 51,239 of record PVIH01000443.1, on the reverse strand, counting down.
TGGATGGTATTGTGGTCACTGTGACTGTGTAGGCGTCCATGCAGTGTGAGTCTTGTAACAAAGCTTCAGAGGGATGCTAGCTGCTAATGGAAAGAGAAGATTGTTTTGCAGTTCTGTGGATTCTCAGGTCCTTTCTGGTGAGACATTCAGATGGAAAGATGAGAAGCCAGTAATCACTGAATGAGTGTGTTCCATGAAGCCTCTGGTTTATCCTGGGCAAACTGTAAGGGACACAGAATACTTTTCCATCAATTGATCAGAGCCAAGGTTCCTATGACAAATACAAATTAACAAGAGAAAAACAGACAAGTTTAACTTTTATATAGTGTGGGAAATTTCATTTGTTTGTTTGTTTCCTTTTGTTTATCAAGATAGGGTTTTTCTGTGTAGCCCTGGCTATTCTGGAACTTGCTCTGTAGACCAGGCTAGCCTCAAACTCAAAGATTTGCCTGCTTCTGCCTCCTGCCTCCCAAGTGCTGGGATTAAAGATGTATGACACCACTACCCTGCATGGGAAATTTCATTAAAAAAATGAAGACCTAAAACTCAGAACACAATGAAGCCTAACCATATACATGTATGTAATTGGTTTTAGTTACGAGTTTTGACACAAAGACTCACATAGCCCAAGCTGGCCTTGAACTAGTTTTATCACTTTAAATTCCTGGTCCCCATCTCTACTCCTGGAGACTGGGATTACAGACGCACAGCACCACACAGGGCTAAAGCCTAAATGTTTCAGCGCTAAATTTGAGGTAAAATGGAACATTGTGGAGAAGCATGAAAGAGTGGATACTGGGATGTAATTGTAACAAGTTACCAGCAGCTACACCAGCTGCTCACTTTCTCCTTAGCTCCCCTCTGTCATCAGATGATGATGTGACAGTTGTGGAAACAGTTCCTCTCTAATCCCAAAAAAGAAAAGAAAGAAATAGGGGGTTTGGGGTATCTGTTTGGGGGAGGGGCTTAGAACATCTTTTGTAGGTTTTATGTCCTGCTTTGGGGGACAATGGCATGGCTGTTAGGAGTGACCTTGTCATTTTAAAACTTCATCTTACAACCCTCAACTATGCCAAATTGACGTATTTGAGGGGTGCAGTTCTGAGCCCCATTGGCATCATTTTCTATCAATGACCGTTTCAAGAAGATGTGTACCAAACATCTTCCACTGAGCAAAAATATGAAAGACACATGGGACAGGGCACAAATCTAGCTCATGCTACATTCTATTCTCATAGGCCCCTTTTCTGAATCATATGTTAAGCTAAGGTTTTAAAATAAGGCTTGAAACTGAAATTGTGCCCAGGACATGAATACAGATCTTCATCTATACAGCCATCCACAAACCTGGCAGAGGCTACTTCCCGAGGAAACAGCTAATGCTGGGCTCTACACAAAAGACCAGGTTATGTTTAGCCTCCTGATTCTCAGCTGTTCTCTGCTTAAAAGATTCTCAAACTCATTTTGTCCTTTTGTGATGTATGCAAACACTGGCTGCATATCCAGAAAAAAAAAAAAAATGTGCTTTGTTTGCATCTGCTTAGGCTGATATTGGCAAAATGTGGTGCTTCTGGTATTTATGTGGGTTTGGTTCGCTGTTTGTGGAGTTTGTTTTGTTCCTGTATCAGAACCTTTCACCCATTGAGAATGTCTTCCTCTCAAAGAAACAGAATAGTGAATTTTCCAGAAATACACAATGAATCCCAGATTGCTTGCTTCTGGCCAGGTAAAGATGTCCTGGCTTGTTCAGCTTTTGGCTGTCCTTGTGTTCTCGGGCCAGTCCACAAGGTCTACCTATTGCTGGGGAAGAAGGCCAGGCTCCTGAGGACGGGTGATGCTTCCAGGACCAAAGCTCAGGACATTGCTTCAGGTTAGTTACTGCGTGCCTCCCACTCACCCCACCTATGAATGGGCATAGTGATGACTATGACTCTTCCTTTCTCCCTGCGTCTCTCCCTCCTTCCCTTCTTTCTTTCTCCATTTATGTCTTTCCCTTTTTTTCTTTCTTTTGCCAGTGGGCTTTTAAGAATCAAATGGAAAAAGGATATAAAATACTTGATACCATATGCCAATAATAACAAAATACTATATGCTCTTATATTTATGGTTGTGAGCCTAGCCTTTAACGGCTGAGCCATCTCTCCAGCCCACAAAATACTATATGCTAATACATAAATACCTGCTTTTCTAAGACCAAGATAAACTTGTAGACTGTTCCACTTGCTTGGGAATATGAAGGGCGAGGAACGAAAGCCTCGTTCATACAGATGCTGTCTCTTTTCCCTGTTCATACAGTGAGCTGCTGTAGAAAGAGAATGGCGAAAGTTGGCGTGTTGATTAGCATCTGTAAGGATCTTATAGTTATTGTTGTAGAGGTTGGGGAGTTCATCTGAGACTCAGAGTCAACAACACAGACCCAGGGAGTCAGGCGAAAAGGAATGACTTGTTTACTCAGCAATGAGGAGAGCCTTATATACCCTCCTCCCAGCACCCAGACTGTGTCATAATTTGGTGATATTGCATGGCTGTCCCTCATTGGTTGGGCGTGATCAGGAGATCTGACATGTTACTAGGCATATTCTGAGCAATCAGGAACAATGAGCAGCCGCTATTGCTAGGCCCTCAAGCAGACTCCAGGTTGGCTCATAAGGAAGTATATTATGTGTATGCCTCAGCAACTAGTTTGAGGCAATTTCCATGGTCCTATGGGCCTGTCCTGCTACACCTCACTACTTAACCTTAGCCAGCCTGGAACTCTCTATGTAGACCAGGGTGGCCTCTAATTCATAGAGACTAACTTGACTCTCAACTGTTAGAATTAAAGAAATACACCAACATGTCTGGCCCCTCCACATTAATTTGAGACAAGATCTCTTACTGAACCTACAGTTTTCTGACTTGACTAGTCTACCTAGTACGCAAGCCCGGTGATCTTCTTGTCTCTGCCTCTTCAGTGCAGGTTCTGTGTCTGGCTGTTAGGTGTTTTCTGGGGATCAAACTCGGGTCTCCAAGCTTGTGGCATCAATCATTTACCAACTGAACCTCACCACCTATGCACCTCTAATTTTCTTGGCAAGCCTACTATTCTGATGTAAGAGAGAAGAAGCTGAATAGCTTTCCCACAGTCACATGATGAAGCCCTAAAGCTGAGCATCAGTAACCATGCCAGTATGGGCAGTGGGGCCCAGAATAATAGCCTAAATCTTTTTATTTCATTTTGTTTGTTTGTTTGGGTTTTGAAATAGCATCTTGAATTTATCCTAGACTGGTACAGAACATCATATGTAGCCTATGCTGGCCTCAAACTCCTGATTCTCCTGCCTGTCTTTCTTGAGTGCAAGGATTAGACATGCACCTTCTATGTCCATCTAAAACTGTTCAAGAAACTTGATGAAAAACATTGCAGAAGCCAAAGACACCAGAGAGATGCTTGGGTTTTTCAGAACATAGTTAGAAATTCATGACTTACTCTACTCTTCTCATTTACATGTGAAGAGATGGGGTCAGTCACCTACCTGTGAGCTGGAACCTGAAAGTGACCTTGGCTATTCTGCAGTCATTCATTTAAACTACAATCTACCCCCTTCTCCCTGTTCTCCTTTTCTTTATTGCTTTCTTTTACTTATTTATTGTTGGCTGGGGTACTAGGAATTGTCAGGGCCTTGGACATGCAAGGCAGGACAATTTTCTTCTGAAATCAACTCATATTTGGGCTGTTTCCAGAATCACCCATTTGACTAAATTATACCTCCCACCTCCATGAAAGCTTAGGGTAAAGTTTCCAAGTAGAAAGATGTCTTAAAGGCAGAAGCCTAGTTGTAGGTTTTGTTCAGTTCCGTACTGTCACAAACACGACAACCAAAGCAACTTAGAGAAAGAAGGTTTATTTGGCTTACAATTCCAGGTCATAGTCCATGCTGAGGGACGTCAGGGTAGAAACGTGAAACAGAAAACTCGGAGGGACACTGCATCCTGGCTTGCTCAGACACGTTAACTCAACTAGCTAGCTAGGGAGCTTCCTTGCACATTCCAGGACTACGTACATAGAGAATGGTGCTGCCCACAGTGGGTTGGACCCTCCTCCATCAGTTATCCTCAGAATTGCCCCATAGACCAGTCTGATTTGGGCAATCTCTCCACTGAGACTCCCTTTTCAGGTGACCCCAGACTATGTCATGTTGGCAGTTACAGATAACTAGGGCAGTGCCCTTTTCCACGCTGACCCATCTTTCGTGGTTGCCGAAATGCAACCCCAGGCACCTAGGTCTGAAGATCTCTGTATCACAAGGTGCTCGGGATACTATGTTGAATTCGGATCTCCCAGTCCCTGTGGACCCTCAGTATTCTTTCCATCTTACAGCTGGGGAAATGGATCCTAAAAGACAATAAATATGCTAAGATGATGAGGCTGCTATTGGCAAGGTGTAGGTGAGGAGGCTCCATCTCTCTCCTGTCTACTGCCAACTCATGATCTTAGATGTTCCTAAGAAACATTTTCTGGGTGAGTGATTGCAAAGGCTAGTGGTCTAGCTTAGAAATCCCACAGCAAGTTTTACAACAGTACTTGAAGAATCATGTCCCCAGAGTGAATTAGCATCAGCTGCTGCTGAGAAACAGGCCAGCCCACCATCGTGTGGCTGGGAAGGCCAGAGTTCTTCACGAGAGAGTGTGAAAGGTCAGAAAGAAAGTAAAGGTCCCCCTGTAACTATTAGAAAAATCCCAGTGGTGTCTGCTCATGGGGAAATCCTGTTTGTTCTAACCCTTAAGATGTCAGGGCTGGAGAGGTGGCTCAGCGGTTAAGAGCACTGACTGTTCTTCCAGAGGACCAGGGTTCAATTCCCAGCATCCACATGGCGGCTCACAACTGTCTGTAGTTCCAGGCAAACACCAAGGCAAATAAATAAAATACAGTTTAAAGAAAATGTTCATCTGTGGGTTATTTAATAGTTCTTTACTCCTTAGCTTTTACCTCTGCCAACAGTTACACCAGGATAATGATGGGCAATGGGAAGAATGTTTGTTTATCTAAAATCTGACCCTTTTCATCCTCCCATCCAGTGTTAGTCCCTGGGAGTCATGAAAGAAAACAAGGCTCTCATGAAATAGAAACAACACTCACAAATTGGCAGACACTCTTCTTGACCTTTCGTGGTTCTTGTGGAGAGCTGTAGCCTTTCCCAGAAACTGTCCCTTTCAGATATGCCCCTTTGGTATAAGGATGATTTGAGCTAAGGCACCTAAGAAGATAAGAATAACCAACAAGAAAAAAATAGTCTCTGTCCTCTTTCTTTGCTAAAAAGCAGGGCATCCAATCCGTGGATGAAGCTGCCCCCCTCCACCTCCCATCCCCGGCTCCCCACCCCCTTGCTCTAAAGGTACCAGCCATTTGTTGGAGACAAGTTTGGGCTCTTCCCAGCCTCCAGAGGGCACCAGAGGAACTTGTGAAAAGCTTTATCAAGCAGCCTATTCTTACCTGTTCATTCCCCACACTTCCCCCTCCCCTTACCTCTGTGAGCTGAGACTCTCCATCCTTTTATACTATGTTGTAACTTCTTTAGAACTCCCTTGTTTCCTGCTGGAAACACTGTGTTAGGGTTGTAAGCCACACCCTTGAGACCTGCTCACTCGCTGATATCTCCTATGCACATGCATGTATGAAGTGCACATGAAGACAAACTATTTTCCTCTTACACTCTTTTGTTATTAGGTCCCAGCTAAGAACGTAGAAAAGCAACGGGGAAACTATTTCTCACTAATGAGGCCTCCCACCTACAAGGTGGTCACCACATACACTCCATTAGAAAACAGTGAAAGGCTCCTCATGACCACTGTGGCCTCTGTCACCATCTCTCTCCACCCACTCAACAAACTGTAATTCTTCCCATTGACCACTTGTGGGCCCCGGGCTGAAGTGGAGTTTAATGAGTGAGCAGGAAGGACTTTGTAAACCACAAGGACACGTCATACACCAGCTCGCTATGCAGCATTTCCTTCAGGAACCATTCTTTACTTCTAGGACTGACTGGACTCTTGTGTCATTAAAAAGTTTTGATGTTGTTTAAAGATTCTTTTAAATTATGTGCATGCATGTGCTCTCTTTGATGTGTGTGTGTGTGTGAGTGTGTGTGTGTATGTGTGTGTGTATGTAGAGAATGTGCCTTTGAAATCTAGAAGAGGATATCAGATCCCCCTAGAGATAGAGCTCCAGACTCATGGCTTCAGAGGCTCAGTCCTTCATAATTAGACTAGAGCAGTATGGTAACTAGAGTGTTACCACCTGTAGCAGCCACAGTATTTGGTGGTTGTTTATTTATTAATACCATGGCAGGCAGAAAAACAGAAAGCTAGACCAGAACTGGAGGTGATTGTGACCTCCGGTGTTTCATTCCTAACAGCCTATGTCAACCCACTAAGCACTGTGACCCAAAGGCTACACAGCCAACACAGACCATTTGGAGAGTGAAGTTGAAATGCAGCAGCCAGTCAGGGACATTCTACATTTAAATCCTAACAGCAAGATCTTCCTAGTCGTTTCTCTTTTGTTAAGATTTATGTATTTATATATTATGAATTCTCTATCTGCGTGTACAACTTTATGCCAGAAGAGGGCATCAGATCCCACTATAGATTGTTGTGAGCTACCATGTGGTTGCTGGGAATTGAACTCAGGACCTCTGAAAGAACAACCAGTACTCTTAACCTCTGAGCCATCTCTCCAGCCCAGCAGCAAGATCTTCTTAAATGCTCTAGAAAAATTACATCAAACATCATTTTAGGCTTCAGAACAAAAAGAGTAGTGCTGAGGCTGAGAGATGGCTCAGTGGCTAAGAGCACTAACTGCTCTTCCAAAGGACATGGGTTCTATTCCTAGCAACCATGTGGCAGATAACAACTGCCTGTAACAGGGATCTGATGCCTTCTTCTGGTCCCTGTGGGTACCAAGATTTCACAAGGAACACAGACATCCATTCAAGCACAAAACATAAAAATATATTTTTTAAAAGAATACTGTTTATATCTCAAACAAAGCATACATTCAGTCTTATATTTACTCACTCTTGACAACCTATGACAAATGAAGTAGTCTAGCTAAATTAATGAGAGAAGTGAACAAAAATTGTTTATTTGTATATTTTAGTCTCTTACCATAGCATATTTTTCTTTTTTAAAAAAAGGAATTTCTTGTTCCATATGTAATCATTTTGGAGAGGCATGTAAAAGTTGGTTGAAAATGGTGCTGGCATAACTGTGAATCAGCATGTAGAAGAATGCAAATAGATTTATATTTACAACCCTTCACAAAACTCTAGTCCAAGTGGAGAAAAGACCTCAACATAAATCCAGATACACTGAACCTGACGGAAGAGAAAGTGGGAAGTAGCCTTGAACACACTGGCACAGGAGACCACTTCCTGAACAGAACACCAGCATTGCTGACACTAACTTAGACAATAAATGGTACCTCATGAAACTGAAAATATTTGGTAAGGGAAAGGATGCTGTCAATAGGATAAAATGGCAGCCTACAAAATGGGGAAATATTTTCACCATCACCACATCTGATTTCCAAAATATATAAATAACTCAAGAAACTAGACACAAAAAAAATCCTATTTTTATTCAGAGGGAAAACTGAACACAAAGTAAAAAAAAAAAATCCTATTTTTAAAGGGGGTACTGATTTAAACAGAATTATTAAGAGAAATCTCAAACGGCCAAGAAACACTGAAGGAATTGTTCAACATCCCTAGCCATCAGGGAAATGCAAATAAAATGACTCTGAGATTCTACCTTCACTTGTCAGATGGCTAAGATCAGAAACACAAATGACAGCTCATGATGGAGAGGATGTGGAACAAGGGGAACACTCCTCCATTGCTGGTGGGGGTGCAAACTTGTACAGCCACTTTGGAAATCAAAATGGTGGTTTTTCAGGAAATTGGAAATTGATCTACCTCAAGACAATCCCACTCTTGAGCATATACCCAAAGAATGCTCAATCATACCATAAGGACATTTGCTCAGCTATGTTCATAGCAGCTTTACTCATAGGAACTGTAACCTGGAAACAACCTAGGTGTCCCTCAATGAAAGAATGGATAAAGAAAATGTGGTATACTTATAAAATGGAGTATTACTCAGCTGCTAAAAATAGGCATGAGGAAATTGAAGGCAAATGGGTAGAACTAGAAAAAAATCATCCTGAGTGAGGTAACCCAGACTCAGAAAGATAAATATGGTATATATGCCCTCATAGGTGGATATTAACTGTAAAGTAAGGGATAAGGATGCTGCAATCCACAACATCAGAGAAGTTAGGTTACAAGGGGGAGACTTGACTCTCCCTCAGAAGGGGAAATAAAATTGATTTTGTGGGTGGACTGAAGCTGGGTGGAGACTGGAACATGAGGGATCAGGTAGGGATGGGGTCAGGGAGAGCAGTGAAAGACACAACAGGAGAGGGACATTTCAGGATCAGGTAGAAATCTGGTACCAGGGAAACTTTGACTCCTAGCAATAGAAGACATGTATCCTGGACGAGCCATCTCCTGTAACCAGGAAAGACTACCGGAAGAGAGCCCACCAGATTGGGACACCAACCCAGCCACATAACCTCTGACCTACAGTCTGTCTGGCCTATAGGATATGCTGTGGCAAGGATGGCTGGCACAGAGATTGTGGGAATGGCCAAAAATGACTGGTCCTGATTGAGATCCATGCTATGAGAGTGAGCCCACCCCTGAAACTGCCTGGAGGTCCAGGACCCAGAGGCCGATGGCCCAGATACTTAGGATAGAACCACACGGAGAGATGGCTCAGTGGTTAAGAGCACTGTCTGCTCTTCCAGAGGACCCGGGTTCGATTCCCAGCACCCACATGGCAGCTAACAACTGTCTGTAGTTCCAGTTCCAGGCAAACACTAAAGCAAATAAATAAATAAATAAAGTTTAAAAGAAAAAGAAAAAAGGATAGAACCACATACAACTGGAGGGGCAAAAATATCAATGCAATGATGCCTAATAACATTCTCCTGTACTCATAGAATGGTGCCTAGTCCAATAGTCATCAGAGTCGTTTCATCAGCAACTGACATAACAGATTCACAGTCAAACATTGGGCCGAGCTCAGGGAATCCTGCTGCAGAGAGGAAGAGTTGAGGGCCACAGGCGCCAAGGACATCAGGAAGACCCACAGAATCAGCTAACCTGGGCTCATGGGAGCTCACAGAGACCGAACTACAACCAGGGAACCTGCATGGGATTGATCTAGTCCCTCTGCATATATGTGACAACTGCATAGCTTGATCTTCTTGTGGGACTCATAATAGCAGGAACCGGGCCTGTCTATGGCTCTTTTGCTGGTCTTTGGGATTGTATTCCTCTTACTGGGTCACCTTGCCCATGGGGCGGTGCTTAGTCTTACTGCAGCTTTATATGCCATGTTTTGTTCATATCCATAGGAGGCCTGCCGTTTCCTGATTAGTACATAGGGGGAGAGGATTGGGGTAAGCACAGAGGGGAGGGGAAGGCAGGGTTTGGGAGGAAAGGAGAAAGAGGCTACTGTGGTAGGGATGATAAATAAATAAATAAAAGAGTTGGTTGAATATGTGGAGAAATGGATGGGTAGATTAGTACGGAGATGAAGAATAGGTAAGCAAATGAATGAGTTGATATATCCTCTAATAACCACTAGAAATTGTTGTCTAAGTTATACATACAAAATACCCAAGAAGACTGGCCAAAAATTACCGAGCTATAATTTATCTAATAAACTAGAAAATCAAAAGAAAAGATGACCTCGGTAGACAGGGACATACATTCTCACCTTTGCTACCTCGTTCTCCCCAAAGCGTCGGTCGGTTGACTTACCATCACTGCCCACTTGTGGTGGGACAGTGTCTGTCATGACACCTCCCTCACACCTCTCCACAGTGGATGTGACACCTGTGGTCCCTGAGTATTCCCCCAGGAGGTGTTTGAGGGGCGCCTAACTAAAAGGGTGCTCAGAGTGGGCGGAGGAATCGGCACTCATAAGGTCACAGAGCTACAGCCTCCTCCCTTCAAAAGCCTGCCTGTACTACAGAACCTACAGGAAGCTGACAGTGCTCAGTGCAGTCGACATGTGGTGGGAAGTTCTCAGCTTGCTGTCCTGGGTCCCGCTGCAAGGTAAGGACTTAAAATGAATGGGGTTTTGGTTTGGTTTTGCTCAGACAACTTAACATTTTTGCCAAACTTACCTGTCAGTGAATTGTGTTTATGAAAGAGCTACTATGGTAAACAACCCAGGTATCTTTGATGATACTTCTCTAGCTGTATTTGGCTCTCATGCACCAGTTACTGTGTCTGTTCTGTCCTCTGTTACCTGCTCTTCAGAGTCTAGGAACAGCGTGATGGGCATGCGTCTGTGGGATCTGTTATGGTGAAACGGAACCAGCTTCCTAGTCACACTTCCTTGTGTATAAGTCTTTGTGCAATATTTTAATTTCTCTAAAATTCAGTTTTTGCATCTTTAGATAAAGATAGTAATAAAAGTTTGACCTGCCAAGCTTCTAATCTCAACTGCAAAAACTGTTGAGAAATATTGAGACACTACTCAATCCTAATTTACTTCAGAGATAAGATTCCAGTGAAAACTATTTACTTTTAAACATATGTTTATGTGAATGAGGCTTTGGCCTGCCTGAGTCTGTGTACCATGTGCATGCAGTGTCTGAGGGAGCCAGAAGGGGAAGCTGGATCTTTTGGAACTAGAATTACAGATAGCCTTGGGCTACCATGTAAGAGCTGGTGATGACCCTGAACCAAGAGCAGCCAGTGCTCTGAACAGCTGAGTCATCTCTCTAGTCCCCAAAAGCAACTTACTTTAAAGACATCAGTTCTAGTTCACATTTTTGCTATAATTTGGTTTTTGAAGCTTCATTCTACCATAGTATTATGAATGTTAGAGAGAGATGCCATGACCTTTTAAGCTTAGATCAAATTATTCCTACCCAAAAGTGGGGGAAATGGTGAGGGATAACTTCTTATTGCCATAGAGGGCCTTGTGTCAGATGTACGGGAAGAGACCGTGTATAGGCAGCCACTGCTCAAGTTCATATGCTTATTTGCCTCTGAATGCTGACTCTAATGCTCTGTGTCAGGGAGCACACCGACCCCTCCTGTCTGCGTACATTTCAGAATGGGAACTGAAGACACTATTCCTGGAGGGAGGGGAAGCAAGATTGTTTTTACATAGTTTTTCAATTTCCTGATCTCTATATTTCAATTAGTGCCTTCCTTTCTGATCCCTGTACCTTGAGGCACTTAACAAGGATTCCATTTTGGTAATGAATGACATTAGTTTTTCAGTAAGTGGCTTAAAGAACAGCTAATGCATTCTGAAAGGGTACATTTAGGCAGCCAAAATTAGTATGATTTCAATTATTCCAAAGTTTAAAGCCTTCAGCCGACCTTAACTTTTCCAGCCTTTAAACTTTTCCCACATTAAGAAAAAAAACCATAGAAATAATTTTTTATATAAACAGCAAAAATGAAAGAGTCATTTTTAAGATAAACGTAATCTGAGCATGGCAGTACACATCTGTACCATCAGCATTTGAGGCAGGAGGATCACCATGAGTTCAGGATCAGTCTAGGATGCATAGTGGATATCAGTAATTGCAGTGCAACATGGTAAGACCCTGTCTCAAAAAACAAGAAAACAAAAAGATAAGCTTAAGACAAGTTTGCTAGCACATGTGTGCTTGTGCTTGTTGAGGACAGAGGCATCAGATTCCCCCAGAGCTGGAGTTGCAGATGTTTGCAAGCACCTGATGTGTGTGCTTGGAATCGAGCTAGGATCTTTCACAAAAACAGTGTTCTCTTAACTGCCAAGCAATCTCTCCAGAGCTGAAACTATGTCTTAAGATGGATGAAGAATGACTACTGGCTTAGACACTCTGAAAGATTCAATACTGAAAGAACCCAAACTGACAATTCCCCTACCCAGACCTAGACAGACCCTATGCAGACCCTCTGATTTTCATGTCTATAGTTTCTCTGCCTAGTTCATTTAAAATAATACAAATCTCTGTGTAATGATCTTCACTGAAATGCATTTCTGCCTAACTCTCCACAAGAGCTGTAGAAACAGGACTGCAATCTGAGAATTCATTCATTGTGTTTTAGCTTTAATTCATTCAAGTCTCTATTATTTGATGTCACAATGGCAGAGTTAAATTAGAGTTCTGTTAAAATATTTCTCCGAAGATTTACATTTGTCCTTTTTGCTCATTAATTCAACTAATATCTAAAACATAACTTTGTTCTAGTCCCTGGGAGTGGATAATGAATGGATGGCACAGGGCCTCCTCTACTAGCCATTTGTAATCCATTAACAGAGATCTACCTGTAACCACACAAGTGTAAAGGAATGCACTAAGTGCTAAATCCACTCAAAGTCTTTGAGTATCTAGAAAAGAGTTCCATCAGTTGGAAGGAAAGAGGTGAAGGTCTATTTCCAATTTTATTTTTCTTTTTATATGTATTGTGTGGTATGCATGCACATATGTATGTGTATGAACATGTATGTGAAAACCCAAGTGTGATATTGAAAATCTTCCTTGATAAATCTCCACTTACTCATTTTGAGGCAGGGTCTCTCGACAAACATAGAGCTTGCCAATATGGCTACTCTCATTAACTAACTTGGTCCAGAGATCCTGTCTCTGTCTCCAGAGTGTGGGGATGGCAAAGGAGACACCCTCCCACCAAGTATTCATGTGGGTTCTAGGGATCTGAACTCCCATCCTCTTGCTTGCTCAGCATGTGCTTTCAGCAATGAGCAGTCCTGGAAACCTTCTATTTGGAAGTTTTGACAGAAGTTGCAACCTATGAGTTGAGTCTCCATAAAAAGAGTCTTGAAGGGGATGAGAAAGGCTCTATGTGGGCTCTGAGAATGGCTGGGCAAAAGTGGCTTTTCAGCCTGAATCTTCCAGGGTCCAATAAGAGTCTCTTCACATGGAACATCGGGGAGGAGCATCACCAAATGAGACATGAGAAAAACATGTGAAGAGTTTTAGCCTAATGTCTACATACAAAGGGAGCCATAGAAAATACTTTTGAATATTTCTTATTTCTCTTTTTAAATTATATGTATGCATGGCATGTGGGCAGGTGTGAAGGACAGAAGCATCAGATCCCTCTGGAGCTGGAGTTACAGACAGCTGTTAACTCCTGAGTGTGAGTATTAAGAACGAAGCTCAAGTTTTCTCCAAGAGTAGTTTGTGCTCTTTTTAAATTATTTATTTAAAAAATGTTTTGTCTGCATCTATGCCCATATGCCCACATGCCCATATGCATACCTAGTACCCTTAGTTGCCAAAGAGGACATTGGATCCCTAGTAACTAGAGTTACAGACAGTTGTGACCCACCTGTAGGTTCTGGGAATCAAACTGTCCTCTGGAAAAGCAGCCCATGCTCTTAACTACTGAGCCATCTCTCCAGCCCCAGGAAATATTTTAAATGAAGGGAAAAGCATAATGTCTTTTAAATGTCAGTCTAAAAGCTAATGGATGATGCATTAGCGGGAGGACAGATAGATGACAGTCGTTGGAATGGTCCAGCAGGATGCAATGGGAGCCTCAGCCAAGGCCACAGCCATAGTGGAGAAAGGAAGACTGAGTTGATTAGATCAGTGCTTGGGAGAAATGAGAGGCTGCTGTACTTAATGTCTGGGCACCGTGGTTGTTGACATTAACTAAGTAGGAAAATGCTGGATGGAGCCTGTGGCACATCTGTATTAATTATGGGAACGTGAGAGACACAGGGAACAGGACAAATCCTGGACTCCAGTTGGACATGGAGAAATGGGAACAAGACTGGTCGCAGATTTCAATTGCACATGCACAGGTTGGGCCCCTGCAACAGACTGGCTTTGCTTTCATTTTGAATGTATTTCATGAAACAGTTGGGCAGAAATCAATTTTTAAAATATATTTTATTTTATTTTTGTCTCTCTGATTATCTACATAAAAGTCCTCCACAGAAACTCCCTCCTAACCTTGGGAAAGGCCAAGTATTCTTAGGAAGGCACCAGCTTCACCTGCATGTGTGTGTATGCTTATGCTTTGGGGGTGGGCATGACCGCTCACCCTTTTCTTAAAAGTTAGTCACATGTGCTTTGATGACTCACCATCCATTGACAAGACAATTAGTTTATTTTTGTGGGTGGTGTGTGTATGTGAGAGTGTGCCCGTGTGTGCCCGTGTGTGTGTGTGTGTATGCACGTGTGTGAGTGTGTGTGTGTACACTTGAATAAGCCAATGCACATAATACAAAGGTCAGTAAAGAACACTGGATATTGTCCTCTAATGCGCTCTCCCCTCCTTCCCTTGAGACATCATCTTATTTAGCCTGAGGTGCACTGTTTTAGCCAGCTTGACTTTAGCTAACCCCAGGGATCTGCCTGTCTCTGAACCCTGAACACCTGGGTTACAAGCACACAAAACCACACAGGCATGCTTGGCTTTTCTTTTTAAGTGGGTGCTGGAGATTTGAACTCATGTCCTCATGCTTACAGAGCATGTGTTCTTACCCACTGAGCCATCTTCCAAGTCCAGGACCATTAATTTGTCTATGAGAGGGAAGAAAGAGGTGATGGAGAGCCCAAGCTCCATTTCTAGAAAGTCACGCATGGTAGAGGGTTGGCAAGCCTCTCTAATGTCTCTACAGCAGACACATACACCATGGCTCTGCAAGAGTAGAGCATAGTCTGAGTGTGTAGCAAGCCATGCTCTCCAAGTCTGTGTAAATACTAAGCACAGTTGATGAGAAGGGAAAGGGGAGCCTGGAGACAGCTCAGTGGGCTATGGTACCTACTGCCAATGCTCCTCACCTGATTCAGACTAAGAGGTCCATGTGATGGAAGGACAGAAGCAGTCCCCTCAAATTGTTCTCTGACTACACATGTGCATTCTGGTGTGCTCACCCACATCCTTACAGAAACACACAGTGAAATAGGTAGGTAGGTAGGTAGGTAGAAAGATGACAGATAGGTAGGTAGGTAGATAGATAAATATATACAATAATCTTTTAAAGGACAAGGAAAATGGGGTCAACCCTTAGCACTGTAAAAATAAGTATACTTCATGGCATTTGCACAATGATGACATCTGCTAACCACACAGTCTGTAAGAAAAAGCTCAAAGGGTGGCATCATAACATGTAGCCATTAGTGGCTGCCTGCATCCAGTCACTGAGATAACCCAGCCCAAAGGACAGAAATCCACTCAGTCAACAGCCTAAGTAGGGGATGGTAAGACATTATAGCCTTTCGCTGCTGAGCTCCACACAGAACTGATCTGTAGATGAGAATGTTTCAGGCCAGACAGGGGAAGTGGGAAGCTGGCACACATCATGGCATGCAGGGCAGGAGAAAAGTGAAGGGTGAGTGAGGATACTGGCGGTGTAGCATTAGCACCAACGGGGAGGAAGTGGTAAGCAAAAACAAAAACCCACACCTTGTTGCTCTGACGACAGGTGAAAGTCTGACTCCAGATTTAGGTGAAAGAAAAGTGAAAACACAGCCAGGCTTCCAATTGAGTGTCCTCCAGCACAAGGAGGGCAGTGCATATCTTCTCCGTGGAGGGCTTCTCTCCCTCGAGACCCAGCACAGCATCTTCCTCTTGCACCCTTTGACATAGCATGGTATCCCAAATAATATTTTAAGTATTATTTTAAGCAAAGTTTGGCAGACCTGTAGCTTCACAGTGGAATAGTCTTCCTTTCTACATCAACTTCCTGCTGCAGGATCAAACTCGGGGCCAAAATAATACCAGTAAAGACCAAAGCAAGGCATGGTGGCCCAGCTGAGGATCTGCACCTCAGTCGCAGACCTTCCTTCCCATATGTATTTCTGGTGTCTATAGATGTGATCAGTCTGACCAGCAGCCACAGTTCACAAGAGCGGCTGCTGCTGATCTCAGGGTGAATAATAACCTTCGCCTATGCTAAAAGGCCACCATCCAATTTATCACCACCTAACAACATTGTAAAACTCTACTGACGGTTTAATGCATGAGCATGAGATTACTTCCCCTGAGGGAATTCAAGCCGAATTCTGGATACAGGCACCTTTGCTTATTTTTGAAAACAAGACATCCTGATTAGTTACTTAGTAACTGAAGCTAAGGCTTGTGGCATGGAAGGCACATACTCTACCATTGGATCCAGCTCCACAAATCTCTTTATGTGTTTGTGTATACATATTTAAGTAGGTGTGTATACATTTATGTGGGCATTTATGAACACTCGTAGAAACCAGGGGTGAACATTGAGTGCATTGAATAGCATTCCCTACCATTTGTTTGTTTATTGAGACAGGGTGTCTCTTTGAACCTAGACTTCATCTATTCAGCAACAGCAAGCCCCAGGAGTCCTCCTGTTCTCACCTCCACAGCTCTGGGATTGCAGATGAATACTCTGCTCTTATTATATATATTTTAGTAGACGTTGGAGTCGAGGCTCAGATCCCCAGGAATGCACTTACAGTCTAAGCCTTCTCTCTACCTCACAATGAAGCACTGTTTTTTCTCTGCATTGGCTGATGGCATAGGTGTTTGTCAATTAGGACTAAAACCATTTCACAAGAAAATCAGTATTAATACAACACAAAAAGTCTGGGTTATTATTGTTGTAGCCTACGTGGAAATTAAGGACTAGAGATGGAATATGCACAAAAAGGCTGACCTAGTTAGCCCCCAGTGCTCCCCAAAACATTTTTCCTGATATTGAAAATTATCTCAAGGGTGCTGGATTTGGCGTCTTGTGTCTGTAAACCCAGTA
The DNA here is from genome assembly GCA_004025045.1 of Sigmodon hispidus. NCBI lineage: Eukaryota > Metazoa > Chordata > Mammalia > Rodentia > Cricetidae > Sigmodon > Sigmodon hispidus. The sequence goes on along the minus strand of PVIH01000443.1, from coordinate 34,415 downwards.
CTTGGGAGCCTGGGACAAGAGGATCAGGAGCTCAGGACCAGCTTGGGCTATGTGGTGAGTTCAGAGCCAGTCAGGACCAGCTTGGGCTATGTGGTGAATTCAGAGCCAGTCAGGGTGCCAGCTTGAGCTATGTGGTGAGTTCAAGGCAGGTCTGGGCTACATGAGACATTGTTTCAAAACAGATTATTTTTTACAATGTTTGTATCACAGGGAAATAAACTTACTTTTTTCCTTTTTAGGTTGAAGATAGGGCTCTAAAGCATTTGCTGCTTATAATTTATAAGTATAGTGTTCTTCTGGCTGGATAATTTTTACAACCTCCTGGGTAAGAATCATATTGTGCCAAGGAAAAACAGTTTAGGTGAAAACTTGGAGCAATAATGAACAATGACGAATGTGCCAAAAAAAGTATATAAAAAAAGAACAATCTTATTAAAGAATCTTTATTTTCTTTCTGGGAAAATAAATTTGTCACAACTTAAAGCCAATTCTTTATCATTCTCTGAGGGAGAATGAGATATTCAATGATAACCCATCATGAATCAGGGGAATGAGACTCATACAATTCGCTAGAGAAAGTCCCTCTGTGGTAGAAGCTATCTAGAATGGTATCTATATACACTCAGTGTGTTACTAGAACATCACAGAGTGAGTGTGTGTGTGTGTGTGTGTGTGTGTGTGTGTGTGTGTGTGCTGGAGTCATTGATAGGAAATAACTACTTTGCCACTGAGCTATGCCAGGGCCTGCAATCCCAGCCCACACACACTCTGCCCCCACCTCCCAGGCTCACAGACGGCTGTGTGATACTTAAGCTTGCAAATCACCCATTTTATAAACTGAGGCTATGAATACTGTTTTCTGGGGTTCATGACTCTGATAGGCCTATGTAGATAGACAGACATGGATTAAAGTCCAAACCCTGAGTACAGATCCCAGTCCTGTGACCTCTGTGACCTTGAGCCTGATGGGTTTACTCACCTGTAAAGTGAGCATCAGACCATCACTCTGGGGCTGGGCAGTGAGTGGCTTTTGCTGCCAAGGCACTTGACCACCTTAGTTCAGTCATGGGACTTGCTTGGCAGAGGAGCAGACCGGGTGCTGTCTGACCTTGCCCATCTCTCCTTCCACAGCAGCCTTTCTGAACACGGAAACCATCACAGTGGAAGAAGGGCACACACTCACCCTGAAATGTGCCACTTCTCTGACAAAAAATGCTTCCTCTCTGCAGTGGCTGGCCCCTTCCGGGTTCACCATTTTTTTAAATCAGCATCCTGGTAAGTGGGGTGAGAGGAGAAAGAAAATGATAAACCTCAACCTAAGGAATTTCCAGCTGGGGAAGATTAGTGGCACAAAGGTCCACATGAGTCATCCAAAGGGTGGGCTCAGCCCACCCACTATTTCACGTGACTCACACCTCTGAAGCCTGTTATTTGACACAGAGCAGCTTTTGGGGGGACAGGAAGTCTGAAGTGGAAACCCCATCAGAAAGGTTGTTAAAGGGGGCTCAAATTTACAAAGCACATTTCCACGCCTGTATCTCACCCCCACATCACTTTTTGACTCTAAGTGACCGGGAAACACCCACAGCAAAGCCATAGGTCGGCAGGGCTGCTCTGGTGGACCTTCCTGCGGAACTGATGCAAAGTCACATTACCAAGCTAACACCAAGATTTCTGGGCAATAGAAATTAATGGGATGAACATTAGGCAAAAGGACAATCACGCCTTTGTGTCACATATGAAGTGCGTGCTGCACGCTAGAGATGGGAAGGGACAAACTCCACGTGTCACTTAGACCTTAGACAGAAATCTGCCGAAGACTCATGATGAGACCATTTGGTATCTCTAATTCCCCTGGATAGCAAGTCCTCGAGAAAATCAGATTCAGCAAAGTTCCATTTATGTTCACAAACAGCCACTAAAAAAAATAGATGGGACTTTGTTGAGACTGTCTAATCAATGCATTAAATATAAACTAGCCAAACAGATTGTTGTAAGCTTCACTGGCTATTGATAGTAGAGTCCACTAGACTAAGTAGATACAGGTTGAGAACAGGGGTGGAGAAATAAACTTCGAGTAGGGATAGTTAAGTTTTTTATTGTTCTCTTTGATTTTCTTTGGAAGGATGGGAAGTTAGACATTCTGGGGCTTCTGCAGTAAAATCCCTTAGTCCACATCAGAGGTTGCCAGATGGAGTCATATTGCCCTCTGGTTGGCATCTGGCAGTGACTGAGAATCGTTGAGGTTGTTACAAGTAGGGAGTGGGGTTCTGGGCTCTGGGATCCAGAAGACAGAGTTCAGGCATGCCCTAAACAGCCTGGACTACACGGTGCAGCCCTCACAACAAAGCTCTTGACTCCAATGTCAACGGAGGTGAGACTGAAGACCCAGAGTGCTAGTTCAGGAGGTGTCAGGTCCCAAGAGGCACGGCCATGCTTTTGGATAGAAATGTCCCCGCAGGCCATTATCCAAGGTTTAACTGTTCACACCTGCGCACATTAAGCACCTTTGACAAATTAAAGAGCAAATCAACAAAATCGCTCTATTCTGAGCCTCAGCTTTACCCAGGGATCTTTGCCCTTATATGAAATTACCGGGTCAGTATGTAAAATCAAATCGAGAGAGGGAGGGACCCTCCATGTTAGCTAGAACTTTTTAAGCTTTGGGGTTTTTTTTGGTTGGTTTGGTTTGGTTTGGGTTTGGGTTGTTTTGTTTTTTTATGAGCATTTTTTAAATTAAAAATTGAAGGCAGTCAGCTGGTGTATTTATCTTCCTTTGCTGACATTTGTTGTGACAAGACAAACCACATATCAATTGGGTTTAAGAAGCAAACCGTGGCAGGGCTAAACCAGGTGTGATGACACATGGCTTTAATCCCATCACTGGGGAGGCGGAGGCGGGCACTCCTGTAAGCTTCTCATGACTACTTCTTTTCCCTCCTACACAGCTCTAAAAAGTTCCAAATACCGGCTTCTTAACCACTCGGCCACGCAGCTGTCCATCAGTGTGCCCAATGTAACTCTGCAAGATGAAGGCGTGTACAAGTGCTTACATTATGGAAGCTCCGTGAGGACCAAGCAAGTGAGGGTGATTGTGTTAGGTATGTTCCCAGCAGGGTAACTCTCCATGGGCATAATACAGTGATGAGCAAAATACACCCTTTTTATTTTTTTAATTTAAAATTTTTATCTGAGGCCAGGCAGTGGAGATGCACACCTTTAATCCCAGCACTGGAGGCAGAGACAGGAGGATCTCTGTGAGTTCATGGCCTGGTCTACAAAATGAGTTCCAGGACAGCTAGGGATACACTGAGAAAAACCTGTCTTAAAAAAAAAAAAAAAAAAAAAAAACTTAACTGAGGCGGGCCACGTGCCAGGGGCTCATACAGAGGTCAGAGGGCAATGTGAAGGACTCCTTGCTTCCCGTCCATCACATAGATCCTGGGAACTGAACTCAGGTTGTCGGGCTTGGTATGGTCTACCGCCACCCGCTGAGCCATCTCCCCAGCCCACCTTCAAATTACAATGAATCATTTATAATATTAATTTTACTTTTAATTATGTGCCTGTGTGGGGATAAAGTGTGAGTACCCAAACAGACCAGAAGGTAGTGTCAGATTCCCTTGGAGCTGTTAAGTGATTGTGAGTCACCTACATGAGTGCTTGGCACCAACACAGACCCTGTCAAGAACAGTGCTCTTTCCTATTCATTGAGCCATCCCCCCAGCTCCACAATGTACCATTTTTAAACTTGGTACTTTAATTTTAACATTTTTTTCTTTGATCAGGGAGTTTCTAAGGGTGCCTCTGCCATTGTTTATCAAAAGAAAACTAAAGAGACCGTTTCGTTTGGAGAGCTTTAGATCCAAAAGTAAACCAATAAATTTACCTTAGGTAACTGTGGTGGAATGTTCTCTGTACGATGTAAATAAATAACTGTTTGGACCCATGCAGGGCACCGTAGAAGTGGGTGGAGAATCAGAGGCAGCCAAACAGGTAAAAAAAAGGTAGAGTTATTCACTCTGGATTAGACCCCCAAGAGGAACGGACATGTAGAGGTACCGGCTAGCCACGGGCTGGAAGCCACGTGGTGAGCAAATTAATAGAAATGGGTTGAATTAAGATGAAAGAGCTAGCTAATAATGTGCTTAAGATATGGGCCAAACAGTGTTAAAATATATAAGCGTGTGATTTCATTTCTTTTGGGGGACAAAAGCCGAGGGCGCGCAGACCAGGTTCCAAACTGCCGGCGCCGCACGCGCACCAGGCACAAACCTCCAGACCCAAAATGGGCCGGAAAAAAAACCTACTACAACAAGTAACAACTGAACAGAAATAAGATTCACATTTTATAGGCTGTGACTATGTGCCAGGCACTGTATGAGTCTAGGGAGTCAAAGACGTAGGTATGGTCTCTGTCCTTAAGGAATTTGCTCACTATGTAATTCTTTCCCTGGGAAATGTCCCCAGCCATCCTGGCTTAGGTTGCTGAGTGTTTTGCTGGGTTGTCATCTCCTCCTATGCACTCCTCTATTGTAATGCCCAGGATCAGCTTTGCTTTTCTTTTCATGACAGAAAGGCTGTAACTCAGAGTTTTGAGCGTGCTCTACCACTGAGCCACCACTCCAAGCCCTAACACATGACCTTCTAACTCAGTGCTTCTCCACCTTCCTAATGCTGAGACCCTTTAACACACTGCCTCATGTTGTAGTGACCCCCAACTATAAAATTATTTTTGTTGCTACTTCAAAACTGTAACTTTTCTCTTATGAACCAAAAAGTAAATATCTGCATTTTCTGATGGTCTTAGGCGACCCCTGTGAAAGGATCATTAACTCTCCAAAGGGGTCATGTCCCACAGGTTGAGAACCATTGTACTAACTTTCTGAATGTATAGGACCTGAGTCCACAGCCAGACTATTGCTTTTCTTTGTGGTGCCAAGTAACACATCTGAAACTTGCTCAGAGTCATTCCATTTCTTCCCAAAATCTGGATAAATTCAATAAATGCATACAAGTGTGATTCTCCATGAAATAAAAAAGCAAAAGTAGAATCAGAGAAAGGAATAAATTCAGCCAAAAATGATTTCCAAGGCAGAAGTACAAGGAGAAAAGACCAGAGGGTCTTTGATAATGGAAATGTTCTTTTGACGTGAGGAAGGGGCATAAGAAATTTACTTTGCCCCTTATTTGCATAAACTAACAAACCTTTAGAGCTAAAAAGCCAACTCCTCCACATCACAGTGGACATGCCAAGAAGATGTGGAATTGTCTGTTTCTAGCTGGTGACAGAGAAGAAGCTAGAAGTTGAATCTCTCCCTGGTATTTTGAAAACCAGGCTTGTAGCAGCCCATCACATTCAAACTGCCATTGTAATGGTGTCTCTTTGGGGCTTCTCAGGAACTAGTCACGTGCTCAGAGACAAACATTCTGACTTCAGCCAGCTTGGTTCTTTGAAAACATAACACGATAAGATGCTAGGAAAAGCTAAACAAGAAATGTGGCCAGTAATTAAATGATTATTCCTAAAGGCATCCCTAAGGTTCATAGGCGATGCGCTTTGCCGACATACACAAACCAGGTGGGTGGAGAGCCTGTCATTCAGGAGAATGCTTGCCATACAAGCCTGACAAACTCAGGATGCCCACTGCCCACATAAAAGCTGGGCACGGGCATTTTAACACCAGCACTGATGAAGGGACAGGTACACCCCACAGCTCATTAGCCAGCCTGCCTAGCTGTGTCCATGAGCTCCAGATCCAGTGATAGACAGTGATTAAAAAGTATGCCTGACATCTGCCTCTGGCCTCTACATACCCATGCCCATACGCCCACCTACAACTAGTTCAACACAGAAACTTTAATTTTCTTCTAGTGACTCCTTTGAAGCCAACTGTGGAAGCTTTGGTTCTCAGAAGGCAGAATGGAGAGAAACATGTTGTGCTGAAATGCTCCACAGAGAAGAGCAAGCCCCCTCCACAAATCACCTGGCTGATGGGGAGTGATCTGGAGATCTATGGTAAGCAGTGGAGAGAAAGGTTTCTTTGTTTTCTTTCTTGCTTAAGTTTCTGAGCTTTTTAAGTATTATGGTGCCCTCTTGTGGCAAGAGGTGCCCAAAGACACAGTTTGATACATCAGTCCAGCCCCAGAAAAAACAGCCTTATATTTAAAAAAAAAAAAAAAAAAAAATCAATATTTTGTCTAAAGTTAAAAGGCTAATCTCAAACCATGAATTTTTCAAAATCAGAGTAGAAATATAAAGTGAGTTATAAAATGGGAAACCTGTTATTGTATGTGTACACATAATATTCCCCTTACCAAGTGATTGTGTCCCACCCAAGAGACCTCATCATGAGTTGAAATCTTAATGCTCCAATTCACCAAACAGCCTCATCAACCTCAGACAAAGCAGAGCATATTTTATTTTAAAAAATTCTGAGCTTTGCATGTAATTTATGCAGTTCTGTGTTGAAGGCAGATAAAGTATCTAACAACTGCCTGTGTGTGTGCATGTGTGTGCTTTTATACATTTTAAGGTTGAGAAATCCTAGGCTGGAGCATCATAAGTCAGGGAGTGTCTATAATTAAATACACAAAGCCTTCCTTATATATGGATACTGTATTACAATGCAGAGACAGATGAAAAAGGTTATAAGAGGCAGGTGTGATGGTTTATATACGAAACCCCCAGTACATGAAAGACTGGAGCAAGAGGATTGTGTATTTGAGGCAAGCCTGGGCTACATAGTATGAGTCCTGGGCCAGTTTGAACCACTTAGTGAACCCTCCATTAAAAATACCTTTACTACTGTAAGAATAAAGAACCTATCTTTGTTTTAAACAGGATGACTGTGACCTTGGGGAAACACCTAGTGTTTGCTGGCCTTTCAGGAGATGTTGCCTTTGCTAACTGTACAATCATCTGTCCTTAAGAGCTGCAAGGGGCTGTGCACCGTCAGGAAAGTTGAGGGCTAACTGGAATTCCAGATAGGAAAGTCTTAAGACTCAGATCTGTCTTCCAGTCCAGCAGGGTCTACCCCATCATAGAAGCCCTTCACTAATGTAACCTTTGTGGGCTCTTGAGGTTTGGCTTTTGCGACAGTAAGTTACTCTTCTTGTGTAACTACGGTGAGCTTTGCTCTTTTTCCCCAGTACAAAGGGTAAAAACTTACCCACCCTCCTTTACATACCACATGATGCTTGTCTTCCTGCCCACACCCAGCCCACACAAAGCAGCTGCCTGGGTGTTAGTCTAAGGTCCCCTTGCCATGTGAACCATCCAATAGAGTTCTGTGGCCATAACTTTTTTGTGTCTTCAAATCACTGTGCAGGTGGACTCCACCATGAATTCGAAACTGATGGGAAAACCTGTAACACCAGCAGCACACTCATAGTTCACACGTACGGCAAAAACTCAACAGGCCAGTGCATTATCCGACACCAGGGCCTGCAGGGAAGGAAGCTGGTTGCCCCTTTCCAGTTTGACGATTTGGGTAAGAAGAATGGTTTTGTTTATCTGTCTTTAATTAACTTACTATTGCTCCATTGTCCTAATTTGCTTTCGTGTGGCCAAGCTGAAACACTGACCAAAAACAATTTAAAGGAAGAAAGGTTTCTTTCAACTTACAGTTCTCAGGTTCCGTCCGTCCATCCCGAGGGAACTAAAGGCAGGAACCAGGAGGCAGGGGCTGAAGCAGAGGCTATGGAGGGGTGCTCCTTACTAGATGGCTCCTCAGCCTGCCTTCTTATAGAGCCCAGGACCACCTGCCAAGGGGTGGCACTGCTCATCCCTTGGTTAAGCCTCCCCACATCGATCAGTCAAGGCAATGCCCCACAGACATAGCTGCAGGCCAATCTGATGGGAGGAACATTCAGTTGATGTTCCTTATTCCCAAGTGTATCAAGTTGACAAACAGTATTGGCCTCTTGATTATCTAGAACCATTGCCGATCTCCAGCAAACGTTCAAAGTGGGCCATTGATATCAGCAATAAGTAGCTTCTATTTGCTTATATTATCTTTATCCTCTGATGAGCCACAGAGATAGTACTAACATTTTGTTCATCCAATCAGAAAAAAAGAAAAAAAAGCTTACTAGCTGAGAATACTTTAAAGTACATTCACAAGCGAGCATTTTGAATCCTTTCTTCTACACTATCTTCTGTGTAGGATGCAGAGAACATAAGAATTGTCCTAGGGATGTGTTACATCTAAGAATATGCAGTGTTTCTAGAGAACAGAGCAAGAAGAATTAAATTCTCTGGGAACTGATTTGTCTGTTTGGAATTGCAAATGAGGAACATTTAGTTCCTATCACTAATGTGGGACTGGGGTTTTACGGCACTGAGCCACAGTTTTCAAGCGTCTTTAATGTAATCACCCTCCACACTCGTGTGGTGTGTGTGTGTGTGTACACGTTCATGTGAGTGTGTGAATGGTGTGCTGGTGTAGGTGTAGGTGAATATGTATGGCCAGAGGCCAACGTGTCTTCCTCAGTGGCTATCTAATTCTACTTTTTGTGACAGTTTCTCACTGATCCTGAAGGTCACTGGCTTGAGACTGGCTGACCAGTGAGCTGCATGAATTCACCCAGCTCTGCCTCAGAGTGCTTGGAGCACAGGCTTGTGTTCTAGCCTGTCCTTGGGTACTGACCATGCTCTCTCAGGTTCCCACACTTAGGCTGCACTTACCCACTGAGTCATCTCCCCAGCCCACCTTCACATTCCTAAGAATAACTCAAGACCACAAAGAACTTCTATATGTTCGAATTGTCTCTGTTAATATTTACCTATTAGTAATTAAAACTGAGAAATTTAAAATACATGGTTAAGTTATTTTAAAATAAGTCTACTAAATGTTATCAAACATTGTACAGTTTCATGAAAAAATAACCATGTTGCAAACCATGTGGGGAAATGGTTGCTTTTTTATTTTTTTAAATACTCTCAATATCTGGTTTAATAGAAAACAATATGGTTCTCAAAAGTTTCTGCATTCAGTTATTTCTACCAAGTCATCTTGCTTGAAATAAGTATATAATTCAGCAAGAGAAACATCAGATATTTGAAGCCAGCCTAGTCTACATGACAAGTTCCATGCCAACCAATGGTTTTATATAGCAAGACTATCTCAAAACCCAAATGAAATTTTATCAACATATTGTATTATTTGTCTTTCTGTAACTCTCCTTGCTTTCCTCAAAGGTTTTACCCACAATTTGGGGTTTTTACACCTGTTTAAAAAATTTCATATGTTTAATTACTAAAGTAAAAAAATTAAACCACAGAAAATTCATTGATTATATGAACATCGAGAAGCATCTGTAGACTTCAGAAGACAATACCCATCTGTCACATATTGTCGTTAATAAGCACAGTTACATGCTTACACACTTACATTCTTCCTGGATGCCAGCCTTTTCATTGCCTAATGAAAATTATCTAAGCTGACTCTCTGGAAATATCCACAAACATTTCTTTATGTTACACAACAACATTTAGTGGGCACCTCACTTAATAAATGTGCATTGTACTAAACACCTTATGTCAATTGAGTTATCCTGCACACACACAGAATAAAAGTAAAAGCCAGCAACTGTATTTCATACATAAGGAAAAATATTCAGTGCTGTATAAATTAAGCATCTCGTTCACTTTACCATGAACCATGTTGATAATAGAATTGAGATTCAGCTCAGTCTGCAACTGGAGAAATGGGTCAATGATATGGAAGTATAATTCTTATGGAAATAGGAAAATATCCATATGCAGATGGACAGACAGAGGATCTGAGAAACACGTGTGTGCAGAAGGACACTGCAAATGTCCTTTGCCTGCTGCTGCCAAATGTCCTTGAACACAGGGGTCCCAGCATGCTGTATTCTCAGCCATGTCACCTAGCAGATGGTCAAGCTGCGGGGTACACATTCAAAACACAGAGTTGGTTCTCTGAGTTTGGGCACAGCCCCCAGAAGTGGTAGCAGTCAGGCTCTGCACACTGTGATCCTGAGTGAAATGTGGCTAAAGCTAATCTCGGTGGTTGCTGACTTTTGTTTTTCCCCCTTTTTAGTTTCAGATCAGGAAACAGCATCAGATGCCCCTGAGCAGAGCTCTCTGTCTTCTCAAGACCCCCAGCAGCCCACGAGTATGGGTAAGTCTCAAAGTCACTGAAACCTTAGGAGAAATGCCTGGTTAAAGATGGATGCTTTTAATTCTACATTTAAAGAATGTTTTTAAATTTTGTGTATGTATGTGGAGTGTGTGTGTGTACACATATGTGTGTACTCGCTCATACATACATGTGTAGAAACTAAAGGTTGATGTAAGGATCTCTTTCTTCGACCACTCCTCCTGCCTGTTTCTGAGTGATTCATTGATCTTTGAAATAAGGTTCCTCATTGAACCAGTAGCTCAGTATTTCCATTAGACTGGCTGGTCAGCAAACAGGTCAGAATGTTCCTGTCTCTGCCTCCCAGGGCTAGGGTACAGGCATGTGCAGCTGTGCCTGAGTGTTATGTGAGTTATGGGAAACAGAAATGCAAGCTCTCATGCTTGTACAATGAACTCTACCTGCTAAACCATCCCCTTGGCTCTTTATTTTTATTTTTTGTAAGACTGCATAAGTCCCCTCTAACTGGCTGCAGTTTTGTGGTATCTTGGGATAAAATTAGGTCAAGAATTCTTATTTTGTGAGTTTGTTATTACAGAGCCTTATGAATTCAGAGATATGTGGCTCAGTGCATTTAAGTACACACACACACACAGAGCTGTGATATGTGAATTCTGTCTCTGATAAAGACATAGCTGAAGTCATTTAGGAGACTTGCTCTTGGCTTTCAATGTACAGCATCACAAACAAAGATTCCCGACCACAGAGAGATAAGGAGAAGGAGGTGGGGGGGCAGGAGTATTCTGAACAACAAGGAGCCCCATCAACCAGGAAGGCACATCTCTCAGTTACTTGGTTGTTGAGAACATTGGTCACTCTTGAAAGGATAAAGCCATAAGAAAAAATTCAAAACTCTTGTATTTTGGATAATGAATCAACTGGTTATGTTAGGGGAAATTATTAGATATTTCAATAACTTTATGCAGCATCATATCTGGCTATCATAGATACTCAGGAAATGCACAATAAGCAAGCATGTGAATGAATGAAGGAAGGAACTAGTGAGTGAGTTTATTAGTATGTTGAGCAAGATGGTTAGCCCCTCTCAGGGAATCATGCATTCTGCATGTCCGCTATAATAATTCCATCTGGTAAACTAACTGTCTTCAGGTCATTATCATGTTCGGTATCAGATTCACATTTTTAAGAATGTGGTGTCTTGAATAACATTGAAAAGCAAATGTTTGCGGTTTTAAACACTGAAAAATACAATATGTAGTGTACAGATTTTTTTGAAGAGTGGTAGAAATTGAAAATGTTATGAAGTGGGGCAACCACATCCTTGCTTTAATAATTCAATATTTTTAAACGTGTTTAGAATCTGGTTGTTTTTAAATTGCCTGGCACCGCCACTGAACAACTCAATTTTCTCCCCTGCATTTTCATATACAACCTACGATTTAAGAGACATGGTCTCTAAAATTCTTGGCAGCTTTCAATTTCTGCAATTTTATTACTGTTAATAATATCTATTTTGAGGGCAGGAGGCTTCCTTCCCCCTCGGGGCCACACAGTGGCGCTGTGCAACGGGCTGATAAAACACTGCAGCCAGGAAAGAGGAAATTGGAACAGAACTCCTGAAAAGCTCTATTATTGTTCCCGCTCATCTGCAAAGGCCTCACAGTTCACCCTGTTTCTAAAAGAGGAGCATGTTGACTTTAGACTGGCGGCTGAGATGTGCGGTCCAAGAAGCTTTACCCTGTGCATATCTACCCATTTCTTCAGAAAGTCCAGATGCTGTCCTAAGCTTTCTTTGTTCAGTGAAACATCCTATGGCCCTCAACCCTAACTGTCCTCACCCAGTAGGGAAGCATGGAATTATGACTTTAGGTTTCCAGTTAGAAAACAAACTGAGAATTTCCTGATTGACCCTGATACACAATTGCTTCAGGACTAGGCCCTTTGCTAACTGCTCAAAACCTGTTCTCTCAGAGCTGAGGTGAGATACCACGCATGCGTAGTCTTGTGTCCATTAAGTGTTCAGTAAAGGGTTGCCTTTACCAGTAAGACAAAGGGAGGCGGGCCATTTGTGACTGTTTTTGTGAGAAGCTGGTACTTTAAAGCAGAATAAGACAGACACAGAAAGTCAAAGACTGTATGTTCTTTCTCATATGTGAGAACTAAAACTATTGTAGAAGTAAAAGCAAATAGGACTGTGATTATTATTCATTAAAACTCAGAAGGGGAGGGGTGGGGAGGGAGGGAGAGTTGGATGAGTGCCAATGGGTAGTTGGAGATACTAAGTTCTGATGCTCTGCAGCATGGTAGGGTGACCATCGTTTAGAGCAGCCTGCCACAGGGGCTAGTGGAGTGGCCCTGTGGGAAAAGTGCTTTCTACACAAGCATAAGAACCTGAGTTCAGATCTCTAGTAGCCATACAAAGTCCTGTAGCCTACATCAATTCAGCACTGCAGAGGCAGAGATGGGCATTTTCTCAGGGCTCACTGACCTCTCTAGTAGGTTCAATGAGAGAGACCTGTCTCAAGAAAAAAAGACAGGAGTGAAACATACTGGCACATGCCTTTAAATCCAGTATTCAAGAGGCAGAAGCAGAAATATCTCTGGGAGGTCAAGGCCAGCCTGGTCTACATAGTGAATTCTAAGCCAGCCAGGGTTATGTAGAGTCTGTCTTTAAAAAAAAAAAAAAAAAAAAAAAATGGAGAAGGTGACCCAAATTCAGGAGCCACAGCCAGGGCCTGCCTGGTATAACCAAGAGGAAGCAAATAGACAAAGATACTTCTTTAAAATAAACTTTGTCTGCACTGGAGGAATAGCTCAGGGCTTAAAAGCACTGGCTGTTGTTCTGGCGGAATCCGGTTTGATTCCAAGAATTCACATGGTTACTCACAACCATATGTAAATCCAGGGGATCTGATACCCTCTCCTGGCCTCCTTGGGTACTTGGCTAAACTCCCCTTAAAGGCTCACATGCCCACATCATCACATGACAAATAAATGTCAACATGAGGCTTAGAGCAGTGATAGGGTGTCACATATATGTGACAGATGTATTTATCATGGCTTACTTTCTCCTTAGTGTCAATGACGGGGAATCCCAGTATACAAGAGACTGATGAGGAGGAGAAAGAACATGTCACTCCAGACCCTGACTTCATCACTGGTGAGTGTTACCGCTATACTTACAACAGATGCTTCATATTCTGACCTCTTAGCTGTGTGCCCGGTGGTCTTCATTCCTTGTTTTCTGTGACCTGAGGACATGCTAATCACACCCTTGCCCCATCCTTACTTGTCTCTTGACTTCCTTGTGGTCCTGGTCCTGCTACTTTTGCTAACTCCTGCATCTCTTCATCAGCTAACTAATTCTACTTCTTCTGAGTTCTTTTGTTTTAAAAGGATTTTTGTTTGTTTGTTGAGACAGTGTTTCTCTGTGTAACAGTCCTGGTTTTCCTGGAACTCACTCTGTAGACCAGGCTGGCCATGAACTCATTGAGATCTGCCTGTTTCTGCCTCCCAAGTGCTGGGATTGAAAGTGTACACCACCACCACTAGGCTTTTAAAAGCATTTCCTTTTAATGGGTACAAGTATTTGCCTACATATTTGTATGTGTACTACACGTGTGCCTGGTGCCTTGCAGGGGCTACAGGACGACACTGGAGCCCTGAGACTGACGTTACCAATAGCTGTGGGTCATCATGTGGGTACTGGGAGTCCTTTAGAGAGCAGCCACTGTTCTTAACTGTTGAGCCTTTCTCCAGCCCCCTTTTATAAATTCCTAAATGTAAATGTTCTTGATTTCACTGCTTCACCTTGCTTCTGTTTAAATTTGGGTATTTGGGGGGTTGGGGGGTTAAACCTAAGATTTCAAACACACAGCTAAGGAACCCTGCCCAGCTTTCCTTAGATCACAGAAAGGTCACTCATTCCTGAGCTGTTTCTTGTTACTTATACATGGAGGAATTCCATACTACTACTACTTACAGAATGTTCTTCTGGGCATCAATCTCAGTTCCATTCAGTGTTCCTTTTTTCCTTTAGAGTTTATTACACATTACTTTCTTTTTAGTTATTTACTTAGTTCTTTATTTTTTGGGAGCCTACACACATATGAAGGTCAGAGAACAACCTTCAGGAGTTGGTTCCTACCCTGCACGGGGTCCCAGGAATCACACTGGAGTCATAGGCTTGACAACAAGCATCCCTTACCTGCTGAGCCATGTCACCTGCTCTTTCATTCTGCATTTCCCATCTCTTTAGTCAAATGTCTTCTCTCCTAAGCTTAACATTGCTAAAAATCCAAGCAGCATCAGCATTATATAACCCAAATCTTCATTTCTCTGTGTAGATACAGAACTGGATGCATAAATACATGCATGTAGTCACCAAGAACTCATGAGTTCTCTTCCAAGTGTTTTGTCTATGACCATAGTTACTCCCTTAACATTGTCCCTCGTCATCTCATAACTTCAGCTCATCCTCTTCTGGTCCAGGTTTAGCATCATGGAAATGCGTACTTGAATCTTGCACACGAGTATATTGAGAACCTTTCTGGCTTTCTGTAGTCTATCACATAGAAAACAAGCTCTCCACTTTGCTACCTATCTTTGAAGCCCTGCTTCTAGAAAGCCCCTGTGAGATACATGATGCTCTGAAGGCATCATTTTGTCTCAGCATCTCATTCCCCCAAAGCAGGAGATGCTTCACTGTACCTATCAGTCTTACTTCTCTCCCAAGACTGATGTCTACTGAAAGCTTCCATGATGCATGCAGTCTTAGAGTCCCCATCTGCCTCTGAATTCCTAAACACACAATTCTATAAATACACATGATTCTGGACATTAGCATGTTTTACTTTTATTTGCCTTTCTAAAGTATTTTTAAAAGAAAAATGATCCCATAAGGATTATGTCCTAAGCATGTTCAAGAACTGTGTTCTCCACATGACTACTCTTCCTTAATTCTGGGCTTGTTGGCTGAGGTGAAGGACATTTGACAAAATTACAAACTAGTCTAGAAGGACTTTTAAGTGTATCTCCTAATTCCTTTATAAGGGACCTGTTTCATCTAGTCCAAGTACATGACATTTTGTTTCATTTGGATAGTTTTTTCCAAACTACTTAAGTTCCCTATGCTACTAAGTTATATTATTGCACAGAACAAGCATTCAACATAGCTACTTAAAATTCCCAGACTGAAATTTAAGTCAATATTCTTGTGTGGTTTGTCTAGAAATAAAAAAGAACTAAATGTCTATGTCATTAAAAAATCACACACGCAACATTTCAAGTGATCTATGAGGTTTATTTGTCCTGTTTGCTTGTTCTCTGATAACTGAGAAGTATTCAGTGAGTGACTTCTAGGGTAAATGTGGCCCATCTCCTGAGCTGAGCTGTCATTTGGTCCAAACTGTACTGGAGAAATGCAGTATATATTTCTTGTCCTGGCTGCATTTCCCATTGCTGTGATCAAACTTTCTCGTGGATTTATTCAGCTCATTGTTTCAGGTTATAGTCTGTAACTGTGGGGAAGCAAGGCAGGAATGAGCCAGCTTGTCCCATTCATAATTAGGAGCCGAGTGGGAATGAATGCACACTTGCCTATTCACCAGCTCACTTCCATTGCTTTTATCCAGCTCAGAACCCAAACACAGGATGGTGCTATCTACAATGTGATGGGTTTTCCTGTTCAACAAATGTGGTTAAGACAGTCTCCTATAGACCAACATGATCTAAACAATCTCTCATTGTGATAGTCTGTTTGCAGGTGATTCTATATTGTGTCAAGCTGACAATTAAAACTAAGTATCACAGTGCCAGGTGGTGGTGGCACACACATTTAATTTCAGTACTTGGTGATGGGGGGCAGAGGCAGGTGGATCTCTGTGAGTTGGAGGCCAGCCTGGTCTACAGAGCTAGTTCTAGTACTTCTGAGGCTATACAAAGAAACCCTGTCTCACTAAAATAAAATAATTAAGCATTACAGCCAGGTGTGGTGTCTCATGCCTTTAACCACAGCACTAAGAAGGTGGAGACAGGTGGGTTCTGCTAGATTTGAGGCAGGCCTGGGTTACATAGCAAGTTCCAGACTGGCCAGGGCTACATAATGAGACTCTATCTCAACAACAACAACAAGTAGAGAAAGAAAGACTATCACATTCCACGATGACCCAAATCAGTGGGAAAGCCAGAAAACCCAAATTGCCTGACACCCTGTCATTTTCCCCCCAGAAGCCAGTGCTCAGTACATAGGCCTGGAGAAGAGGAAGAGTGGCGTGCTGCTGCTCACACTGGTATCCTTCCTCATTTTCATCCTCTTCATTATTGTCCAGCTCTTTATCATGAAGCTCCGAAAAGCACACATGATCTGGAAGAAGGGTGAGTGGCCAGAGAATAGGGTGAGGTCCAGAAGAGCCTGAAGGCTGACTAGAGAAGGGGGGGGAGCTTGACAATCAACACTCATCTCTTTGCTGCCCTGCAAGCTGACCAGTAAGGGATGTCACTCAAATAAGCAATCATTTGTTTTCTAGCAAACATGGGCTATGGATCTCCAGAGAATGTGCTCAAAAACTGTTGGAGAAGCTGATGTAGCTAGGAGAGTTTGTATTGAACCATAGATGTTCTTGTTGACAAAACACTGAGCCAATTCCTTTGTTCACTCAGCAGGCTTTCACTGAGTGCCCACCACATGCCAGGGATCATTCCTGGTGCTGGGGCTACAGGAGTCTACAGGACAAGAGGTCCCTGGCCTCCTTATGCTTAGTTAGGGATAAAGGTTAAGTTCTACTTAAAAATGTCTGATGTCTTTCATATTTTGCAAGAATATGCTCAGCTGTATTCATCAGTAAGGCATCATCCATTTCCCCTAAGCATTCTAATGAGTCATTTAAACAAAAACAATAAAACCATAATACCATAGTAATAAATAAGTCAAAATAAAGTTATCTAGTATAGAAGATCCCTATTGAAATGCATATACTCACATAACAGAGCTTAACAGGACCTAAGAAGTTATTCAGAATAATTCCATAGACATATGTAGGATTAAAGCCTGTCTTCATTCATGAGGGTATGAAGACTGTAAAAACAAAGAATGGGGAAGAGGCCCATAAAATGCTGTCTTCTGGACGTGGCATAGCTACGGGCATCGTGAACATGTAGTGGCTATGACCACCTGTATAGGAGCTGCAAACACAATGACAATGATGCTGGGGGATTCGTTAGGGAGAATATGAAGGTGAGCAGGAGGAGGAGGCATGAGAAAAGGGAATGGGGATAAATACCATCACAATATATACAAACAAGTCAAAAGCCTCAACACTAACTTAAAAGAAATTCTCTCTTCAATGTCAACTAATTATCTAGCCCTACACTGTCTGTTGCAGCAGCCACAAGATGACTGTCTAACCCCTGACATGTCATGAGTCTCTATTAAGATGTGCTATAAAGATAAACTACCCAATTTTGAAAAATCATTACACACACTCAACCTCAAACGTAATATGGTATCTGTGGTATACCAGTTAACCAAAATATACTGCGAAATTAATGTCTCCCCTCCTCCCTTTTTTGACTGTAGCTGCTTAAGTGTCTTAAATGACGAGTTAGAGTGCTGCTGGACGAAGCTGATCCCGTCACATGTGGCTCAAGGCCTCTAGTAACAGAAAATTCTTTATACCAACTCACAATACTCCATAATATCTCTGACTTAAAAGCATCCCTCTTGATAGGCTAGTATGAGCTTATATAGATGAAGTAATAACTCATTATGAATAGACCCAAAGGGGTGACTAAGAGAGGGTAATGAGGGGAAAATGATAGCATGGGCTTTCTCTCACATGCAGAAAATAAATATGATATGAAAGCATAAGGAGGATTAGAGAGGGACAGTGGAAGGGGAGGAGAGATCTGAGTGGGGGTAATGAAGTGATGGTGGGAGGTAAATGTGAGAAAACTATGATGATACATATGTATCTTAGTGAAGAGACACCATGACCAAGCTGACTTGTAGAAGAAGGCATTTAACTAAGGACTTGCTCACAGTATCAAAGAGCGAGTCCATTGTCATCGCAGTGGCAACATGAAGGCTAGTATGGTGCTGGAGAAGTAGCTGAGAGTGCTATATCTTGATTCACAGATAGAGGTAGAGAGACTGGGCCTGGTGTGAGCTTTCGAAGTCTTAAAACCCATTTCCCATGACACACTTCCCCCCAACAAGGACATCCTAATTCTTCCCAAATAGTTCCATGTCCTGATAGCGTTCATGTATATGAGCCTATGCAGGTCATTCTTATTCAGACCACCACATATGCTTAAAAATGTCAAAATGAAAACCCAACATTTTGTATGCTGACTAAATTAAGTAAAAGATAATTTGACCATAATATGTATGCAAGGAAAGGGTCTGATGAATGGCATGGTATTACTCCAAAGTGTCCCTTCATGATTGGCTACTATCATTATGTTAGGGCTGCTGCAGTTGTTCCTTTCTGAAGGACAATGCTTGCTTCTGTTGTGTTGTCATTTGACTTCATCTCTTTCAGTGCCCCTGGAGACCCCCAAAACACTATGCAATAGCATATTGAGCTGATGAACACATGAGGTACAAGAGGTCATGTCAGGTCAACAGTAGACAGGCAGTCATCTTCCTCAGACATCTATTGCTCACCATGTCTGCAATGTCAGAAATTAGTAATGTAATGCTCTTTTCTTACAGAAAGTGACATTTCAGAGCAAACTCTAGAAAGCTACAGGTCAAGATCCAACAATGAAGAAACATCTTCCCAAGAGAATAACAGCCAGTGTAAGTCCCATGTGCAGCCTGACATTTCAACAGTGAGGGTCATTCGTGAGTCACCTTGGGTGGGGAGGGGGACAGAATCAACGTTTTATTTGACCTGATAGATTTTTATTAGATTTATAGTATTTAAGGAAGTTTATCTTTAAAAATTAAATGGTAGTTAAATTCACAGAGTAGAAAAGCCCTCCACTTTCAGAAGGCTGCCTATGATTTCGCTGTCACACTCTGTTGTGTGGCCTGAACAGCACAACATCCTACACAAAACCTTGGTCAATGAGGCACTTTCCACCCTACCCTGCGCTGCTCTTATTCTGTTAGTCAGTAAACAACCGAATTCATCATGCATCTTTGAAGTTCGTCTCGGAGCCCGACACAGAGTGTCTGGTAAATTTTCATTGAATAAATAAATTTAAGGCTTAATTAATCCAAAGAGAAATATTTTTGGTCCTTTGGATGACTTCACTGCAATACTTTAAGCAAAATAATGGTGGGGAAAACCCTTAGGCAGTCAGAGAGAGTATGGGTGTGGGTGGATAGGTGGGAGTACATGTCTGCACATGTAGTCATATGATTCCCGATTTTAAAAAAATCTAGTGGGCGGAAGTCAGGCAGGGCAATAGCATGGCAAGAATGTTATACCTTCTAACCTGTTGTATGTCTTCTGTGCGATTAATTTATTCTACCTGCCAAGTGTTTCAAGAAATGTGCTGAGCTTCGCTGTTTGGCTCTGTTTGAGGGTTTTTTGTAGGATCTGGTCTCTCCAAGCACCTGTGCCTTTTTTTGTTTGTTTCAGTTTGACTTTCCCAGGTATGGCACAGAGAACAGGCTTCTAGTAGGAGAGACACAGTGACCAGATGATGGGGACATGTGTGGAAGCAGCCTACTAGCTAGTGGGCTGGGAAGCACAGGTGACCGGCATCGGAAAGGGCACCAGTGGTGCTTTCCCTGAGCAAGGGGAGGTTAAACGGCCGATGGAAATAGAAAGCTCTCACCCAGGTGCTCAGCAAACAAACAGCAACGGTCTAGTGGTTTGGTTTTAAGGAAATAGAATGGACACCCGCGCTCAGAACTCCCTGTGGAGACATAGAGATCTCTCCCTCTTCATAGACAGGAGGATTATTTTCTGGGCTCAGATCTCCATTTTCTTTCTGTTAGTCAGGTTTGGTTTGTTTTTTCACTGCAAACACCTGGCAGACAAAAGGAAGAGGGAGTTATTTTAGCTCATATGTTCCAAGGTGGGGGTGGAGGCAGGCCTTTCACATCATGGCAGCCAGGAATGGACAGAGAACCCACTGCTCACTGGCTTCCTCTCGTTCTCTCCCTTTGATTCCTCCCAGTGCCTTCCACACTCAGGGCAGGTGCGGGCGGGTGCCTTCCCACCCCTCTACTTCACACACCCTCTAGAAACAATGGATAGTCCAAAACCACGAATTATTGACTTTCTAGAGGTTTGTCAATCCAATTGACATTCAAGATACATAGCCCCATTCTCCTTGCCTCTGTGCCTCAAATCCAATGCTACAGCTATATTGTTTTATGCTTTCGAGAGATCAGTCTGGAGCCAGTTCCAGCTCTAGGCTTTGAGAGTTCTATCCCAACCTAATTCCCCCGCCCCCCCACAAGCCTTGTTATTTTCTAGTGTGTGATTTTGCTGAAGGCAATGCATCATTTTGTGCAGTTGATAAGAAACAAAAATGTCTACATATTTTATTTCAGGTTGATTAGCGTAATGTTTACATAGCATAAGTTTCTTTTTAATTAAGACATGGCAATTTATTGAGAACATTTACACATGCCAAATTATTGTAGGTTAGGTTTTATCACTAAAACATGGCCTTCAAAGAGCTTCAAATAGGTGGGTGCAAAGCTGTGCAAAGCTCATCTTTAATGTGTTTTTCTTTTAGCTTCCCAGTCTAAGCGTTATCTGAACTACATCACAGGGTTATATTCAGAAGCCAAAGCAAAGAGAAAGGAGAATGCACAGCATTGGAAACTAGAAGGCAAGCACAGCCGTGTGCCAGAGAGTATTGTGTAAGTGTTCCCTGAAATAGAAGATAGAATTCCAGGACAGCCACATAGACCCTGGAAAGGAGCATAAGTACTGTGGCATGAAAAAAAAAAAAAAATTCAGTGAATACAATCCAGGACAGTGTCCACTGAGCCAGAAACATGAGGACCAAGCCCTGGACAGGAAGCTCCTCATTGAAAGAAAAACATCAAAAGAAGCTATTATGACTGACACTACTTCAGAGCCAGAGAACTCTACTGAGTCTTTTGGATCAGGGTCAGTATGACCAGCAAACGTCCGACCTGGAAGCAAACGGTAGGCAGCAGTTTTTAGCTACAGGGCTGTAGTACAACTATTTGAATTGGTTTTAAATCTTTCCTTCTGGTTAAGAAGAACTTAAGGATGAGAAGTACACAATGGAGACCTGTGATACCAGAAGGCTGTTTTCGAGACAGGCTCTCACAAGGTATCACATGGGCAACAGGGGAAAATGGGATGTCACAGATGTGATGGACATGAAGAGCCAGAGATCTACAACTCTCAACACAGGAACTGCATCCAACTGCCAGTTTCTTAGGTTTCCTTGCTAACCAGTGAGACAATCAGACAATTCCTGAGTACACCATGACAAAAACATGTACAGAAGAAAACCATGAGTTTAATTAACAGATTGTTAAATTCGTGAGTGGCTTTTGGAAATCCTTTAATAAAGACCAGAGTGTGTCTTTCTGGAGGTTGTTGTGCTTATTCTCTCTGTAAATATGATTGATAACACTCTTTTCAAAAAAATTTCTGTTTAGAGAACATGGTAAACTCTGAGGCTCTATGAAGCATTTCTCATTATTTGGATCTGAGAAAACTAATTTTGAAAGTATCACATGCACGCACACATGCACATACCCACACACACTCTCACACGTCCACACAAACATACATACACACACCTATATTATGAATGTGTTATTATCTGTAGTGGGGTTGTGCTGGCAATGTAAATATTTGTCCCACCTATGGGTTTAATAAAAAGCTGATTGGCCAAAGGCAAACAGGAATTGTGGGTGGGGCTACCAGACTAAGAAACATGAGGAACATCTCAGAGCAGAGACAGATGCCATTGATGCCAGAGAGCCGCCAGAGAGCGATGTGACAGAGGCACAAGCAGGAAATGGCAGCAGCAAACGCAGAGGAAATAAACCAACATGCTGCTCTGAAAAAAGGTATTGAGCCACATGGCTGAACATGGGTTAGTTAGCTAACAATATGCCTGGGCCCTAGGACAATCAGCGTAAAAATAATATAAGCGTCTGTGTCCCTGTGGGGCTGCATGTATTTCTGAGGGACTGTGGGTCTGAACCTTGAGGACAAGTCGGAAAGGCCAGACAGAACATAATACAACAGAGAACAGCTCCTCCTGGTTCTATCCCTTCTGCAATCATTTTTTTTTAACATTTACAATATTATATCAAGGTGAAAAGGCAGCACAGAGGACCTTCCTCACCCTTAACCCTTCTGAGTACTCCAACAAGACACATCACCACAAAGCAACCAGGTAAGTCAGGAAAGTGGCATTCTGCCTTTTCACCCATGGCCCCAGAGACTCATATGCTTAAATGTTAACTTGGTCTCCAGTTAGTAGAAATATTTGGAAAGGATTAGGAGGTGTGGCCTTGTTGGAATTGTGTCACCGGAGATAGACTTTGAGGTTTCAAAATCCCACATGAGGCCCAGTCTTACTCTCTCTGCCTACTGCCTGAAGATCAAAATGCAAAGCTGCAGGATCATGTCTGTCTGCTTCCTATTGTGATGATAATGAACTAACCCTCTAAAACTGTAGGCCAGCCCCCAAATAAAGCCTTTCTTTTATAAGAGTTGCCTTATAGAGTAGAGTGACTTATAGAGTGACTAAGACAGACACCGTTCCAGCTTTCCCAATTGCCCTAACTGTCCTGAAGACCCCAATTAGATTTGTTGGGTTTTTTGCACATGTTAAGAAACACACCACCGGATACTACACTGGAGTTTATTAAACCGGGAAGCAGGGAGGGGGGAGAAGCAGAAGAGAAAGAGAATAGCCTCCAACTCTAATTTCTGTTCTTTCACCCTCACTTCCTCCATGTGGAGTCCCTGCTCACTAACTTTGGGCTCACACTGCGTGGCACCTCTGTGTGAAAGTGTTTGGCATGCACACAAGCCCACCCTCTCACGTTGCTATTTGGCAACCTTCTCACCCATTCAAATTGACATTGTGGGCAAGGGTAGCTCTTTACAGGGCATTGTCTCCTCCCTATGATGAGCCTCCCACACTCTCTCTGGACCTCCACATGTTCCTACTCTCACTCTGGCTTTGTCCACAGGATGGAACTGTTTGGGAAGAGCATGAGGATAGAACGCCAAGAGAATGGGTGTAAGTCAGGAATCCTGCTTTCCGAGGGAGTTTCAGTGTGCAAAGACATCTTGATCTGGCATATCATTCATAGTTTGTAGTATCTCTGTGTCAGTCATTCATCAAGCCACCAGTAGTTTAAAAACAATCCAGAAGGAAGCACTCTTATCTCAGGGTGGTTTTTGTTATGGTCAATTAAACATATGTTGGCCATCTTTGAATCTATGTTTGCAGCTCATCCTCCCACATGGCTTCTTCTGTGACTGCCCCGTTTCTCCAGATTCATTATCAGGAAGCAGATGAACGTGCCAACAATTCAGCAGCATGCAGAGTGGAGGAAAGCACTTAGCCAACTGTCAGGATCCCCTGAAAGAATATCCTAAGATGGGGGTCCCCAGGTAATTCCCAGTGACCAGTGTCAGGAGATTTGGGGTAGAGTTTTGGAATCAGTATTTTGTAAAGACTCTACAGCAACCTGGTAGGGGAACTGTGGTGGAGCACAATCCAAATGTTTTCAAAGCAGAGATGAACTGTCAATGCCGTGGTTGAGGTGATCACAACCTCCTGGTCATCACTTTCAAGCATTCATGCCAAGATTTTGTAAACACCTGAGGGTAGAATCTAAATGCCAGTCCAAGCCTACCTGGCCACAAGACCACGACCCCCTCCATTGCTGTAGTAAGATGACTTCGGGGGCCATTTAAAATGGAATGAGATGTTGGGAGCTGTCTTCATCTTTTATTTGCCCTAAGAGACTGATGATCTGGGCTATAT
This sequence comes from Sigmodon hispidus, assembly GCA_004025045.1. Classification (NCBI taxonomy): domain Eukaryota; kingdom Metazoa; phylum Chordata; class Mammalia; order Rodentia; family Cricetidae; genus Sigmodon; species Sigmodon hispidus. The sequence continues at coordinate 10,326 of PVIH01000443.1, read as the reverse complement.
CAGTGGCACCCCTTCCCATCTCTCTGGAGATATGTGAAGTGCCAGCAGGTGAGCAGAGAGCACCAGATACCCAAGGGTGGTGGTACAGAGTGCATTCTTCAACTAAAAACTGCCTCTTTGGTCAGGTGTTTTGTTTCTCTGGTTCTGGAATCTACCTGCTTTTTTCTTTTTTTCATACTAAGTGGACACTGGAGGATTCTTGTACAACTTTTATTTCCCCCAAAGCTTTGAAACTACTTTATTGAATCCCTTATATAATCCAATTTTAGTGTACCACCCATGAGTTGCAGAGAAACTTACCAATAAAATAGTTATATTTATATATTTGTCTCATCTCTCTAATTCTTGGTCCAGTTTTACAAATAGACTATCCAAATTAGGAGGGAATTTATATCAAGCATTAAGATGCCGTTTAAAGAAAACTAATGTCCTAGAAATATTAGTTTAAATTTTGTGAGGGAAATTTTCCGAAGCTTGTAATTATTTTTAAAAGAAGTTCCCTGGGGTCATGCAAGTTTGAGAACTATCAAACATTATCGCTTCAACATACAGGATCTAAAAGTTGTCATAAAGGAATCTGTGTAGCTTGATTTAATCCAATTTTGTTCAGATGTCCTTTACCCACAAATAGTAACCCCTGTCCCCCTATCTATGGGGGACAATTTCAAGACCTCTCTGCTATCATCTCCCGAAACACCAAATCTGAATATTTTCAGATCCCTTATATAAAATAGTGTGATATTCACTTATACACTGCATACATCTTTCTGGAAACAAATTACTTCCTGACTATGAATGATACTTAGTGCAATGTAAATGATACACGGAGAACAATTACAGTCTATTGTTTGGGAATAAGAAGAGCTATACATGCTCAGTGCAAAGCAACCTGTTTTGATACCCGAGATTTGTTGAGACACTGAGACATGAGTGAGTTCTTGATAGGTTTCTGGAAAAGATTTTTGTTTGTTTATATATTTTGAGATAGGTCTTCCTGTGTGGCCCAAGATGTTCTCAAATGCACAAACCTCCTATCTCAATGCCTGACACAGAAAATTCTTAATGATAAAAGGAGGATTTTGTAATCAAGAAATCCTTCTCTAAAGATGTAACTATAAATGATATCTGGAGACAGCCATCTCTCTTTTATGGGCCAGGAGGCTATGCCCAGAACACTGTAGGAAAGAGATAGGGGAAAAAAAACCCTATGTTCTGACTGGCCTTGAGCTGCTGTGTCAGAATTATTGTGAACCAAAGAGCTGACAGTTACTCAAGCCAGACAAGCTGAATCTACAGTTAACTTCACCTTCTAAATAGAGTAGCTTGAAATCCTAGAACAGACTGTTTTGTGCATGGTCTTTATCCTGGAAAACACCGATCTAAAAACAGTGTTACTTACTGATGGAAGTGCAGTGACCCAGACACAGTCAGTCAAGCAGCTACCAAAGATGCAGCTAGGAAAGCATCTGGGATCAGACCCTTAGCCTCTGGGCTGCTGAAGTACCCAAGGCAAGAAGTACTCAAGGCAAGATTCTGCCTCTTTTCCCTACAAGGGTTAAGTTTCATGCTTTTGTCCTCTCACTCTTTACAAGACGAAGCCAGAGAAGAATGGACAGAGCCTGCTCAATGCTGCTTTCTAGGAAGTAAGTCAAAAGAATGCTTATCATACCAACCCATTACAATAGACTGATAGATAGGTAGGTAGGTAGGTAGATAAGATAGACAGATAGATAGATGGATAGATATTCTGGCTCCAAACATCACCCATACTATCTGTTATTAGGTGAAAAGAGGGAAAAATGACAACCACCCAACAGTCTGAGCACCCAGAAGTCACGAGGCTCCCTGAGATGAAGGTGGTGGTTTGAACTGCTGACCGTTAATGAGCCCACTAATTTAACCCAACAACATAATCTCCCTCCACTTCCTCTGGCTGAAGTCTTGGTAATTTGCTATATTCATAAAGGGGTTTGATCTAGATGAAACGCAGTTGCATTTTTTTTTTTTAACCACCCTGAACCTTCTGAGGGAAAAGAAGGCCTCTTCCTCCCTGTAATGTACTCATGAGCAAGTCTGTCATCATGGTTGAAATATGTTAATTTCCCCCATCTTGCCTCATCTTCTCCTTGTTTTCAGATACAAGTAAACCTCGTTACAGGAAGCAAAAATGCCTTGTAGCCTTCCCAAATGTACCACACAGTTTATGCTTTTGTTTTTTGTCTTTAAAAGTCATCCTACTTAATTTCTAGAAAGGCCTAAATTCAGAGAAACGACTGTATTGATATTTAAAGAGAGAAAATAATTTTGCCAGGGTAGTTTTGGTTCTGTGAAACAACAGGCCATTTTTATATATATATATATATATATTATTTTTATTATTAAGACAGGGAAGCTCAGGGCTGGAGAGAAGGCTCAGCAGTTAGGAACACATTTTGCTCTCAGAGGACTGGAGTTCAGTTCCTAACACCTACATCCAAGAACTCAACCACCTGTAACACCTGTCTCAGGTGGAAGTGTTGCCTCTTTCCCCTCAGTCACAATAACACACACACACACAGGGATTACCAGGAAGACACAATTTCTGCAAACCATATTTCTCCTTTCCCAGCAGTCTTCTTGCTGGCTCCCCTGGCAGTGTGCAAGAGAGAGAGGTGGCCAGGCTGAAGGAGAAAAAGGAACTGGCACTCCTTTTCTTACTGTTTCCTCCAAGTCCCTTGGCAGAGTCTTTTTATCCCCCTGAGCTTGGTGGGCTTCCGCAGCAGTGTCTGAGTTCCTTCTGCTCCTTCCAGAGCCAGCTTTGTTAGTCTGTTCTCATCCCCCTCAGAGGCTTGGAACCTTGCTCCAAGTGGCCTTACTCCAGCCTTCTCAAGGATAATGATTTCAGGTTCATCTTTGGGCTTCCCTAGCCATAAAGGCCAGTGCTGCTTTCCAGGATCACTGTACCCATAAGTTGTGTGTCCCCTTTCCAACACTTTATATCTTCATATCAAATTATCTCCATCAAAACAACTAGCATGCCCTGTCATTTGTGTTTGTTATTCTAACCTTTGTTATAGCAAATCATAAGCAGGATAATTGGTGCAGAGGGAAAGGGAGACGAGCCAGACTCGGGGAGATAGAGGTTCAATGCTGAGAAGGTGTTGCGTCTCTACCAGGAGCACTTGTGAATCACACGAGGTCCCTGAATTGCAGAGAGCCAGAAGAAATGTTCTCCAGATGATGCAGAAGCAGTTGAAGGTACACGGTAGTGGTCCACACTGACTAGTGGCTGAGAAGCCAGGTGGGTATGAGGGGTCATCTCTTGAGTCCTCAATGCATATACATGTGCATGGTTTTCCTCTGCATGTTTGAAGGTTGCAATCATGATAATTCATGCAATTCACTAGACAAAATAACTCAAATGCTTCAGATAACTCATGTTTATTTTGTTAGTGAACACTAGGGTCTTACTGTACATGTATAGGAAAGGTCCCTGCTGTCAAAAGAAAGTGAAAATATAATATTATATATAAGAATATATTATATTTAAGAATATATTAAGAATCCTATTGAAATGTGGTTAAACTAGTAGGAAGATTATTTTCCAATTTCCTGCTTCATATTATTAGTGAAGCAACTGATCTGTAAACATGCTTGCCTCTTTGGGGGCAACTTTTCAGACCTGTTTGTGTCTCTAATGTGAATTTATTTTTTTTTTCTTCATCTTTGAAAAAAATTTTGACAGTAGCCATCCTACACACACATACATGTATTTTTTTTCCTTTTGTTCTTCTCCCTTTTTTCCAAGGCAGGTTTTCTCTGTGTAGCCCTGACTGTCCTGGAACTCTCTTTGTGGACCAGGCTGGCCTCCAACTCAGAGATCCACCTACTTCTGCCTCCCAAAGGATGCAATTAAAGGTATGTGGCCACCACCACTCAGCATAAGTGTAAGTCTTTTTTTTTTTTCTTTAAGAAAACTTTAAGTTCATTTTACATACCAACCACAGTTCCTCTTCCCATTCTTGCTCTACTCCCTCCCCAGCCTGTCTACCCAACCCTCCTCCCCTTCCCTCCACCAATAGGGAAAGACCTATTGGAGAGTCAGCAAAGTATTGAGGCAGGTTCAAGACCCCCCTGCCCCACCATGAGCAAGGTATCCCTTCCTAGGTAATGGGCTCCAAAAAGCCAGCTCATGCACCGGGAATAGATTGTAACCCCACTGCCATGTGCCCCTCAAACAGACCAAGCTACACAACTGTGTCTGGCATGCAGAGGGACTAGTTCAGTCCTGTGTAGGTTCCACAGCTGAAAGACTTAATTTTCAGTAATTAAGTTGAACTAATTAAGAGGTTAGAATGAAAGTAAAATTAATTTCACTTAAATATAAATTATGATGAAAACTGGAGGAAGTTCTCTTTTTGAACTGACAGTATTTTCCTTGTTACAATTTCCACAGGCTGTACAGACCTGGGAGACAGAGATTGTTTTTGTCCTTGTGGATCATGGAACAGATGCCAATATTAGATTTCAATGGAAAAACAGCCTTGCATCAGCATCATGCAGTCTATTTCAATAAACCACAAATCGCCAGTAAGCTTCTTGAGTATGGGGGAAACACTGAAGATACTACAAAGACAGACACTTTCCAAATCCAATTCTCAAGTATTTGAAAACTGTGTGCTTCAACAGTGTTAGGTCTAGGGCCAATCTTCCAAGTTTAAAAGTGCAGCTGTCCTTTGACTGGCACTTTGAAAACACTTGATTGGTATTCATTTACATTTTGATGCATTGCTATAGTTTGTTTAACCCACTAAGTCTGATTTATGCTGCCCACATCCTCCCGTGTATATGACCATCCACTGGAGCTTGTTCACTCCACCCAGGCCACACTTTAAATGAAAATGACTGTCTCCTCCAAGCAGCTCTTTTTTTTTTTTTAATTTAGAAAATAAAGTCCTTTTTTTTTCCATGTATCCCCTTGCTCTCCCTCCCTTCTTCCTCCCAATCCTTCCCTGTCTGCCTTCAGCCTCTCTCCTCCCCATTTCCCCATTCCCTCCCCCAAAAGGGCAAGAAGTCCCAAAGTGGATCAGCTCAGCATCCACTCCAGGCAGGTCTGATTTCCTCATCCTAATGTCGTGACTGGGTTAGGGGTTCCTCTAGAGAGAATGGGCTCCAAAGTGCCAATCCACACAAATAAACAGTCTGACCCCTCCCTTCAAGCTCCACATACTGCCCATGTCAGTGAACAGTTGTAGACTGTAGATCCTTGGAGGGCCTAGTTCCTTTTCTTAAAGGTTCCCCAGTGGCTGTTCTTAATTCAGTGAGCTCTCCAGAGTTCCAGCCAGTCTTCACTGTGGGAATTTTCCTCATAAGCCCTATCCTCTTGCTCATATGGACTCTCCTCCCCTGCTCTCAGCTGGACCAGGAGCTCAGCCCAGTGCCCAGCTATGTATCTCTGCCTCTCTATCCATTGTTGGATGTAAGTTCTGTGATGACACTTGGGGAGGCTATTCATTTGATTATAGGGAAAGTCCTATAATAGGCACCTTCATTATTTGTTGAAGACCCAGGCGGGGACATCCTGTGAGTTCTTGGAGGCTTCCCTAGCACCTGGTCTTTTTCAAACCCCACATTGGCTTCCTTTATTAAGATCTCCATCTCTTTTTTTTTTCCTTGTTCATTGTTGCTCCACTCACTCAATCATCTTCTCTCATGGTTTGTTCCCATCTCTTCTTGGTTGCAACTCCTTATGCTCCCAATTAGCTAATAGACCTTCTCTATTTTCTCTTCCTAGGGAATCCCTGGATTTCTCTCTTAAGTTTCTTCTGATCACAAGCTGTTCAGGGGTTGTGGTTTAAAGCTTGGGTGTTCTTTCCTTTTTTTCTAAAGTCCACTAATGAGTGAATACATCCCATGCTTATCTTTCTGGGCTTGTGATACCTGGCTCAGGAGGATATTCTCCAAATCCATCCCATTTGCCTGCAAATTTTAGGATATCATTTTTTTTTTATTGCTGATTAGTACTCCACTGTATAGATGTGCCACAGTTTGTTAATCTATTCTTCAGTTGAGGGGTATCTAGGTTGTTTCCAGGCTCTTGTTATTACAAACAAAGCTGCTATGAACATAATTGAGCTAATTTCTTTGGAGTGTGAATGTGAGTCCTTCGGGTATATGCCCACTAGTATTGCTGGGTCCTTGGAGGGATTGATTCCATTTTCTGAGGAACCGCCATACTGCATGTCATAGTCACTGTGCAAGTTTACACTCCCACCAAAAATGGAGGAGTGTTTCTCTTGCTCTGCATCCTCTCCTGCATAGGCTATCCTCTGTGTTTTTTATCTTAGCCATTCTGACAGGTGTAAGGTGGGTTGTTTTGATTTGCATTTCTCTGAAGTCTAAAGATGTTGAGCAATTTTTCAAGTGCTTTTCAGCCATTTGTAATTCTGCTGAGAGTTCCCTTTTTAGTTCTGAACCCCATTTTTTAATTGGATTATTTAGGGTTTTGGACTCTAGTTTCTACAGTTCTCAATATATTTTAGAGATCAGTCCTCTGTCAGTTGTAGGGTTGGTGAAGATCTTTTCCTATTCTGTAGGAATTCTATCCGTTTTGTCTTACTGACAATATTCTTGGCTTTACAGAAACTTCTCAATTTCAGGAGGTCCCACTTATTATTGTTCTTAGTGTCTGTGCTACTGGTGTTATATTTAGGAAGTGGTCACCTGTACCAATGTGTTGGAGGGTATTTCCCACTTTCTTTTCTATCAAGTTCAGTGTAGCTGAGTTTATGTTGAGATATTTGATCCATTTTGATTTAAGTTTTCTGCAGGGTGATAGGTTTGGATCTATTTGCATTCTTCTACACACTTCAATCCAATTATGCTAACACCATTTGTTGAAGATACTATCTTTTTTCCATTGGATATTTTTGGCCTCTTTGTTGATCAGGTGTGCATAGATGTATGGGTTAAGGTTGGAGTTTGTGATTCAATTACAAGTCTGTTTTTATGCCAGTACCAAACTGTTTTTATTTCTATAGCTCTACAGTATAGCTACAGTATAGTCAGGGATGGTGATGCCTCCTGAACTTCTTTTATTGAGCAAGATTGTTTTGGTGATTCTGGTTTTCCTGTTATCCTATATGAAGTTGAATATTGTTCTTTCACGGTCTGTAAAAATTGTGTTGGGATTTTGATGGGTATTGCATTAAATCTGTAGATTGCTTTTGGTAAAATTGCAATTTTTGCTATGTCAATCCTACCTATCCAGGAGCATAGGAGGTCTTTCCATTTTCTGATAACTTCTTTCTTTCTTCAGTGACTTAAAGTTTTTGTCAAAGAGGCCTGCTACTTCTTTGGTTAGAGTTATGCCAAGATATTTAATGCTATTTGCAGCTATTATAAAGAGTGATGTTTCCCTTATTTCTTTTTTAGCCTTTTATCCTTAGTGTATAGGAGGGCTATTGATTTTTTTTTGAGTTAATCTTATATCCTGCTACATTACTGAAGGTGTTTATGTGCTGCATTAGTTCCCTGGTAGAATTTTGCAGGTCACTTATGTATACAATCATGTCATCTGCAAATAGAGATAGTTTCACTTCTTTTCCAATTTGTATCCCCTTTATCTCATTTCATTCTCTTATTGCTTTAGCTAAAACTTTGAGTACTATATTGAATAGATAAGGGGAGAGGGCACAGCCTTTTGTTGTTCCTGATTTTTGTGAGATTACTTTGAGTTTTTGTCCATTTAGTTTGATGTTGGTTGTCATCTTGCTGTATATTGCTTTTATTATATTTAGGAATTTTCCCTGTATTCCTGATCTCTCCAGGACTTTTATCATGAAGAAGTGTTGGATTTTATCAAAGGGTTTTTTTTTTTTTTTTTTGCATCTAATGAGATGATCATGTCTTTTTTTTTCTTTTAATTTGTTTATATGATGGATGACATTCACAGTTTTTCGTATGTTAAACCATCCCTGCATCTCCAGGATGAAGCCTACTTAATCATAGTGGATGATTTTTTTTTTTTTTGATTTGTTGTTGGATTTGGTTTGCCAGAATTTATTGAGAATTTTTGCATTAATGTTCATGAGGGAAACTGGTCTGTAATTCTCTTTCTTTGATGCATCTTTGAGTGGCTTGGGTATTAGGGTTATTGTGGCCTCATAAAAAGAACTTGGCAATATTCCCTCAGTTTCTACTATATGGAGCAATTTGAGGAGTATTGATATTAGTTCTTCTTTGAATGTCTGGTAGAACTCTTCAGTGAAACCATTTGATCTGGGCTTTTTTACTTGGGAGAGTTTTAATAACAGCTTCAATTTCCTTTGGGTTTATAGGTCTGTTTATGCCTATAATCTGATCTTGATTAAATTTTAGTAAGTGGTAACTGTTCAGAAAGCTGTTTCTTTTATGTTTTCCATTTTTGTGGAGTATAGATTTTCAAAGTATGACCTGATAATTCTCTGGATTTCCTGGGGGTCTGTTGTTATGTCCCCTTTTCATTTCTGATTTTGTTAATTTGGATACTTTCTTTTTGGTAAGTTTGGAAAGGGTTTGTCTATCTTGTTGACTTTCTCAAAGAATCAACTCTTTGATTCATTGATTCTTTGTATTGTTCTCTTTGTTTCAATTGTATTTATTTCAGCTCTAAGTTTGATTATTTCCTGCTGTCTACTCCTTCTAGGTGAGTTTGCTTCTAATTTTTCTAGGGCTTTCAGCTGTGCTGTTAGGTCTCTTGTGTGGGATTTCTCTAGGTTTTTCATATAGGCATCTAGTGCTATGAATTTTCCTCTTAAGACTGCTTTCATTGTGTCCGATAAGTTTTGATATGTTGTGGATTCATTTTTGTTAAATTCTAGCAAGTCTTTGATTTCTTTCTTAATTTCTTGTTTGACTCACAGGTGATTCAGTTTTCTTTATTTTCTTTCAGGGATTTGTTCATCTCTTTCAATTTTTTCTTTGTATTTTCTTCTATTTCTTTTTATTTTCAAAGATTTATTTATTCATGTATATATCAGAAGAAGGAATCTTATCCTACTACAGATGGTTGTGAGCCACCATGTGGTTGCTGGGAATTGACACAGGACCTCTGAAAGAGCAGTCAAGCGCTCTTAACTGCTGAGCCATCTCCCGGCCCTCTTCTATTTCTTTAAGAGAGTATTTTATATCCTCTTTTAAGACTTCTATTAGCTTCATAAAGATGTTTTTAAGGTTGTTTCCTCTTCATTGTTATGTTTAGGTCTTGATGCTATAGAACCATCTGCTTCTTCTGGTGGTGTCTTGTTGATCTTTGTATTGTTGTATGTATTCTTGCACTGGTGCCTGCTCATTGTTTCCTCAGTTCACTCTTGGTCAGCTCTTGGTCGTGTATTAGTCAGTTGTAGACCTGGAGGCTCTTAGACAACTGTGTATCCAGAGACTCTGCTGTTCCTATGCAGTCGCAATGTGATGACACCAAATGTGGTTTGGGCAGGGGGTGGCCTGTAGAGGCTGTGTATTTCATACCCAGGCTTAGGTTCAGAGAGTATTATGTCTCTGCTCAGCCTGAAGAAAAGGATGGCTCCCACCTCTTAGCTGTGTGTCCAGGGGCTCAGCTGCTCACTAAATGTAAGTCTTAAAGAAGTATTTTAAAATGAGCATCAGTGTCAACCACTAAAGCCAGAAAATATCTCAAAAGTGCTCTGATTGATCACAATCTGAACTTCACATAAATTTCTGCTTGAATCTTTTTTTTTAAGTTGTTGTCTCTGCTGTGTGTACCTACAAACTCATCAGAGTTTGGCTTAGCTGGCTTTAATTTTATGTTCCCATATTCCCAGTTTGGATGCTGCATGAGGTACTTTCATCATTGCTGTGCCAAAATGCCAAGCAGCAAGAGAAGATCCTATTATTTTGGTGTATGGTTTAGCCTGTCAAGGTGATGAAGACATGGCCGAATCTAAGGGGCCAGCATGCCACACACTCTTCAAATCTTGGGCTAACTGGAAAGCAGAGAATTCAGCAACAGGCTATAAGCCTCAACAGCCAACCCTAGTGACCCACCTCCACCAACCAGACCCCCTAACCATAAAAACACTACTAGCTGGAAATCAGGTGTTCAAATCCATGAGCCTAAGTGGACCGTTTCAGATTTAAACTGTCACAGAGCTTTCTGCCTGTTGACGCGCCCGAGGAAGCATCGCTGAACGCTCTCATTTCCCTGCCATCATGTCTAAGTCAGAGTCTCCTAAGGAGCCTGAACAGCTGCGGAAGCTCTTCATTGGAGGGCTGAGCTTCGAAACAACCGACGAGAGCCTGAGGAGCCATTTTGAGCAATGGGGAACACTCACGGACTGTGTGGTAATG
>PVIH01000442.1:182587-352545 GCA_004025045.1 Sigmodon hispidus | reverse complement strand
AGTGGTTAAATGCAGCTAACCAGTTTTTTAGAATATGCTCTCTAGCCAAGTCTAACTTTAGACACTGTAGATGGACAAGCTTGATTGTCTGAACCAAAATGGGAACATTAAATAAATACCACAGCCCTCACTAATAACATTGTGACTTTGCTGTCAAGTGTAGATTCTCTGCCCCATCCCCTAAAAGAAAAAAAAAAAAGCTTGTGACCATTTTGTATGGCTTGTCTGGAAACTTCTGTAAATCTTATGTTTTAGTAAAATATTTTTTGTTATTCTACTTTGCCTTTGTACAGTTTATTTTGCTGTGTTTATTTCGCTTTCCCGATATGACAATCGTATTTAAAATTAAAACGGATGGAACATTCTGTTTTGGTCCTCTCCATCTGACAAATTGATTGGCAAGAGGAGAAATTTACCAATTTGTTTTATTGATGCAGATTTGTGTTAGAATTTTACTGAGTGAGTATTTATAAACTGGTTTCGAGCATGCATGAAGCATCAGTATCTGTCCCCTCCTTTTTTTTTTTTATTTTTTTTATTTTTTTTTTTTTAACCTCCTAGAAATTTGAAATAAATGTTACCTGATTTAATTAGGCAGTCACTGGTGTCTTACCATGATGTTTGAAAGTTGATCAGACCCAACAGCCACAATAAAAAGGACAGGTAGATGTCATATAGGACTTTAACATGTCCACATTTGAGCATCAAATGTAAGTTATGACTTTCTCTTGATTCTTGTCTGAAAACTCAATGTGTATTGTTTGTGTTCTTAAGAAATCAGTTGCGATTTGTGGAGGCAGTTTTGAGTCTTCTTGCAGACCTAATGAGCAAATTTCAAGCAACCGGTTTACAGGAGAGCTGTCAGCTCTTCAGTTCTTGTGTATTGATTTTATCTGTAGGATTTGCTGTGAAATTCCTTCTCTTTTCTTTTTTCCATTCTTTCTTTTGAGGGTGTGTGTGTTTCTTTCTGTGTAACCTTGGCTGTCCTGGAACTTGCTGTATAGACCAGGCTGGCCTCCGATTCAGAGATGCTGTTGCCTCTGCTAGGATTATAAAGGCAGCCGTGCCCAGCTACTCCTTTTAGTCTTTAATTTGATATTAGTATTTTTTTTTGCCATGTGAAACCATCCTTTTTCACTTTTTTCTACATTGACTTTCTGATTCTTGTTATTTTTAAGTCATATCCATGTACTTGCTATGGTCAGGAATCTTTGTGTCCTGCAGTGGATATTGTAGTCCATCTACATTTTCCTCACTTCATAATTTCTGGAGTTTCTTCAGAATGTGGTATATTTTATTGTGTTCTTATGTAAGATGAATTATCTATTAAAATTACATTTTCAACATATAAGAGCTTTTGATGACTGGTAACTGGCTCCTTCCAAATAAATGCATCTTGTTAACAAATATATGTTTAGAATAAAATTGCTAATGGCCCTGATATTGTAAATTTTAAAACTCTTGGCAGTAGAATTTTTGGGCAGAGGACATCTTTAGCCACAGCTAAGAAAGCTCACATTTAAAAAACAAACAAAATTAAAAAAACAAAAAAACAAAAAAAAAAAACAAAACTTCAAGACTTGAAATAATTAGCCATTGGGCAGCATTACTTCCTGAACGCCAGTACTGCTCCTGATTATAGGTGGTGTCACACGGTGATGTACAGGTTATCCACACATAGGGTTCAAATGTGCACTGTGGTTTTAGTTTCCCCATTCTGCATTATGATTTCCAGGCATCTTTTTTTTTTTTTTTTTTTAAATTTTGATGAGTCCCCCTTGTTTTGATGAGATTTGTACTCAACCAGTTTGAAGAAGGGGGAACCATTATATATGCCTGGACTTTTCCTAAAAGACTTAAATGAAACAACACATCAAGGTACAGGTTGAATTCTAGCAACATCAGGCCCGTGGTTTCCTTTGCCAACATTAAATTGTTGGTTAAAAGCAGTTTGTGTTACATGGTAGCATTTCAGAAACTCAGGATATTCACAGGAAAACAGCTTGTAACGTGATTAATCTGAAGACATAGCAGTAGTAGGTTGACCCACCATAGCTCGGGAACTTACTGGCAGCAACTGAGTTGGAGGTACCACTAGGATGACATTCTGTATCATTCTCTTTTCTGTTAGTTGGGGTCATTCCCAGCCTACCTGTTCTATATGTGGTCCTATTTTCTTATAACTTCTGACTTTGTAGGTAGCCCCAGCCAAAGGAAGAACTTCACTTGACAAAAGTATGTGAACATTTGCTTACTGGTTGGGGATGTGTATATGAATGAATAGCTTGGGCCTTTCTTTTGAAGGGACAGTTTAGGCACGGGACACAGCACAACAGTTGCAGGTCTTGTCTTGGAGAAAGGAAGTGCTGAATGGCTCATCTTCTGGATTCAAGCCAGAGAGATACCTTCAGCTTCTAGACAGTACATACAGAGAGAGCTCAAAGAGACCCAGCCTATCCCCAGTTCTGAAGCCCTAGAGCAGTGGTTTTAATCTTCCTGATGCTGTGACCCTTTATTAATACATTTCCTCATGTTCTGCAGACCCCCCCAACCATAACATTTTTGTTGCTACTTCATAACTGTGTCACCACTATTATGAACCATAGTGTAAATATCTATGTGTGACTCCCATGAAATGATTGTTTAATCCCCTAAGGGGCTGCTACTCAGAAGTTGAGAACCACTTGTCAGTTTGAGCTTTGTGTTTTGAGTGTTTTTGTTGTGCTTTGTCTATTTTGCTACGATTCACTTCCACTCATTGTGAGACAGACTAGTCACTCTTGGTTCTCTCAGATTTTAGGCCTTCTGTATATAATACTGACCTTAAGTAGACCAGGAATGTACTTGTAAGATAAGCCTTAGTGCAAATTGGTATATTAAAACCACACAGATGCTGTGGTTAGCATTTCTCAAGAGGGTGGGGAAGGATATCTGGTGTCCTGTAAAATAGTGTGAGTCCAGGCAGACAGGTCTAAGTGGTGCCATGGGACATTCTGATGGTTTAGAAATGGTCTTTCAGCTACTCTAACTACATCAGTTTGTATACAGCCGTGGCTGAGTTTTAGGAACACAATAATAGGAAAGCTGTCCACATATAAATTACAAAATGAGATTTAAAAAAATTGGGTACCTAACTTAACTCAGTATTTCATAAGAAATATGTAATATTTTATTGGAATGTATTACGGGGTTGGGAACATTTTGTTTAGCTATGAAGCATGCTGCCTATCCTAAGGAACTATATCAGGGTTTATATTTTAAGTAACACAAAAGGAAAACATGTTGAATGTAATAATTTCAAAGAAGTATAAATAATAAAAATATATACCAATTGGATGTGATAATTTGTCTTTCCTTCACACTGCACTCACCTTTATACTGATTTCCATATCACTGAGGCTAGGAATAGTATTTGCTCTAAGAATTAGCTTTCTCTCCACACTTTTGTTGTGGTGGTGGGGTTTGAACCAGGACCTTTCTTGCACGTGTTTAGGCAGGTACTACTACTGATCTTTATTTCAGCCCTGTGAAGTATTTGTATATAGGTTTTAAAGATGAGAAAAGATAAGTAACCTCACAAGCTTAACACATGCCTTAAGGGCTCTGCAGTCTTATTGCAGAGGAATTTAGGTATTAAAAATGGGGGAGAAACCGGTCTTGTTAGCACGTGCCTTCCTGTATCAGGAGGCAGAGGCAGGCAATCTGAGTTAAGGCCAGCCTAATCTACAGTTAGTTCTAAGAAAGCCAGGACTATTCTTTATGGAAGGTCGGGTCTCTTTAAAAAAAAAAAAAAAAAAGAAAGAAAGAAAAAAAGAAGTTTCTCGCTGTTTAATGCTGTTTGGGTGTTTTGCTTCTGTGAGCACTATGTTTGTGGCTCCTGTCCTCAGAGGGTCCCTGTAACTGGGGAGACAGTAGTAAACTGTTGAGGGCTCACGGAGTAGAACCTGGGTTCTCAAACCATCTCTTAAACCTCATGAGATTACTTGTAGCTTGATTTGCTTTGAGGTTAATATTACCTTGCTAAGTATTTGTTAGGGGAACAGGCTTTTAAAACAATTTTATTTGAAATGAAGTCTGCAAGAAACTGAAACTTAAAAAATACTATAAACTGAACTTTAGCCATGTTCTTTTGGCTACTAAATTCCTAAAATTTTAGGAATCTATGTAAAGGTTAGCTGTAAAGTTGGCTCCAGGCTCCTTGTCAAGGGAAACTGTCAGTGATACAAGCTGGGCAGCCATGAGCAGATGCATTATTGAAGCCATTGAGAATTCCATCCCTTATGACCACAAGGCTGCGATGGCTAGCTAGATTTACCTGCCTCTTGAGTGCTGGGATCAAATCCACCACCATGCCTGGCTCAGAAATGTTTTGGCCACGCTGGCTTCTGATTCTTTAGGATTAGATTTATAGAGGATTTGGGGGAGGTTCCAACCTCCACAACAGCTTTGGATTTTGTTCCTACTCAGCTGGTTTTTGTTTTAACTGTTTTGGAGACAGGCCATCACTGGGCCATGAACACCGCTTTCCCATGTTGGAGCTGCTGTCACATAAGTTCTAGGGACCGAACTTGGGGTCCATGCTTGTTTAGCAAACATAACTGACTAACCTATAAGCACGTGCATGACTATAGGCACCTGTCCATATGAGTCAGTTCCCCCTGGAGCTGGACATAGTTACCTATGAAACCCTGGCTGTTCTGGAACTCACCGTAGTCCAGACTAATGTCACAACCTTTGCCTCTTGAATGCTAGGATTATAAGGCATGTACTAGCACTGCCAGGCTCAAACTTTTTTTTAAAAAATATTTTATTTTTTATGTAAATTGGTGTTTTGCCTGCATGTATAACTGTGTAAGGGTGTGAGATCTTGGAATTATAGACAGTTGTTAGCTGCCATGTGGATGCTGGGAATTGAACTCAGGTCCTTCGGAAGAACAGTCAGTGCTCTTAACTGCTGAGCCATCTCTCCAGCCCCTCAAACCTCTTGAGACAGGGTCTTTTTTTTTTTTTTTTTAAATGTAATCCTGGCCATCTGAAACTCTTCATAGAGCAGACCTTGGACTCAGAGATCTGTACCTCTGCTTCCCTACTACAGTATCCCCAGAGCTTGATAAAGGTACCTACCACACTAGCTCAAACTGCTGTTTTAATAATAGGTCTGACACAGTTGTTTACTGTGTGGTTTTAAAATGGGAACTATAGTAAAGAATGTTAATTTTTCCCCCCAGTTTTGTTTATTAAAATATGAAACCAACAACACTGTAATGATAGCTCCTTTTAACTCATCAATCCCAGTTAGTCGTAAGTGAAGTGCATAAAGAGCTTTTTGTATGTGAGATCCAATGGACTAAGGTGAAGGTTTCACTGTAGAATACCAGGCAGGTTCTCGCATGGAGGTGTGGATGGTTCAATAATTGAGTGAGCATTGTGTAATGCATTTTGTACAGCAAAAGTATAGCTTAGCCTAGATGTTTATTTTCTCCTGCTGAGTGTATGGCTTGTGTGCAGTTATCTGTGCATACCAGAAGGATGTATCAGATCCCCTGGAGCTGGAAATGAAGGTCAGATCCAGTGCAGCAAGCACTTTTAATCGAAGCCATCTCTCTGGCCTCCTGGGTAAACATGCACCTGACTCTAAATTTCAGAACCCGATTAACTGAAAACTCTACCTATGCCAAAATAAATAAACCCACACAAATTGTTTCTATTTTTATTTGATGTTTCCAAATGTAAAAAAGAAAAGTCAAGATTCTTACACCACTTTGAATGAGACCATCTCAAATGATGTACTTGGTGGGAAAACGCCATTTCTTTACAAAAACACCACAGGGTGGTTTCTACTTTTCTGCAAGTCAGTGTGTAACAACTTTTTTTTTTTTTTTTTTTTTAAACTTAAGAGGCACAAGGTACTGAAGAATTTAGCTGCTATTCCACACATAAGCACAAAAGGCAGTCTCAGTACTGCAGACCGCAGAGAGCAGAGGTGGTAGACATTACCTTGAGTATTATTCAACTACTTAAGAAAACCAAATCTCTTGTTTTACCTCTATAATCTTAGCTGGTCTGCTTTCCAGAAGAGTAATATAAAGCCTTCAGGTGAAATTTTAAAGTCAAGCTGCAATCTGTAAATTCTTTGCTAGTTTCATAGACTATAAAGATAGTTGGTTTGCTAAAT
The DNA here is from genome assembly GCA_004025045.1 of Sigmodon hispidus. NCBI lineage: Eukaryota > Metazoa > Chordata > Mammalia > Rodentia > Cricetidae > Sigmodon > Sigmodon hispidus. The sequence goes on along the minus strand of PVIH01000442.1, from coordinate 346,370 downwards.
GGCATCAAAGAAAATCCTGACCCAGGAAGACATATTTCTGACCAAAGGAATTATACAACAATATTTATAGGCTAATTTTTAAAGAGATGGTTGACATTAATACTGTACATATTTTACATGGCAATACACAGTCCAAGAGCTTATAAAATAAGTTCATGCACTACTACCTCTGAGACTATCATGTACATATAAAACCCCAAGCATTTGTGATGGTTTGTTAGCTTGAAGCAGCATTCTATACAAAGCAGTCCAGTTTCTCTGTTGTGTTTAGTACATAGAGAAATTGCAGAGATTTGTGAGGAAGAAGTCTATTGGCAACTGATAGAAAATGTCAATTGGTGGGTTTTAAAAGGTTTCCTTAATAAAGCCCCACCAGAAAACATGACCTCTGTACAAGGAAAAACATAAAAGTTCTGAGCAATCCATGTGTGATCACACTACATAATTCAGAATGAATGCTACTGGTTGACTTTTTCTACTTTACTCATTACTTTGACAGCATTAATTTGTAAACTAGCGTTTTTATTTAGTTCCGTCCGCTGCATTTGTGGCACAAGCTCATTCTCAAATAGTTTTTCTTATATGTAAGGAACATTTTCAGCAGCGATGGCATTTTAAAGGTTAACAAGTTACAGAACAAATGTCTTAATGTACTTCCCTGTTTTTAGTTTGCCAGTTAGGATATTTACAAAAGGTTAACAATGGTTACATAAAGAAGGACCTTTTCCTCTTCCTCCTCCCACATTTGTGGAAGGCTTTCCCCCTCCCCTTTCACTTCTGACCTCATGAAGGCAGTGTAGGAGTTGAAGACTAGGTGTTCTGTCACAGAATGGCTCATAAGTTTTAGCTCCCTCACAGTCAACTTACATGACACACCACTCACTGATAATAACAGGAGACATTCAAATGTGCCCTGTCTTAGGCCTGAACAGCTGAACAGGAAGGGCCATTTTATTAGCCATGATGCAATCATCACCAGCTGAGATTGAGGGTTAGCTTCTAATCCTGAAGTAAACTGAAGAGATGAAACAGAAAATGCATTTTAAGAGCGGTCTCAATTGAAGGAAATGTGGCCTTAATATGTTCTATGTTAAAAGGATTATAAAGGGAACTGGCAACCGAGCATGCTAAATATCTATAAATACAGTTTTCAGATGAGACGAGCTCAACCACAAGCTGACAGTATTTCCCTAAAAGGACGAGCTCTCTGTATTTTATATTGAATCACTACCATGTGAAATAGCCCTAGTAGGTTGACAGTGACATAATACATACTGGCTGGGAACATTCAAACAAATTCTTGGAAATAGTCAACTGAAGTACTTTGTCAAAGGCTAAAGGACCTTACAAAAACAGCCCAAATCTGCAGTTTACAAATGGAGATTACGACCCTCTTAAACAAGCTTTCAAGTGGATATATTTCTTTAAATACCGAGAATCTTTTCATTAATTCCCAACATAAAAACCTGGTGACTATTTGATACTGTAAGAAAAAAGGGTGTGTGTGAAAATACATACCCAACAACTTATTTGAACTGGCAAAATAAACCACAGAATGTTGTCAAGTGGGCAAAAGGGTAAAAGGGTCATAAAAAAATAAAACGACAGTAATGAGGTGAAAGGGTTACAATTAAGGCTCTAAAAAAATCCCACGTGGCTTTGGCGTCTTAAAATATTTTTATGCTATTTTGTTGTTTATTTTAAAAGACTTGTTGTAAGCATCTGAAACACATGCAAACTATTTGAAATCTCTGCACGGCAAGTTTAGAATTTGCCAGCAGAAGTCAGATGTGCTAGAAGAGTAAAAAAGCCTCTCTGTGACATGACATGGTGGGGGAAGGGTTCCCAACTCTATCTTATACTGGATGGCACCCCAGAGGACTGTGCAGCAGTCACAAACAAGGCATTGTTATCTGGGAGGGAAGGGACAGTGGAGTTTCCATTGGTCGGAGAACACCCCAGCTTCAGTTTTTCCAGATACTCTGCATGAACAGGCTTATGACACTGAAGAACTTTGATTGCATCTTCTACTTTGAACCACTCCCTCTTCCTTCCTAAAAAACAGTAAAACAGCAGTTATTGCCAGGTCAGGTTTAAAATGCATACCCTGTTGCTACACAGTATTCCCTTACTCACCCCAAAATAGTGACTTCTACTTCTTAAATAACTTAACACATGCTCACCTTCCCCTCTTAAGAGTAACCCCAAACTGGTTAAGGTGAGCTGGAAAAATGGGTCAACAGTGACTAAGCAAAGGAACAGGGGCTTACCTATATTAACAGAATCTTCCCAGTCTTCCAATATTTCAGTGACTGTCAGAACATAAACATACGTTCTGTGCTTCCGGTCTTGATTCTGCTTGAATAGAAAAGCAAAAGCATTTTAATTCACAGGAGCCGCCACGAATGGCTTTTCAATGAGAAACCAGCTCTGGCAGTGACAAGCACAGTGTATTTCCAGTGTACTTAGGCGCATGATGTCATAGGCAGAAGTGTGTGCCTATGACATCATTGAGAAACAGGTTTCATGATGGCTCAGCACATAAAAGCACTGATGACCTAAGTTGGATCCTGGGAACCTAAGTGGAGAGAGCCCATTTCCAAAAGTTGGCCTGTAACTTCTACATGTATGCATGTACAAGCATGTACACGCACATGTACAATTTTTGTTTAGAAGGTGTGGCAGTCTGCACTACAGACTTAAAATCAGAAACTAGACCTTTGGCCCTGTCAATGGGAAAATTGCTAAAATATGAAACTTTAATATTTTTATGTGTACTCTATTGAGAAAAAAAAAAAAAAAACCTTGAGGTCTGAATGAAATCTAAAAACTGTTAATCTCACCTGTTTTTATGCCTGCAAAGCCAATGCATTTACTGCTCTCCATTCACAAGTCACTACGATCACTGGCTTGCTCTGAAGCAATTCTAATGTGCTGTGATACTTTCTAAAGGGAAAGACACTAGCCGGATGTTTTAGTGTGTTGTTTCTTTAGCTAATAAAAAGTTATGACTACTTTAAAAACTGGGTGTGCTGACAAAGCTGTAAATTGTATCAATGCATCACAGAAGAATTTGTTTTTCTCAGTTTAACCACGAGGTGGCGCTATGTAACTATAAAGCCAGTGCTACAGACAGGAACTGAGCACTACTTTTTTTTTTGGATTTTGATTTTATGTGCACTGGTGCTTTTGCCTGCATGTATCCCTGTGTGAGGACATTGGATCCCCTGGAACTGTTATGGACATTTATAAGCTGAAATGTGGATGCTAGGGATTGATCCTGGGTCTCTGAAAGAACAACCAGTGCTTTTAACTACTGAGCCATCTCTCTAGTCACCAAAGGGCCCTCCCCCCCAACCGTTTTTTTTTGTTTGTTTGTTTGTTTGTTTTTTTGAGTTTTTCCTGTATAGCCCTGACTGTCCTCAAACTCTCTCCTGCCTCCCAAGCACTGGGATAAAGGCGTGATAAGGGAAATTCCTGTGTTTCAGGCATACTGCATGTCTATGTCTCAAAATAGGAGGTGAATGAACTTCAGAACCAGCCTCTTACCATTGTCCTGGGAGTACCAATCACTTTCAGATCCCCTCACTGAAATTTCCATTCTGCCATCAGTTAATAAGAAGTTATGCAGAAGTGGTTCTTATTTTAGCATCTATCCTTTATACTGGAGTTTTGTTTCTTCTGGTTCTTCAAGTCACTCTACATGTGTGTCATGCAGTGTCACATTGCTGAAGATGCTGTCTATCCCTTGGTGCAGCACACTGAATGCAGAGGGTGGTCTGTGTCTGCCCACCACTGTATGGTCAGACACAGGTAACCATGGCAACACCAGTCTCCAAACTTAAGGGGAACCTCCCTAATTCTCACCAATGACTTGCCTAGTGATAGTTTTAGAGAAAACTGACTCAGGCTGTTAGGAAAGAATCACGAATTCTAGATCAATAAAGTGGGGCTATCTTGTAACTCACCTCAAATATTCCCAGGAGTCTGCCTAATTTTCCTTTGACTCCAGCCTATTAAAGGAAAAAGTTTGTAAGTAAAATACTCATCTTTAATAATAATTGTATTTATAAGCTATGTTGTTTCAGTTTTTGAACCTAAGCAGCCCAGGCTTTTCCATAACAAGTTATTGCCCAATCATAAAGTTTCTTGGCTGTCCTAAGATCCATCACCTATGGCTTGCTATAGAAATCCTGATTGCCTGGTTGGTTTAACTGATTTTCATTTATTTAAAATGAACTATTTTTTTAGAGGTGATAAAAATTAGACTTTTTAATAATTTGGAAGAAATCTGAATAAAAACAAAACTTTTCTGTATTAACAGACTCACCCCATCTTAAAAACTTGTCTTTCTCTTTTGCCAGAGCCCAAGAGCTACAATTCTCTAGCTACCTCTCACAGAAGGGTCTTAATCCTCACCCTGTTACTACAGCAACCTCAGTGCTTCCTGGAGATGGGAAGCACTTGCTGAATACTGTCAAGACCTCCCATCTGCCAAGGTTCTGAAAGCTCTCTTAATGTGCCCCCAATATCTAAAGATTTTCCTTTGGATTTGCAGGCATGCACTCCTCACACCTTACACAGTCTCGCCTGTGAGTAAAGTGAGTTCCATCCTCAAGGGAAAAACAAGCAAGCCACTTGTGATTTTGTAAATGGAGAATATGACACATTTTACTGAATTTTAAGACACAAGAAAATATAAACAATTGGTTTCTTTTTGTTTGTTTTTGGGGACAGGGTTTCTCTGTGTAGCCCTGGCTGTCCTGGAATTTGCTTTGTAGACCAGGCTAGCTTTGAACTCAGGAGATCTTCCTGCTTCTGCCTCCTGAATGCTGGGATTAAAGGCATGTTACCACCACCGCCTAGCAAATGGTTTCTTACTAGTTTAAAAATCATGGCGCACAAGTGTGTCTGCTCAATACAATACTGATGCTCTTAGGCAAGGCCATTATGCTATACATTGATCATTAATCAAACAGCAAGTCAGGTCAACAGTGAACTAATGTTAATAAAATCACATGTTAACCCCTCAACAGTGTGTAAAAGACAAATACTCTTTTCATCTCACCTCTTCGTACACCTCCCTCACAGCAGCACCCCCAGGCTCCTCTTCTGGCTCCATCCCTCCTCCTGGGACAATCCACTGGTCTGGGTACCGACTGCTACTCACCAACAGCACCTGCAAGACCCATGATAACCATGCATTAAGGCCTGAGAAGCCACAAGCTACAACATTCCAAACATTTTCAAGGCTGTGACTGGATTCTACATCAACCTACTCTTAAATGTCACTGAAATTATTAAGGACACACATAACACACACACATACCAAATGATAGCCTATAGGGGTAGATACACTGACAGTCCCATCATTAAACCATCCTGCATCTATGAACTCATTTATATTGGGGGGAGGGTCACTGAGACAGGGTCTCACTGTATAGCTTTGGCTATCCTGAAACCCAGTAGGTAGACCAGGCTGGCCTAGAACTCTGCCTAACCCTCTATGGACTCATTTAAACCACCAGATTTAAGTGCAGCTTTCCAGTTCTTACACTAATGTGTTATTAGCCCTACAGGTGGATACACTGAGGTCTGTTCTGTGGTCATCACATTAGTTATTTTGAGGCGGCACAGATGCACATGACATGTATTTCCATGTATGACTATGCAGAAAGTATATGTTGAGTGTTGTCCTTGTCGCTTCCTACATTTTTAAAGAGAGTCTCTCACTGAACCTGGAGTTCACCTTCTGGCTACATGTGATGGGCTTGTGATGGCCAAAAAGCCCCTGGGACATGCCTATCTCTGGAGTCAAAGGTGTACCTCCATCTTCAGCCTTTCCCATGTATGCTGGGATGGATCCAGGGCTTTACTATCACAAGTACCTTACTCTCTGAGCCACTTCCACACCCCCACCTCAGTGACTCTTGAGCTCTAGAATCTTTATTCTGCCAGTTACCACCATACAGCCACAGGCTGCCCATCCTGTTCACCCATAAACTAGGAGTTCTTGATTATACAGAGGTATATAGAGCAGGAACTGCATGAACAGTCCCTGGCTGGGCAATGTTATACTCATAGTTAGGTAGAGGCACCTGCAAACTTCAAAGCCATTTGAGTAAGCAAGTCTGCTAAACAGCTTTTAACTTACGGTCTAGAACAAGGTTGGCAAGCTATAGTCCACCTGTTTGGAACAGTTTGGGCAACAGCAAAAAAGTGGTCTCTTTCTGTCTCTCTCTTTTTGAAATAGGGTTTTGTTCTATAGCCCAGGCTGTACTGGAACTTAGTATGTAGTACAAGCATCTTTGAACATGCTCCTCTGGCTCTCTAATGCTCGAGGTTCTACAGTGCCTGCCAGGAAGGATTGTGTAATATTCAGATTTCAGCACTCACAGATAAAGCTATTAAATCAGTCACTCTAACTTTTGCATATCGCCTGGGCTTTTTATGTTGCTGGGACAGCCCATGACAGACCACATGGGCTGCAAAGCCTAAAATATTTACCTGGCCTTTTACAGGAAATAACACTTCTGACCACAAACAGCATTAAGCTTAAAGTATATAGCCCCTTTTTAAAAGGTCACTCCAGGGGCTGGAAAGATGACTCAGCCTTTAAGAGCACTTATTGTTCTTCCAGAGGACCTGAGTTCGATTCCCAGCATTCATGTGGCAGCTAACAACTGTCTGTAGTTCCAGTTCCAGGGGATCCAACACCCTTCAGTTCCAGGGGATCCAACAGATACACATGCAGGCAAACACCAAGGCAATTAATAATAATAAAAAAAAAGGTTACTCTAACCAGGCAAGGTGGTGGAACTATGAGTTCAAGGTCAGCCTGGTATACAAAGTGAATCATCACAAACAGGGACTTGTTAACAGTTTACTAACACTGAAGGAGCCTTACACAGCCATTGTACAAGTGAAAACCTGAAACTCAAACGAACAAACAAAAGAAACAAAAAGAAACTCAGGTTTTAAAAGGTGGTGGCCACAAATGTTTTTGAAGGTAACAGATGTCTTAACCATTTTCATTTTCAACAGTAATGTCACAAAATTATTTGGTCTTTTATTGGTTGGTAACATACTTGGGTGGTGGTTGGGATCAAACCCAAAGCCTTGAACATGCTAAGTATCCTAGTCAGCTTCCCGTTGCTCTGATAAACACTGATCAAAAACAGTCTGAGGGAGGCAAAGGGTCTATTTGGCTTATACTTCAAGTCACAATCCATTACTGACATAAGTCCAGGCAGAAACTAAGAGACAGTGTTACCCACGGGCTTATGTTTACCTAGTTTATACAACCCAGACCCACTTGCCTAGGAATGGTGTCACCCACATTAGGGGGGGCCCACTCTGCCTCACTTACCAGTCAAGGCAATCTCTTATAGATAGGGCCTCAGGCCAGTCTGGACTGCAGTCACTCAACTGAGGTAAATCTCCCGTTGTGTCGAGCACACCAGGCAAGCACTCTACAGCTGAACTATATCCCCAGTGCCCAATGTGGATGTTGCCTGTTTGAAAGGCATTAGCAATTCTGTTTTTCTCCCTTCTGTTAAAAAGGCTACTGGCTCTCTCAAGCTCAGAAACACAGGTGCTCTCTGCTGGAGAAAGATGATGTGTCTACATGCATATGGTGAATGTGTACATGCATAGTGTGCAGAGCATAGAAGTTTATGTCTTGTGTCTTCCATCTCTACCTTTTTTTTTTTTCTTTTTTTTGAGACAGGCTCTCACTGAACCTGGTGCTCACCATTTTGGCTAGACTGGACAGTAAGCTGCTGGGATCTGCCCTGCCTGTTCACCACTCCTCACACCCCACAAGAACTGTATGTCACCATGCCTAGATTTTCATATGGGCCCTAGGGATTCAACCTTCCAACTGGAAAGCTTCAGTTGCCCATAATAATTCAACAACTCTAAACCCTTGAGAACACTGCTGGGCTGCCCACATCACTCCTAAGTACTGACAAAGATAATGGCCAATCCAGCAAACGGTTGGCCAAACTTAAGGTACTTAAGGCTGCTTTGAAGGCGGTAGCATCATTTCTAAAGCTTTAAATTTAAGATTTAACATTTGCAAATAGGGCATAAGTTCATAATTAGAAATCAAGGTGGGGCTGGAGAGATGAGTCAGAGGTTAAGAGCACTACTGGCTGGCCTTCCAGCAACCACATGGTGGCTCACAACCATCTATATTAAGATCTGGTGCCCTCTCCTGGTGGGCAGGCATACATGCAAGAACACTGTACACATAATACATAAACATTAAAAAAGAAAAAAGAAATCAAGGAGCTAGAGCTAAGCAAATCTAGTAGTGTTATTAGAAGACATGGGCCTGAACTTGACACACACATGCTGACTGGAGAATAGTGGCCTGTCAATGCTAAGGCTCTTGTCTGCAAGGAAAGCACTTGTCTGGCATGACCAATCATTTGAGACTCTGGCTGGCTTAGGCAGGCCCTGCTGGCCACTGAGTGCCATACTCTGCTTCCTGGAGCAGAATCAGATCACCAAGAACTGCTTGATACCAAGCTCTGCCAGGTTTGTGATTCTGAGACTGGAGACAGGATGGCAGAAAGTAAATATGTATTTTTAAAAACCTATAAAGACTCATAACCTGTAGGGGAAGAGGCTTTATGTTCAAATTCTACTTTGAAGAAAATGAGGTTGCAAATCCCACTTCAATAATTTTGTTGCCCAGGAAGCCCAGTGAGGCTTACTTACTAAAACAGTCAAAGGTGTTGGGCCTTTGTATCCAGACTGGCAAAGGAATCACAGGAACAACAATCCCTGGTTCTGACCCTGGTTACAAGTCTCTTATTCTGGTCAGTTAGAGATACTCTGGTACTGTTGGCTGGATAAAGTCTTTACTCCACAATTCTGTGCTGTGACTTTTATCTTTTATCTTTTATAAGGGGTCGGAACAGTGAGTGCAGATGGCAATCCACTCCATGGTTTAGGAAAGGAGTTTCAAAACCACTGGTGTTCAGAATGTTTGAGTCCTAAAGAGAAGCCCAGTGTCGGGAGTCCAGGTTGATGAGTATCACATCCCCAATATTCTCATTTCTATTCACTCCCTCCCCTTCCTCCTCCCCTCTTCAGACCATTGTGTGCCTAAGGATGACGTTGAACTTCAGATCCCCCTGCTTCTGCCTCACAAGGAGATCGAAGGTGGTTCCACGAGTGAACACATCTTTAAAAATCCCTTGTCAATGTCCATGTTTGGTGACAGCAGATTTGCAATCTAGTACATTTTGTTAAATGCTTCTCATTCTGTACCTATATGCTCTTCATCTGCCAATTCCACCATCCCGAACCTGGTGACTTTCTGACCTTTCTTGCTTTATAGACACGTGCCCAGAGCTATACGCAGTTGCCACTCACAGTGCATAGCTGTTTAAGAAACAAAATAAAAAAATCCAGTATCTGGACCCTCCAGTCATATTTTAAGTGCTTACACCAAGTCTCACATACTAGATTTTGGAGATCCACAGCACTTTAGGGGTACCCTCTTCAGATTAAGGGAAAGGTTTGTAACTTAGTTACCCACTCGCTCCACACAAAGATTCCCACTTGTTTTATAGTCCTCAGTCTTCAGGTGAGTAGAGGATAGATGATCTCTGTCACATAGTAATAAAATCAGCATAGCTCTGTGGTTTAAGGGAGGCTCTGGGAAGGGCGTGGTCAAGCTTGCTCAGGACAGTAATACTGAACAAGATGGGTGGATCAGTGAAGGTTTTTTCACATTCTTGGAGGGGAGAGAAGAAAATCATACAGTAGGCTAGTTTTAATTGCTGCAATTAGCCCCCCCTCAAAAAAAAGCCTAACCTAATAACTTACCAAGAGTGTCTTGATATTTTAAAAGAGATTAGCTTTGATGAAATCATTAACTTCAAATGTACCTTTTCAAAACAGGATCAGCTTAAATAAGTAATACTTATGGGTGTAGACATAACTATCACATCTAACTACAAGATTAACTAGGTTAAGAGATGTGATATATAGGGGCTGGAGAGATGGCTCAGTGGTTAAGAGCACCGTCTGCTCTTCCAGAGGACCCGGGTTCGATTCCCAGCACCCACATGGCAGCTAACAACTGTCTGTAGTTCCAGTTCCAGGCAAACACCAAGGCAAATAAATAAATAAAAGTGAAAATTAAAAAAAAAAAATAAAGTTTTAAAAAAAATAAAACAAAAAAGAGATGTGATATATAACTACATGGCAGAGACCTGAGACCCTGTGCTTTAGTACTTATCTACTCACCCTGAATATTCCACTAAGTTAAAATGAGGGCAGAGCCACATTTGGAAAGGGGAAGGCGATTAAGAGTTCTGGATGGCTTAAGAGTTCTGGATGGCATATTTGTGACCCCAGGAGCTAAGAGGCAGAATCAAGAACAAGCCTGACTGGGCTGTGCACACCTTTAATCCCAGTGAGCAGAGAGGTGGGTGGATCTCTGTGAGTTCAAGGCTAGGTTAGCCTTGTTTACTGAGCAAGTTCCAGCACAGCCAAGGTTTTTACATACAGAAACCCTGTCTGGAGAAACAAAACAAGCAAACAAAAGAGTTTAAACTGAGAGAGTGGAATGGTGACCCCAGGCTGTAATCCCAGCTATTCTGGAGGAAGGCAGGGGACCACAGAGTCAAGGCCTGCATAAATTACAGAGTTAGTAACAGGCCACCTGTGGCAATTTAGTGGGTCTGGCCTAGCACCCACAGGATTCTGAGTTCAAGCCTCAGTGCTGGGTCATCTGGGGTATTGGAGAGTACCAGTAGAGATTTAACTCCAGCCTCATTCATGAGAAGCAAGTGCTCTACCACAGGGCCACATTCTTAAACTAGCCTGGAGCCCTCTGTAGACCAAACTGTCCTTGAATTTATCTTTTTGCTTCAGCCTCCCCAGTGCAGAAATAGATGAGAAGCATGCATACTCATGCACAACAATGATATAATTAAGTATACTTTTTGATATAAACTGTTTAGAAGCAGCCCACCTTCCATCTTTCTTTCATTACAAATATGAAAGCCTTCCACAAATCAATCTCTTTCTCAGTGTCTTATTTGTCTAAGTATCTACCACTGAGCCATAACCCCACCTCTAAAACAAATTGAGATTAAAGCTCATGCCTATAATTTCAGCAACTGAGGCAGGATGCCTGCAACAAATTCAAAGCCAGCCTGGGCTAGAGAGAGAGATACTACCAGCAAATAAAAAAATAAAGAAAAAAGAACTGAGACTGGGTTAGTGAGATAGATCAGCTGGTAAAGTCATGTGCTGACAAGCAGGAGTACCGGAGTTCAATCCCCAGGAGCCTCGGGCAGGAGTGAAGCCTTAAATTGTCCTTTGGTTCCACAGCATCCTCCCATCCATACACACTTGGAGACTAATGAACAAGTTGGAGATGGTGGATTGAAACTGTTTTCATGTGAATGGGGTACTAGTATTGAGCACAGGGATTGTTTTTACCAGGTATAAATTCACCTCATCTGCATACCTCTGTTTTAAACTCTAAATTGGTGGGCACATTAGACTATGAATATCCTCTGCATATGTAGAATCGAAGACCGTCAACATGATTTAGTTTTTGGAGGGAGGGGGCAGGGAGGGGGCGGGTGTGTGTGTGAAGCTATTTACCTAGTCACAACAGCAAACATATCCTTACAATTATGTTGCCTTCGGGAAGCAGCAGCTGACTCTAAGCTCCCTCCAACACTGCAGATGCTCCTATCACAAAGTAGTTAGTTAACACCCCAAAAAACCTAACAGATATCTAGTAGGTGTATAATCTAGTTAGCATGCTAGTTAATATAAAGATGGTATTACTTAACTAACACAGTTGTCTGAGGACACACCCAAGCTGACAGGCAGGTAAGCATTCCCTCTCCATGTTCTCCATGGCTGACACCAGTGGATTACTACTCAGCAGGCTACAGAATAATCTTAGCATCACCCTTAGGCAAACAGATGCACATGCTAAACAGCCTGCTCTCCCTTAAGAAACTGGCTGCTTTAGTGGCCTAAAAGGTTCTCTTTTAGGCCTGGGGGAGCCATAATCACAGATGAGTATAGCTCAGTTGATATCTTTGTACCTGGAGCTGGGGTGCTGCTTAGTGGTAGGGTGCTTGCCTACACACACACACAAACACACACTCAGCACACAGGGAGAAAAGGTCATCACAAGGAACACAATAAAAAAAAGGGCCATCTTTGAGTATTTAATGCTGACAAAGAGTCTTTTCAATGACGTAAATCTCTTGGTCAAGCATGTCAATACCTCTAGAAAGGATGACAGAATGCCAGGGGAGGTTTTATCTTACCAGAGTTTGAGGACTCATCTTCATCGCTCTGGTTTTAGCCTAATGTTTTGAGATACCATCATTTTCACCACGCCTTACTTTTACTGTCTGATCTTGCTGGATTTGAACTTTCCCAACACATCAAGCTCCATAGTAGACCATCTGTAGGAATTGCAGCCCCTAACTCTGGGAGGCTAAACAATTAACAGTCAACAAAGACAGCACTGGCGTGGCTCTCAAACTCTCTCATACCTCCCCCTCTTGTGCCTATCTGGATTCCCCAGCATCGGGTCATTTTAATTCTCCCTTTAGCAGTCTGTTCTACTTCGCTGTCAAATCTTCAAGAGTCTAGAACTAAAAGTTCCTCTGGTGCCTAGCAAGTCGCCAGGCTTACATGTGAGGTGTGGGTCCCCCTCTTCCTCTTGCCCAGTAGGGAAGCATTCCACCACTGAGCTACACCCTCTACCGAAGGCTCTTACATTGTTTTTTTCCATCTCAAGCTGCCCCTGCAGACCACAACCCCAGGCCATCCTCTATCTGGGATGCTTGGTCCCTCCTTTACCATTTACTGAAATCCAAGTCCAAATGATACACATTGAGTTCCAAATTCAACACATAATTCACCTATTTTCCACTAGAGAATATGTTCCTTGCTAGCTAAAACATCATCTTTATTTACATCCACTATCCAAAAATATATATATATATATGCAAATATGTTCAGCAGAATTTATTTCAGGTCACCTGTTCATACCGATACCGTAATCTTTGTTTATACAAGCAGTATCCCAGCTACCCTCTGGACGGTTACTGGAACTGTCTAGAAGCCACACAAAGGTGATGCTTCTCCACAGATCTAGCTAGAGGCTGCTCATGAACTCCCAAGATTTGGAAACAAGAGACCTGACCTGAATTAAAGTCCCTGCTTGTTCTGTGACCTTGGGACAAGTTACTTCTGCAACCTAAATTTGGTGTTCTTTTTGAGAACTATGTGAACCAGGCTGGCCTTTAGCTTACAAAGACCCCCACCCCCAGTGCTGGGATTTAAGGTGTGTGCTCCTATGACTGGTTTTACCCTGTCCCCAGGGTCTTGCTAGTTAACACAGGCTAGCCTCCTACATGCTGGGATTCCTGCACATCCCAACACTATGCCAAGGTCTGTAACTTCTTCTTATGTTACCTCTTAAGGCAGAAAAAGAAAATCAAAAGGCACTAACCCCCCCCAAAGCAAATGACTACTAGAAGAACCTGTTCTAGCTGGGCATCCGGGCTCATGCCTGTAATCCCAGCACTCAGGTGGGCCAAAGGGAGCTCTCTGTAACCTTTTAAGGTTAAACAGTAATTCCTTTATTTGAAATTAATCTCATCTTTAAAACATACATTTCAAGTCCTAACCAGGACCTGAGTTCTTAACCCAGTAGAGAAGCACTCCTTACCATTAACTAGAGAGGTAGGTTCCAACAGCTTTGTAGTCAACCCCTGGAAGGAAAAGCACATCTCTCCTAGACATCATACTGTTTGCTGGCAAGTTCATTCTGTAATTATCACACAATAGAAGGAGTCTCAACTATACCCAACCACAGAAATACACATTCTAAAGAGCCAAACCAGATGTTCAAAGTTGGCCGGAGAGTGTTCTAGAGAATTCCAGTGTCTTCCCTCAGAGCATATCCCCTAACAAGTTGATCCACTAGGCTTCCCAGCCTACAGGTTCCAAGAGCCAGAGCTTTACATAATGGATTCTAACATACTCTCCAAGTCTTGCTTCCCTCGATTTAAGAGCACTAGGCTCCTCATTCTGAAAACAGACTGTAGAAGAAGGGGCGGGGGTGGGGCTGAGGGTGAACCCAGGGCTTTCAGGCTGGACTAGCTCTCTCTCTCCACCACACTGAGCTAAATCCTTTAACACTGCTTCCTTGCATCCAGCAGAAATAATTTCCAAACCCGCCCATGTACCTGCTTAACATCATTTATGAAGCAGTAGTTAAGACTGTTCTGCCAGATCCACAATTTAGATCATTTCGATTTTTCCCATCTCCTTAACTTCCCCTAGGGAAGATACACAGATCGACAGACACACACCACACGGGGCCTGAATTTCCAACAGCCTGTTATGGCACATTTTCAAAGGTAACTTAAAGGCTTTGAAGTTAGCCTCATGACACGGAGCATCCGATCACTGAGCAGAGGCCCTTTACCAAGGGGCCAGCTTCTGGACTAGGAACTGGATCCTGAATCTCAATTTTGTCATTTGGGCAAAGTACTTCTGCTCACTCACCGCCCACTCACCTCACCTATAAAACAGGACTGGCTAGAGCTACCTCCAAGTGCTAAAAGGATTAAATATAACAAACATTCCCCTGGCTGCACCTAACACGTTGTAAACGCTCAGCTAAAAATACGGTAGTGGTGAACAAGTCGACAGGATCCTGGGTCGCTATTATACCTTGCTCTAGCAAGGCTCTGCCTTCAAAGCAACACCCCTCGCCTGCACCCCCCTACCCCGCTCCCTTGATAGACTGCATTTAAGGCTTGTTGACATCTTTCCTTTGTGCACTTTAAAAAAAGCACTGTATTTCTTTCTCTCCTAAGTAGAACCATATCAAAGAGCTTTCTCTGGAAGTTCCTTCAGGATTCAGGTTTAACACTAAAAGGTTTCAAATCAACCTAAAAGACCCAAATGGGTTTAAAGATCATAATTTTTAAGCATAAGTTTTTGTTAAAATAACAACTAAACCACTAAGTGTATGCTATGTCATTGTTATAACTTCAGAGGCGAGCAACGAGGAAGCCATTAAATTCCCATCCCTAGCTTTACGCCTGGTGTTTTCCTGAACACGTTTATGGAAACAGAACTCAGAATGGTAACTTTTTCTCTATCAATTCATTTTAGGCGTGGCAACGCTACAAGATTTTCCCCATCTACCAAGTGACTTAACTGCTCAGATCAAGTTGAAAACAGAGAGTCGTTTTTTTAAAAATTGAACGAACATAACTGAAACAAACAAAATTTCCCTTCGAGCGAATACTCCAAAGGCCCAAATCAATCCAATGCAGAGGGGTAAAATTACACACGGCTCCCTCCAGATGTCAAGCCACACCGCAGAAGAGCCTTGAGAAAGTAGCAGGGCGAGAGATCGCTGGCCTATCTTGTCCCTCTTGGCGTCATTCTACATCCCTCGCTGGCCATCTTTGGGTCGTCAGACAAACTTTAAAAGCGGAGGCCGTTTTGTAAAAGGAGGAATATATGTAATTAAACCTACTGCTTGCGAGCTAATGCACCGCTTAAAAGCCAGACAGGCGAGAGTAGCGGAGGATTTTCCAGCTCCGGGCAAGCGGGCTGCCAGAGACCCGCAGACCGGGCGGGCGGTGCAGAGGGTGCGGGACAGAGCCCCGGCGTCAGCCTTTGTCCCCGCGCTCACCTCGTCCTCCTGCTCGCTGCGGAAGCACAGGCAGGCCGCCCGCTTCTTAAAGCCCTCGCGGTCGTACGTCCGCGTCTGGTTGGGCTTGAACTTCATCCTAGAGCCGGGCTCCTGCTGCCGCTGCTCCGGCCGCCACCGTGGGGACCCGGCCGCCGCCACCCCGCCGGGGAGTCGGGCCGAAGGCTGTCACGGCGCTCGGGGCGCCGGCGGGACAGGCGGCGGCACGGACACCGATGGCGAGGCCGGGCGGCCGCCGCGATGCGGAACGGAACGCGGGTCACTGCAAGCCGGGCGCAGCGGTGGAAGCGCCGCCTCTGCTCCGGCGCCCGCCGCTCTCCATGGAGCCCGCTGCCGTCGCCGCTCGCAGCCACTCCCTGCCCGCTGCCGCCGCCGTCACCGCCACCGCCGGGGAAAGAGCTCGGCTCCAGGCTCGTGCCACGCGGAGACAGTTGGAGGCGACGGTGCCGACCGGGCAGCGACGCCGAGGATGCGCGCCGCCCCCTTCGCCAGCATTTAAGCGGGGACCCGCGCGCGCGCTCGTTTGCGCGCGCCATCGCGCCTGCGCGCCAGGACCGTTGCTGGAGGAGGGAGGGAGAAAGGAGGGGGGCGGCTTCGGCTAACCCGGGGCGGGGCACACGGCCTAGGTTTAGGGCTTCACCAGCTCTGCCGAGCGCGCGGACGGGTGCTCGAGCGGACGTGCAGGAGCTCGCTTTGTGTAAAGCCGGGGAAGGGAAAACGAGCTGAGAACTACTTGCTCTCTCCGTTTTAGGGACGGACCCCAATAGTGTGTTCCGGGGCCGTTGCAGGGACTGCGGAAGCATCGCGGTTAGCGTGGCCAGTGAAGGCTAGAAAGGTTAAGTTCATTGAGTTCTCGCTTTCCTCTCCCCCTCCCCCCTCTTTCCTCTTTCTCAATGAGGATGCCGTCCGTCCTCCCGAGGAGTCAGCAGAAGCTTTGAAGTGATCCGTACTATAGGCAGCCATAGCATCCCCCACCTCTCATCCTCCAGAGCGCTTCGTGAAGCCTGGCTCTTGCTTCTCTGTGTGTATCTCATTCTAAGTAAATCAATGGCATTTTTGTTGTTACATTCTTAGGCACTTGCAACAACTTCCCATATTTCAGTGTCACTGAACGGCTAAGATAGGGCTGACATCACTGGAATTCAAGAAAACCCTTAATCCAAATCAGGTGGAATCTCAAATATGTAATCCCAGCACGTAGGAGGTGAAAACAGGATTAGGAATTCAAGGTCATCTCCCATATATTTGGAGCTGGAGGCAAGACTGGTCTATATGAGACCCTGTCTCTAAAACCCCAAACCCCTGAACCCACTAGAGCTCAGCTTCCCCTAGAACTGTTTAGACAGCCACATCCGTTTGTTTTTCATTCCTGGAAGGCCTCTGGTGTGCCAGGCGCTGGCATTTAACAAAACCGGTCAGACCCTGCCCCTCCAGGAGAACCTAAGAACAGAGAAATGGTGACCAATCACAGGGGGACATAGAAAACTGCAGAGGTGATGTGGTCGGAGGAGCAGTGGGTTTCGGAGATCCCTGGCCAGAGAAGAAGCAAGTTTGCTTCTCTCTAGACAGCAGAGCAGGGCAAGAGCCTGGGCAGCAAGGGGTAGAGGAGACGCTAAGAACAAAAGACTGAACTCTCCAGAAGAGAACTGGGGTTTATGCAAAGGTCAGGGAGGGAAGAGGGAGGGAGGGAGGGAACAGATCTCTAAGAAATGAAAGAGGGCAGCCAATGTGGTTGCAGAGGGAGACCGGAAGCTTGTGCCTCAGGCTGAGGGCTGCGAGGTTTGACTGAGAGCAGGACTCTCTTGGTGAGCTAGGGCACGCCTTTGATTGGAGACTGCCTGCCTGTCTTCCCAGTGCCTAGGAGATGCAAGTTTGGAGAATGAGTTAATGTTGAATAAGTGGTTCAAGGAATGAAACTTCACCAGGATTAGAAATCAAGTCTGTACAGAGACATTTTCCAAGCTGTTCTCACTGAAGCCACTTGATGTTTAACTATTTCCAGGGTGGACGAACACATTTACCTAGAAGCTCCAGTAGACTGATATTGCAAATGCTGTTTTTAGATAATTGATTCCCGTTGATAAAGTGGTCTTTTTATTTTGTGTTGTTTTAAGGTAGGGTCTCGTGTAGCCCAGGCTGGCCTCAAATTCCTGATGCCCTCACCTCTCAAATGCTGGATTACAGGCATGTTCCTTCATGTCTGGTTTCACTGATGCTCTTAAACAGATGAAGGTTCAATTTCCCTTTGCTCAAATTCTTCAAAGATCTAGCTTCTAACTGGTGCTCAGATAGGATGCCTGAACTAAATGATGCTTTCCTCAAGTCTCATTTATTTTTTAGATTTATTTTATGTGTATGAATGTTCCCCTTACATGTTTGCATATATACCTGCACCATATGTGTGCCTAGTGTTCTTAGAGGACAGAGGAGGGTATCAGATCCCCCTGAAACTGGAGTTAAGGGTGGTATGTGAGCCACCTTGTGACAGCTCGGATCTGAAACTCCAGAAGAGTAGCAAGTGCTTTTAACCACTAAGCCATCTCTGCAGCCCCTTTCTCATTTATTATTTATTAGCATGGGCTCGAGCTAAGAGTCGAGGGGTAGATGTCTGGAACCAAATTGCTGAAGGGAGAAAGTACAGTGGGTAACTGGTGAATGTGAATAGGGAATGCCTTGTTTGAACTTGGGCTTGGTTTAAAAGAAAAAAAAAAAAAAAAACAACTTGGCCTCCAAATTTACAAGTACCAGTGACTATGTGTTGGGATGTCTTTGAGCCTTAGCGGGTTTTCCTCTCCCAAATGATTAGGGTATGATTTGTTGCATTTTGGACAACAATGTTGCGTTCTAAAGTTGCCAAAGACATTGAAGAAACACATGCTATCAAGGAGGAATTTTAAGACATTGTTGCTTTGAGGAGTCTTACTGTGCAGCCCAGGCTGACCTTGAACCCTGGGTCCTCTGGCATCAGTCTCCTTGGGATTACAGGTCTGCATTGTTAAATTTTTGTTTGTTTTGGTTTGGTTTGGTTTTTAGCAGTCCTGGCCGTCCTGGAACTAGGCTGGCCTTAAACTCACAGAGATCTGCCTGCCTTGCCTCCCAAGTACTGCTGGGCTTATTGCTAGGTTTTACTACAGAAAAATTTTTTATTATGTAAAAAATATTTTTATTGGCCTTCCCCTTTCCATATTTAAAGACTAAAAGAGTATTTGTAATGGAGTCTAGATTTTCAAAAAGAAGTTTTTGGAAGGGCTTGGAGCTTAACATTTGATCGAAGGGGTCTTAAATACTGCAATAAATTTATATCTAAACAGAATATTCTTTTAATAGTATCAATTACCTACTTCTTCCACACCTATGCATTCTTATGTATTTACTTGCAATTATCTGGGAGGAGCGAACCCGACAGAAAAGAAGGCTTGTCAGACTCGAAGAGAAAGATCAGCCGCACCGCCAGGCCTTCGTGTCCTGGTCAGTTCTTATGAATCAGGGTGTGTGTCTCAGCTCCCAGCTTAGTATTGTTTAATGAGTATTACGCACGTGAATTGAGCTTAGATAATGTTCAAAGCTTAGATCCTATCCGCTGGGATCACAGTTGAGTTAGACAGGCTGTTTTTCTTCTGCAGAACCAATAAGGACTGAAGTATACTGGTCAGTTCACCTGGGGACTGGAGTCTAGTTTCAGATTAAAGTCTGTCTAGTTCGTTTACCACAGTATTGTGTTGCCTGGAATTTAGCACCCATGGTGCTATTTCATACCTTATTTCCAATTTTCCTGAACCTTCAGAGAGGGAAATACTTAACATGTGTTATATGATTGTACATGGTCTTTTCTCCTGGGGTATTGACTGAGGTAGCAAAGATTCCTTCAAGCATGAGCCCCTGGGAGAGGAAGGTTTCTGCTGTGTCCTGGATCCCAGTTTTGCTTTAAACTGAATTCTTTCTCTTGAAACTGATCATGAAATGGGTCCTTTCAATGTCTTTCTACTGATGATAACACTTCTTTCTGGTGTTAGCTGGTGCATTGCACGATCAATCGTTTGATGAGCCAGCCCAGCTGCAGCCCTCTGGGACAGCTGTTGGGGCTTTTGTTATTTTTGTTTTCTCAGTCAGGGTTTCCATATATAAGCCAGGCCAGTCTCCATCTTACTCTGTAGCTCAGCTGACCTAGAACATGTCCCCTGTTTCAACCTCAGCAGTTCTGGGATTGTAGGTCTGTTCTACCACATCCAGCAGGGTTTTATTTATTCACATTTGACAGAATTCTGATCCTTGGGCAGTTCATTGCAACACCTGCCTGGTTTATGTGAGCATGTCCTGTTGTTTCTATTAAATAGCAACTATTATTTCCTGTGTGTTTCATTTGAACACGGGTTTCTTTTCCTTTTAAAATGAAAAAGGAACTCAGTGGAGGTTAGAATGGGGTCTCCAGGTGGGACCACTCTCAAGTGGTTTCTTTTACAGAGGCACCGATGAGTAGAAGCCACAAAGGTATACAAACACCTTTAAACCAGCCGTTCTCGACCTCTGGGTTGAATGATCCTTTCACAGGGACGGGGGTGAAGGGGGTAGAATGTCATATTAACAATTCATAACAGTAGCAAAATTACAGTTACAAACCAGGAATGAAAATAATTTTAGTTTGAGGGTCAGCATTAGAAAGGTTTAAGAACCACTGTTTTAAACTTGCCTACTCTGGCAGGAAGAACAGAAATTCAAGGCCATCAGGACAGCATAGTAAGCTCAAGGCCAACCTGAGCTACTTAGCAAGCCCCTGTCTCAAAAAAGAAAAGAAAGGGGAGGAGGTGGTCTGAACATATACTTCCATGGTAGAGCACATTTTTAGTTTATAATTAAAGTTTCAGGTTCAACCCTTAGCACTGCAAACAATAAACAAAATATAACAAAGGCTCGTGTGAGAAACGGTTAGATAACTACTTATCAATCCAACTATTATTTAAACTCCCAATGCAGACTTCTTAGTTTCATTTTTCATTCTCATTTATGAGAAGAATACTGGACTTAGCATTTACAACTGAATTCCTATTTTCTCAGTTCCTACTTTCCACCAGGTTTTGTTTTGAAAGCTGATGAAAATGTTTGCTTCAAAGTGCAATTCCCTGGTCCTTATCAGTCAAAGAAAGGCAGCATGCCAAGGAGGAGTTATCTCCTTGCAAAGACATGACTTGCTGATCTCTGGGACTTTAGGACAGCTTCTGGCTCTAGCTTTACCTCCAGATACTTTTTCTTTTTCTTTCTTTCTTTCTTTCTTTCTTTTTTTTTTTTTTTAACAATTCTTCACTTTTCAAGATAAAGGCAAGTTATTGAGACATGCCAATAACCAAGAGACATGCTAATTACTCAAATAGTGGAACTTGCTTTCATCTACTTTCTAACAAACTAGAGGTACTACAGAAGGATATCTGTAGGAGACTCATTTAGTTCTGGATACCTGGAGTCACAGAACAAATATTTCATATTAAGAGACTGCTATGCTGAGGTTGATCTTTAAAAAGGGGGAATCCTTGTTTTTCAGCAATGTACACTGACTGCATTCACTACAGTATCATGGCAGAGTTCCTTCAGAATAATGTAGGTTGTTGGGGGCAAGGAAGTGGTGAGAATCAGCAAAATTGCTGTCATTATTGAAGCTGAAATATAGATACATAGGGACAAACTACATTCTTTGAATAACTTTGAGATAGATATGTGTGTTATTTTAATTTATGTTTTTGAGAGCATCTTGCTATACACTCCTGACTGGCCTAGAAATTGCAGTGTAGACCAATTGGGCAGGCCTCAAGCTCACAGAGATCCACCTGCTTCTGCCTTCCAAGTGCTAGGGCTAAAGGCATTCAACATCATGCCTGACAATGAAAGTGTTTTTAAAATGTAAGGTGCAAGCTATTAAAAAGAGAGAGAGGGGGAGGGAAGGAAGGAGACAAGAGAGGGTTCTGTATTTCCCATGGGCAGAGAAGGGCACTGCTGGAGAGGTTGTTTGCCTATTCAGAAGCATTGGTCTAAAATAACAAAAGGCTGGTTACACTAATTTGGTCTGAAAGAGATGAGAACCATTGGAGTTCATTAATTTGATTTTAGAGATCTGAGTTAGCCCTTTCTCCCTTCTATTTAAAGGAATATTGCAGACACACATAAAAATCAGTCCTAGAACTGGGTAATGGTGGTGCATACCTTTAATTCCAGCACTTGGGAGGCAGAGGCAGGTGGATCTCAGTGAGTGTGAGGCCAGCCTGGGCTACAGTTTAAATTCTAGGACAGGCTCGAAAACTATACAGAGAAACCTTGTCTCAAAAAGAAAAACCCTAGATATATGTTGTTTTGGAGTCCTTATATATTTTTAGGTTGTACTTATTTCTTTATGAGTATGGGTGTTTTGTCTGTATATGTCTGTGGTGACATGTTACATATTTAATAAAACCAGTTTGGAATATTAGAGAACAGTTCTACCCACAGTCAATCCAGGAGGGTCACAGAGTGGTAACTCATATTTTTAGTCCCAGCTTGGGGGTGGGGTGGGGACACCTGTGTGGTGAACTACGCCTTTAATCCCAGCAGATCTGAGTTTGAGGCCAGCTTGGTTTACAGAAGGAGTTCCAGGTTCCCAGGCAGGCAGTGGTGATGCCTTTAACCTCATAACTCCAGAGATAGAGATCTTTCTGTATTTCTGTGAGTTCAAGGCTAACTACCAAATAGTAGTAGCCCACAGCTTTAATCTTAACCTGGATATGATACAGCTGGGTGAAGAAGGTATTTAAGGCAGGCATAGTAAATAAATAAATCTTTTTTTTAAAAAAAGGAGGAGCTGGAGAGATGACTCTGAGGTTGAGAGCACTAACTGTTCTTCTGGAGGTCCTGAGTTCAATTCCCAGCAACCACATGGTAGCTCACAACCATCTATGATGACATCTGGTACCCTCTTCTGTATGTTGTATGCATGATAAATAAATCTTTTAAAAAATATCTTCTGTCATGTGACATTACTTCTCTTTCATTTTGTACCTCCTGTTTCCTTTCTGTCTGATAACCCTGCCCTCTTTTTTTTTCCTCCTTGGAAATTCCATCTGTACTTCCTATGTGGCTATTGGTCATTCAGCTTTTTATTACACCAGTCACAAGAGTACATCTTCACACAGTATAGTAAAAAATGGGTACATATGTTCTTATTTGACCAACCAGTCACAAGACTTAAAAAGGAAAACCATCAAGGTGCATTTTAACAGTTTTATTGTTTTATTTTTAAGTCAGGGTCTCAAATGGCTCAGGCTGGCCTCACCTCTGCTGTGTGGTCCAAGGATGACTTTGAGTTTTGCATCTTCAGATTCTGCCACCGAGTGCTGGGATTACAAATATGTGCCTCCAGGGATGAACTCACGCTGTGGGGGTCTCATTCACGTAGGCAAGCACTCCAGCTGTCTTGAGGAATGGCTTGTTCATCATATTTTTTAAATATTTATTTTTATTTTATGTGAATTGGTGTTTTGCATACATGTATAACTGTGTAAGGGTGTCAGATCTTGGAATTACAGACAGTTGTTAGCTGCCATGTGGTTGCTGGGAATCAAACTCAGGTCCTCTGGAAGAACAGTCAGTGCTGTTAACCACTGAGCCATCTCTCCAGCCCTCAGCCTGCTTTCGTATGGAACCTAGAAACAGCAGCGCAGGGATGGTACTACTGCTATGGGCTGGGCCTCCCCCATTGAGAAAATGCCTCACAGCTGGGTCTTCTGAAATCGTTTCTCAATTGAGGGTTTCTCTTTTCAGATAACTGTAACTTGTGTCAAGTTAATACAAAACTAGCCAGCAGCTCTGGAGAGATGGCTCTGCGGTTAAGAGCACTGACCGTACTTCAAGAGGACCTGAGTTTGATTTCCAGCATCCACATGGCAGCTAACAACTGTAATTCCAAGATCTGACACCCTTACACAGTTATATATGCAGGCAAAACACCCATTCACATAAAATAAAAATAAAATAAAGCAACTTTAAAAAACAAAACCAAAAAACCCTAAAAAAAACTAGCAACAAGAACAGAACAGCCTAGATGGCCAGGCACCGTGTTACTGGTCTTTAATCCCTGAACATGGGAGGCCAAGGCAGGAAGACTGCTGAGTCGAAGGCAGCCTTTGGATGGAGTACAGGTGAACGTCTTATCTTGAGCGTATCTCATTTTATTAAGTTACAATGTTGTTTGTGTAATTTCCTCTCACTAAGTTAACATGAGTTAATAAGGATAAAAAACACTCTAATTCCAATAAAGATAACGACATAACATTCTGGGAGGAACTGATCTGTAACCTGCGTGCATGCGTTCGCTCCAGACCACTGGAAGTGAAGCCTGGCATTCAACACAGCGAGTCTCGAGCATGCTGTAGCTTTCTGGTTCCATGGCAGGTGTAAGCCACTTGAAAACCCTCTGCTTCATCTTCCACCAGCTCTTTCTTCCTTTCCCCACTTCCTGTTGGACTTCTTTACCATGGAGACGCTGGGAATCGAGGAACAGGAAGGAAGGTCAAACGTAAAGGCACAGGAGGGCTCCTTTTTTTCCACTTCCTTCTCTGCGGGTAGGATAGTCCCGGGACAAGTTCTGAGCAGCACTTTCACATAGCTCTGATTCACTGACTGCAGCTGGTGACCCAGTGTGGAAGTGGAGATGAAGTCCCTAGTCCTTAGAATGATTAAAAATATCTATATGAAGAAGAAAGAAAAAAAGAAAGAGGCATTGGAGCATGTAACAGTGTCTATCTCCCCCAGCCTTTTTTTTTTTTTTTTTTTTTTTTTTTTTAACTACTAAACTTTCATAGCGATTAGTATTGCCTCTAATACTTTGTGAAATTGATCAAGGCCTTAAGTAGCCTTTCTGGCAGCACAATACCCAGCAGCCTTTTAGGAAGCAAAGCTTAGCCGAGGACCTAGCACAGCTAATCCAGAGCCCATTTTAGACTCCCTGTCAGTTTCCCAAAGACACTAACATTTCTTTTTAAGTAAAAATTATATTCTGTGTTGCAAACAATGATTTCTCAGTCGTATTTAAAACACTGGGCAGGAAAACTGTCTCTAGGAAAATTTGCCGTTGATTTCATAACATACAATTTGTGCAATTATAAGACAAGCCTCCTAAGTAGTACTTGTATGGAAGAAAAATAAATATTTGCAAGCTGAGAAGGAACAATGACAGAAACATGTCCGGGGTTCAGCTTTCCCCGGGGCTCCACAGAGGCTGGCAGACAAGCCTTGAAATGAAAGTTTCCAAACAAGGCAAGGAGATGAGGGACCCTGGCAGGGAAGGTCATGTTCAGGGACACTGACTGGCCTTGGTTCCAGCCCAGATATCCAAACAGGAAGATGAAGAAAGAGGA
Source organism: Sigmodon hispidus (assembly GCA_004025045.1). Classification (NCBI taxonomy): domain Eukaryota; kingdom Metazoa; phylum Chordata; class Mammalia; order Rodentia; family Cricetidae; genus Sigmodon; species Sigmodon hispidus. The sequence continues at coordinate 321,257 of PVIH01000442.1, read as the reverse complement.
GATATTTGGACCTTGTATCAAAATGTGAACCCAGAGGCTGAAGAAACCGCTCAGTGGTTAAGAGCACATTGTTCTCCTAGAGAGGACCCAGGTTTGATTCCCAGCACCCTTGTGTCTGTAATTCCAATTTTAGTGGATCCAACATCCTCTTCTGGTATCCCCAGACAACAGCCATTCAAGAAGTGTACTTACAGGAAAACACTCATACATATAATTTAAAACAAGAACAAAACAAAAAAGCATGGACTAAAAGTGTCCGTGTTGGATTCAGCCATGCAGTTACTTTTAAACTCCGAGAAGTAGATTCCTGTAGGCAAGCCAGGCTTTCTGTGTACATAGCACACCTACTTGTGTATGTTAAACTCTCTGACTCCGAACCCTGCTGGTAGTGCAAGCATTGTGTCCTTGCCATGAGACCTTGGGTCTCATTATGTAGACCAGGCTGGCTTGGAACTCATGGTCTTTCCTCAGCTTTCATGTGCTGGGATTACTGGCATGTGGCACCATGCCCAATGGGTATTTAGAGTCTACGGGGCCTAGAAATTGATGGGTGTGAAAGATAAATAAGAAAGAATTCTAAAGAAGAGCTCCTGCCCTGGCAAGCAGGTCAGTTGGTGGTCGATTATAGGGGGAGGGCTTTGCTGAAGAAGTAGAAGGGATATTGTATTCACTTTAGACCTGGAGTTGTGATGGTCTGGTGGAGCAGTTTTCCCAAGTGGCCTAGTGGTCTAGACACCCAGATCCCAAGGACACGTGGTTTCTCTCCTCATCCAGCTCCAAGCCATGCTGTTGAACAGAACATCTCTTAGTGCTGGGTGTGTACCAGCTTCTCAGGTTGTGCCTCAACAAAAAGCTGGGTTTCTGCTCTCACTTGGTCCCACCTGTGGCAGTTTTTCACTTGTATCCATCCTGCATGGGTTTAAGGAGGTGGGGGGGCTCTGTGTCATCTCTTCTCCTGATGCACCCTCTTTTTCTCTTCAGTTGCCTCATGATTGTCGGTCCTGTTCTTGTTAGTGGGCAATTGTGCCAGCATTGTTAACTGCCCAATAGCCTGTGCTGAGTTTCTGGGCTGCATGCAAATGTGAATAGCCACCAGCATGAGGTGGCTGATGCCCAGGCTTGGCTGTGAATAGACCTGGCACAGGAGGTGTCCCAGTCACATGAAGATCAGCTGATTTATCCAGCACAGGCCTGCTGTAGAGGAGGAAGCATAGGCTGGGCTGTTTGGAGGATAACAACTAAAAGTAATCTTAGGTGTTTTTCAGGACCCCTGCATTGAATAGCAACGTTTCTGGTTCTAAGTCATCCACATTGCTTTATTTGAAGCCTTTTCCTATGATCCAGAGAGGACTTTGGGATGTAGAAAGAAAACCTACTTCCAGTTTGTTCCATAACGATCAATTCTTTGTTTAACGTTGGCACTTAGATCTGTCTCAGAGTATAAAAACAAATGCCCAGCAGGTACACACTTTCAGGGACCTTCTCAAGCCGTGGGACTCCATTGGTACCCTGCCATGAATGATGGGGAAGCTGCAGGATAATAGCACACTGTCTTTTGAGGTGGTAAGGGATATCTGGATGAAGGAGAGGCTCTTTGAAGCACTGTGGAATGTTTTTGTATGTCTATGTTTGTTTTAATTGCTATCTGGCTTATTGAAGAAAGTTAAGAGGGAGAATAAGAAAAATATTGACGCTATGCAGAGATTTTGTTTCCTACTTGAGGGTATGCAATTGGTTATCTGGGTTCTTTCTTTTTTTCAAATTATTTTATCTTATGCAGTGAGTATTTTCCTGCATGAATGTGTATGCTATGTGTGTACCTGGTGCCTACAGAAGACAGAAGAGGACATCTAGAGCTACAGTGTGGGTGTTAAGAATCGAACCTGAGTCCTCAGGAAGAGCATCCAGTTCTCTGAACCACTGAGCCAGCTCTGGCCTTCTAGTTCTCTTTTGTTGTAGCGATAGTAAGACACTCTGAGAAAGTGACTTAAGCCGGGCAGGGATGATTTGGTTCACAGTTGAAGGTACAGTCTATCATAATGGGGAAGTCAAGGCAGCAGGATTTTAAAATAGTGGTCACAAAGCAAAGAACAATGAACACACGAAGCTGCTCAGCCCCCAGGAACCCAGCCAGGGAATGACACCACCCAAGGTGGGCAGATCTTTCTACTTCAGGGCAATCTGACCATTAACCATGAGAAGAGTCACCAAAAACTCTCTCTCTCTCCCCACACCCCTCTCTTTTTCCAGTGACAGCCTTCATGTAGTAGGCAAGTGCTCTGCCACAGAGCACTTTTGAGCCTTGATGAGTTTTTGGTAAATAGTTGTGGCGGTATGTATCTAATCTCAGCACTTGGAGGCTGAAGCCGGAGGATCCTAAGCTCCATCCAGGTTGGACTAGGCTATATACGGAAACTGTCTTAAAACAAACACGCCAAACTGAGCCAAACCAAGCCCCCAAGTATACCTCCTACCTTCAAAAGCCACACATGAAGATTGAAGGGACATCAGTATCACTCCACAATGTTTTATTTTTTGCTTTTAAACCTTAATGCTTATCTTTCTCCCCCCCCCCTTTTTTGAGATATGATCTTACCCTGTAGTCTAGGCGACAAGGCGACCTGGAACTTTCTAGGTAGACTTCGATAGCCTCAAACTCAGAGCAATTCTCCTGTCTCAGCCTCTAAAGTGCTACTATAGGCATATGTGCTATCATACGCATGTGCCACCACTTGCTCACAATATCACTTTCAATGGAAAATAATATTGCACACACATACACACACACACACACACACACCAGTTTGCCAGTGATGGGGATTTAATTTCATCTGTGTTCTTTTTTTTTTTTTTTTTTAAACAACTTTATTTATTTATTTGTCTTGGTGTTTGCCTGGAACTGGAACTACAGACAGTTGTTAGCTGCCATGTGGGTGCTGGGAATCGAACCCAGGTCCTCTGGAAGAACAGATGGCGCTCTTAACCGCTGAGCCATCTCTCCAGCCCCCTGTGTTCTTCTTTTGATGACCCACAGCACCGTTGCCACCATATTTATGGGCATACATCTTTGCACACAGGCTTGTTTCTGTAGGTGACATTCCTAAAACTGGAGTAGCTGTGTCAATAAATGAACATGTCAAGTAACATTACTAAAAGAAAGACCCCACCCCCAAAACCTGCCTCAGAATATAACTGTTTCAAGACACCACAGAAGCTGTTTTGTGATGTTGGAACAAATCCTGAATTGTTGAGAATGGGGTTGGGGGGGGGTCCTCTGTTGCTAGTCTACTTCATGTTTTAAAGATGGCAGCTGATTTTAATCTATATTTCTTTTGTTGGTAATGAAGTTGAATGCTTTCTTCTGAGGAAACTTTCATCATGTCACTTTACAGTGGAAATAAGTCTTTTATTTTAAATAAACTTTTCAAATGATCAATAAACTGGTCATGGAAAAAAGTGATCCGGACGAAGAGAGAAGGGTAAAAATAGAACACTGTGGAAAGCTGCAAGCTGAACTCTCTCTTTCAATGTTATTTTTAGTCAATGACCTTATTCTATAATCTTGATTTTTGAATAACTTTTTTTTTAGATAATACTTTTATTTTCATTTCCTTGCAGAAAGACTTTGATTCTGCTTGAGGGAAAAATAAATTTAGCCAGGGAGAGAGCCACATAGCTGATGCCTGGGCAGCCATTCCACTTGCCTTCAGCTTTGTCCAGCAGCAAAATCAGTGACAGCATCCTGGTACTTTGTGCTAAATTGCTGCATAGGCTGGTACTATATCTTTAGTTCATTGTCATTTTATTTAAACCTGTAGCTAACATCAAAACGTAGGTGTATCTTGTCTGACGTTTTTAAAATAGAACCATGGGTGTTTTCATTGTATTTGTTGGATGTGCTCCTGAGTGAGTGTTGAGGAAAGGGTCAACATTAGGCATCTTTCTTAGGTGCTATACACCTTACTTTTCTGACACAAGGTTGCTCACTGAATTTAGAACTCACTGATTGGCTAGACTACAAGGACTCCCACTGAACTTGGAGCTCACTGATCGGCTAGACTGGCTGGGCAGGCAGCTCTGGATTCACAGATGTCTGTCCATGTATCTGTCCTGTTTGTGTTCTGACCCATCTGTTCTTCCTGTCCCAACTCCCATTCCCCACCTTGACACACACATAATGCAGTTACAGATGTCTGCCACCATGCCTGGCCTCTAGAGGTATCAACTCAGTCCCTTCTGCTATATGGCAAGAATTTTCCTGCTTAAGCCATTTCCCTAGCTCCATGTATTACTTTTTAAAAGGAATGAGAAGCTATCAAAGCTTTACTTATGGGGCAGTTGAACTTTGATTATAAATTTCTTGGTAATAGAATGTGGGGTCTGATTAAATATATTGAAATTTCATTTAAGACATAAAACTCATAAAATAAAAATTATTGTTACACAAAATGGTAGTAACATTTTAATATAATGATGTAAATGAGAGAAATAAACCACCAAAAAAAATTTCTTTTTAAGTCACTGAGTCAATAAACAAGCATACCAAAGGGTCAAGTTTGAAATGGAGCATTGCCATGAACTAACTGGTGACTTTGGCTAACTACTTTCATGTCAGGTTTTTTCCAAATTGGTAAAGTGAGGATAATAATATTGTATGTCTTGGGGTGCTACTGTAATAGACAAATAGAAAGCTCTTAAATTACAGTTTGACACAGGATATATCCAGGACAAAATAGCTGCCACCAAAGTTATTTTTCCCAATATAATGGAGAATTTTTTTTTCAAGACACACAATGAAGATGTATAGCATCAAATAGATAGAGCCATGGCTCTGTCCTCCATCAACCCATTCTAGTTCATATTTAAAACCTGGAAATTGACTATTCATATTATCAACTATACAACGACTTTAATTTCCTAGTTCCATCTGAGAAAATATATTACAGTAAACAAGTGTCCAGGATTTTTCCTCACACCAAACCACTTCTTCAGGTTGGTGGGTAGTTAAGACGTTCACTCTGTGATGGTCTGGGTGCAGTGGCTTTCCCAGTGTCATGGACTAAAAAGAGAAGCAAATAGCTTATGAGTTGATTCAGTAGGTTCAGAATAGATGCTGCACCTGGAGATCAAAGAGCTTTTGGGAAAGGACAGAGGTCATAACTCAGCTTAGACCATGTGCTTCATATGCAAACAGTGGAGTCTCATTTTTAGCAACACACACACACACACACACACACACACACACACACACACACACCCCAGATACATTAATAGAAAGGAAGTAAGCTTGCCAGGGGGCCCTGAAGTAACTTGATAATATTTTCCTCTGTAGCCTCAAGACCCAGAGGGGTTACTTCTTGGGATATATATATATATATATATTTTATGAGTTCACTTGTGCACTCAGCACCTATCTCAGAAGTGATGTGCATAGTTTTGATTTTGACTTTGCACCTCTTACAGTGGTAGTAGCAATTTGTCATTCCACCGGAAGTTCTCAAAACAGACAGGCTCCATAGAATTGCATTTACACAGAATAGAAAATGGATGCCCCAGGCCGAGTGGAGTGCCTGTCTGTAAGCTCAGATCTTAGGATGTGGAAGATGAGGACCTCAAGGTCCTCCTTAGCCACTTTGTAAGTTCAAAGCCAGCTTGAGCTGGGTCAAACCCAAAACAAACAAATGCATACAAACTTTAAAACTAACAAGATGTACATCTATAATAGTTTACATTTTATAGGAAATTTCTAGTAATGAAAATATTATGCTTCTAAATGAAGATAACCTGTCCTGGATTATTTTCTGGATGTGTTAACATGAAAGAGAGGTTCATTTATTATTATTTGTGGTTGTTTATTTAGAGCTAAAAATAATTAATGTATATAAATAGTAGGTACATATATATATATATCCCTATAGTGTGTAGTGTGTGTGTGTGTGTGTGTGTGTATGTCTATATGTGTGTGTGTACATGTTTTTGAGTACATGTGGAGGCCAGAGGACAGCCTAGAGTATTGTTCCTCAGGCACCATTCACCAGTGTTTCTTAGATGGTTCTTCAGTGGCTCAGAACCGGTGGACTAGGGTAGCCTGGCAGGCCCAAGAGCACCAGGGATCATCCTATTTCCGTTTCTCCAGCACTGGGCTTACAAGCGGGGCATGCTTGGAGTTATAAAATGAGCTCTAGGAACTGAACTCAGGTCCTTGTTCTTTATAGACCGAGTTTTCCCTTCGGCCCATTGATACACTTCAATATTTCAGAAGATTCATCCGGCAGGCCTATGTTTTGATGTTTTAGAAGTTTTTTTTTTTTTTTTTTTTTTTTTTTTTTTTTTTTTTTTTTTTTTTTTTTTTTTTTTTTTTTTTTTTTTTTTTTTTTTTTTTTTTTTTTTTTTTATCTGTATGTCTTCATTTTTGCTCTTGGCAGTGTTGTGGGTGTCATCAGGGCCTTCCATATGCTAAGTTTACCCCTGATCCATATGCCCAGAGAATTGTAGGCCATTTTCTTACCCCCAAACAATGTACTATCAGTTAAGATAAAATAATAGCATGTCTTGTTTCTTTCTCTTTTTTTCTACAATGTTGCCACCTTTTTTTGTTTGTTTGTTTGGTTGGTTTGTTTTGGTTTTGGTCTTGTTTTGTTGAGACAGGGTTTTCTGGTGCAGCTGTGGCTGTCCTGGAACTTGATCTGTAGATCTAGTTGGTGTCGAACTCAGAGATTCATCTGCGTCTGCCTCCCAAATGCTGCCATTAAAGGTATGTGCTACCACTGCCCAGCCCATATTTTATTTTTATTGTTTTGCTGTGTGCAAAGGATTGAATCCAGTGCCTTGGTTCACTCTAGGCACATCTATTTCAAAAACATTTTTTAAAAATACATTGTTTTTCTTTCTTATCATCACCAAGTCTTTAAACTTCTGTTTTTATTGAACAATTGCGCTAAAGACAAGATTGTTATTTAGTTTGCATTTATGGTGGGAGAGAATTGTTGTTGTGATTGTTATAAAGGAGTTAATGACTGGGTTTGGTACAAGAGAAAGCATCTTTTAAAACCAGAAGTGGCCTGATGGGAGAACAATGTTGAGCATAGATTTGATCACTGGGTGAATGGTCTTTTGTTTTAGAGAGAGTACAGTTTAGAGTAATTGAAAAAGAGCCCCATCTACTGCCTACTCCATTTGCTTGCTGGCCATGTGATTGAATTTTGTACAAAAGATAAAAGGGAGACAGTTTCCAGATGTGTTGTGTGTTGTATTTCCTATAGGTTCTTTAATTTCTGTGAAGCCTCATTCATGTTACGTGCCCGGCAGAGGATTTATTTGAGTGTTTATTTTAAGAGATCCAAAAGAATGACATTTCCTTTGAAATCAATCTCTGATTTGATTGGATGTTACGTTTTTAAAATAACAAGCATTGGCTCTCAATCACATTTTTGGTTTATTTCTATCAACTTGCCAAAGAAATAAAATTAGAAGTCACAATTGTGTTTTGCATTCCCCGGGGCTGTGATTTCAAAACCACAGAAAAATTAATATAAAATACTCTGCCTCCAAACACGAAAACTTGTATAAGATGCAGGTCCAGCAGTTTGCCCTCCTGTCTCCCTAGTGCTTTAAAGTTTGTGACATGGAAGCATTTTCTGGAGCTTAGCATGGTGGAGGATGCCCACCCACTGAGTAATCCCAACATTTAGGAAGCTGAAGCAGAAGGATTTTTTGTGTATGTGTGTGTGAGCTTGAATTTAGCCTGTGCTAGCTACATAATGAGACTGTCTCAAAAACAAATGAAATGCATTTTCTGAACATAAATCTTGAAATCACTTTCAGTTTTTAAAAGGTGGTTGATTGTGCATAGATTCAGTCACATGGGCCATTGACATGTAGGCGTTAGAGAAGGTGTTTTTGCAAGGACAGCAGTGAGATATTGGAGGGAACATAAAAGTATTCCTTGGCAGGACATCACAGAAGTGTGTTTATTTATTCACTATTTCAGCAACTATTGGACAGCTAGCTCTTAGTGCCTGGCCAGGTACTTTAGATACCGGGTGTGGTTAATCTATAAGAATGTCCCTGGCCCTGATATACATTAGTACATTAATATCTATTTTTAGGTCTCATTTCATTTTTTTGATAGGATGTTGCTATCTTGGTTGACCTAAAGCTTACTATGTAAACCAGGGTAGACTTCAGCATCTTATGCCTGAACCATTCTATTTTATTTGAACACCAATACACTAGGAACTAAGTTAGTTTGACTGGAGTACAATGAGGAATTATCATTCTATTCAGTTGAACAAATAGGTAGTCTCTTCATTTTGGTGTAGGATAAAAGAACAACACCTTGATAGATGCCTACAAATATGACTATAAGTGATGATTAGGAGGCTGAACTGGGAAAGTATATCTTAGACATAAAACATTTGAGATTCTTATGAGAAAACTGGTCCTAATAAAGCAAAGCTCATTTTCTCCCTATTTCTCAGAGTCAACCAATGAGGTCTGGGAATACAGCTCAGTGGGTGGAATGTTTTCCTTGCATTTGTGAGGTTCTGGGTCTAGTCCCCAGTGCTGCAAAAATAAATAAGTAAATAATAAAGTATCCTGATGGGGTGTGGTACCTACACATCTGTAATCCCAGTAGGGAGATGAAGGCATGAAGAAGTTCAAGGTCATTGCTGGCTACACATTGAATCTGAGACCTTGTCTCCAACATCATCATCAAAAGTTAATAAATGAGCTAATATGAAGTCTGTATAATCTAATCCATCCTTTCAGATTTAAACTTTGAAAACAGACTCTGATGTTATTGAGATCATTTTGCTCTGAAATGTTCTGTTCAACAGCTTTCTTGCTGTAGCTGCCTCGATTGTTGTTTTAAACCTGTTAGCCCTGGGATGTTAGTTCTAGGTCAGCTTCTGTCTACTGCATTTTATGTACATGGAGGTTTTATCACTAGAAACTCAGCTCTTGAGGACTTTTAGGAAATATGAAAATCGTTGGGCTGTAACTGACTTCTTCAGTTGTTAGTTTCTACTAAATGCTTCCAAATGTATCTATGGTCTGACATTGCATTTCTAGAAATTTATTTTTAAAGAAACAATCCAAAATGTATGCCAAAACATGTGTACGAGGTTATTAGTTACAGCATTATTTCCATTGCACAACTAAAAAGAAAGCATTGCTTCCAGAGAGGAGATGGGTTAATCAAAGCTGTAGCTTAGGAAAGAATGCTGACTCGGGAGTTTTTAATTGATCTGGCTTTTTCCGGCTGTGTTTCATAAAGCCCCAATGTCCATCTCACACATCAGGGCCCATTTCCCCCGAGTTTCATGCATGCTAGTTGAGATTGATGTCTGACTACTGTAGTTTTCTGCATGCTGGTTGGAACTGATGCCCGACTACTGTATTTTCACTGGCTCCTGATCTGATCTTTTTGTTTTATAGGACCTGCTATTAGAGACTTCTTTTAAAATGGGTAATGCTTTACTCTTGGGTAGCAGTCTCTCACTGTGGTTGTTGATGCTGTTTTCCTGTGGGTGATTATTTCTTTATTTCTTTACTTACTTACTTATTAACAGTGTTGGGGTTGGACTTAGTGTCTTGTGCTGGGTCAGAAAGGGCTATACCACTGCCCCTCACACCCACCTCCAGCCTGTGTGTGCTTTTAAAATAAGGCATGCTACATAGAGCAAGTACCTTTTCAACAGTACTGCCTGCCCAAGAGCTGAGTAGTTTATTTGGGGCTTTCTGGGGGGCCAGCCTTACAGCCTGTCTCACAAAGCCTGACTTTCCCTTGCCGATCTATCTCATGAGCTGTGGAATTTCATAGAGAGAATTTTATACACATTACATTTTTAAATCTACTTCATGCAGTGAATGAGGCAATGGAAAGATCTTGGCTTTATCAACTCTTGTTTTCCCTTGAAACGACCGATGGAGGCACATGGGGCCACTGCATTACTTTGTTTACTATTATTTATGCTTAATTAAAAAGTATTTATTTATTATTTACTGTGTATGTGCATGGAGTGCGTGTGTATGTGTGTGTGTGTGTGTGTGTGTGTGTGTGTGTACTCTCAAGGAGATTAAGGACAACTTGTAGGAAGCAGTTCTCTTCCTCCAACCTTGCGGGTCCCTAGCTGAGCTTGTCAGCCTTGGTGGGCCCCTCACTTGTTGAACAGTCTCAGTGACCCTATTATTGACATTTAAAAAATATTGACAAAGTGATCCTATCCTAGTCCATGGGGAAGAGAGTTACTTGAACAGATAATTTCAGGTCAGAGATAAAACTCTGTGGTAGAGTGCTTGCTTGAAACACAAGGCTCTAGGTTCAGTTTTCAATAACACACATATATACACACATACCACACACACATACATACACACACACATATACACATACATACATACACAAATACACACACACATAAACACCATAACACACATACACACATACACATACACACCACACATACATACACACAAAACATACACACACATAACATATACACACACATACACATGTACATAAACACACCACACTTACATAAACACACATACATACATATCACACACACAAATGCACATAACATACACACACATACACATATACACACATACATACACACACACACACACACACACACACACACACACACACACATACACACACCAAACCTGTTCCAGTCATTTGCAAGCTATTTTGACAAGGTTATGGCCAGTCATTTTTATCTTTCCGAACATTGAATTTCTAATCTGCAAAAGGAAATAATTACTGTGCAGGTTGTTAGGAGGATTATATGACGTCCATTATGACATATAACTCAGCAGATATTGACATAAAGGGGTTGGAACTAATTTAGACCAGGAAGCTAGAGAAGTTTCTACTAGTTTAATTTGTTCTTCAGGCGTCACCCTAAATCTCAGATAGTTTATATAATGCAAAGATAAGGATAGTTTATATTCTTTCTTTCCGTCTCTCTCCCTTCTTTCCTTTCTCCCTCTCGTCTTCTTTCTTTCTTCCCATCTATCTAGGTTCTCTTGTATTTTAGGATGCCCTCAAAAATGCAGCTGAGGATGACCTTGAACTTCTGATCTTCCTGCTGTAATCCTCCTAAGAGCTGGGCTTAAGGGCATTCATTACCACACCTGGTAGATACAGTGCTGGGCACTGAGTCCAGGGCTTTGTTTTTTTTTTTTTTTTTTAAACTTTATTTGTTTATTTGCCTTGGTGTTTGCCTGGAACTGGAACTACAGACAGTTGTTAGCTGCCATGTGGGTGCTGGGAATCGAACCCGGGTCCTCTGGAAGAGCAGACGGTGCTCTTAACCTCTGAGCCGTCTCTCCAGCCCCAAAACATCATTTTTGTTTTGTTTTGTTTTTTTGAGACAGGGTATCTCTGTGTATCCTGGCTGTCCTAGAACTCACTCTATAGAACAGGCTGGTTTTGAACTCACAGAGATCTGCCTGCCTGTACCTCACAAGTGCTGGCATTAAAGGTGTGAGCCACCACCAACGCCTGAGTCCAGGGCTTTGTAAGCATGCACTCTGCTGACTGAGCTATATTCCTAATTCCATTATTAGGTTCTTAGATTCAGAAAAATCTCTAAAGTACATCCATTTAGAACTTTATAACTTATAGCAAAGATAAAACACTTCCCAGTGCTGGTTAAATTTTGCTGAGTTCTCCAGCACAGAGTAATAAATTTTAACTCTAGCAAGAACAATAACTATTTAAATATTGTGGTTAAAATATTACATAGCTAGTTTAATTTATGCTCTACTTATATAAGGGATCGCTGTTATAAGGCTAACATATCTTTGTTTATTTCAGATAGAGTTTTCCTCTTGGAGTATTTGAAAAGAGAGATGTTCCCTGGGTGTAGGCGTTTGAGCTCCCACTTTGCAGTTGGTAGAGCTGTTTGGGAGGGGCTTAGGGAGGTGGGGGGGATTTCAGTTTAAAGCCTTCCTCCACATCCAGCTTGCTCTCTCGCTTCATTGTGTTTGGTTTGAAGATTTGAGCTCCCAGCTTCCGGCTTCTGCTGCTATGCCTGCCATTTGCTGCTGTCCCTCCCTACCATGATAGATGTTGACCTCCCTGGATCTGTAAGGTGAATAGAAAGAATCTTCCTTCTGGGGCTGGAGAGATGGCTCAGCGGTTAAGAGCACTGACTGCTCTTCCAGAGGACCCGGGTTCGATTCCCAATACTCATATGGCAGCTCACAACTGTCTGTAGTTCCAGTTCCCAGTTTCAGGCAAATACCAAGACAAATAAATATATAAGAGTTTTTTTAAAAAAGAAAGAATCTTCCTTCCATGAGTGCTGTTCGGTGATGGTATTTTATCACAGCAACAGAAGTAACACACACCGCTGTATCCCAGGCTGGCCTTAAACTCACAACCCCAACAACAGTCTCTACTTCTTTTTTTTTTTTTTTTTTTTTAAAAACTTTATTTATTTATTTATTTATTTATTTATTTATTTATTTATTTGCCTTGGTGTTTGCCTGGAACTGGAACTACAGACAGTTATTAGCTGCCATGTGGGTGCTGGGAATCGAACCCGGATCCTCTGGAAGAGCAGAGGGTGCTCTTAACTGCTGAGCCATCTCTCCAGCCCCCCAGTCTCTACTTCTAAACGTCAGGTTTACAGTCCCATACCACTGCACCTAGATTATCCATTGCTTTCTAGTGTTGGTAGATTTATGGATTTATAGATTTCCATTACCTCTTTTTCAGGGTTTTTTCTTTTTAATGACTTTCCCTGTCTGATATGAAAGCCCCCTACTGGGTGTTTCTGGGGTGCAATGCCTTGTTACTGTCTTTCAGTAGGATTATACAATTTACAGTCACCCCAGATCCTCCAAGCTCCCCACATTCCACAGTTGTACCAATGTTCTCTATCCTGGATCTGGAGACTAATTGAATCATGTCCTTGCTTTATGTTTATCCTTATCAAACTCATTGCTCCACAGTGAGCCTGATCCTCACATGGCCTTATACATCTCCCTTTTCTGACTCTTTACTTCACTTTTCCAAAATCTTTTTTCCTTTTTAAGATTTTATCTTTAACTATGTGTATATCTGTGTGTGGGTATATGCATGTGAGTACTGGTACCCTCAGCGGCATTAGATCTGAATTAGAGTTACAAGACATTGTGAATTGCATAATATGGGAACCGAACTCAGGTCCTTTTCAAGAGAAGAATGTGCTTTCATAACTGTGCCATCTGCCCAGCTCACTTTTCCAGTTTCTGAAACCATATTGAGCGGCCTCAGCAGTATCACCATAGTAACCACATCCCCAGATGCTCTTGTTTTCATCTTTCCATGATGGGGACCTGGTTTTCTTAGGAACACTGGCTCCTTGGCGGTGTGTGCAGGTTGGGGGAGCATTTCTTCTCCAGCTTCTTTAAATGATGGGCTTGCAAATAGGTGGGTGTCTTCATTATGGCTTCTAGAACATTCCCCTGCTGTATTTTACCGCCAAAGGTCAAACAGCCATCACTAGTATGTAGTTAGTGTCTCTCTCCCACAACATATCCTCATTCTGCACAGATTTTAGCTCCAGATTCCTCTTGCTCATAGCCTGTGTGTTCTTTCATACTTCCTTATGACTGTTTTATCCTGATAGACTATTTCTTTCTCTCTCTTTTTAGTATCTGGCCTTGGAGTCTGTCAGTTGCTATTCTCATAAATGTGACAAAATACTGGACCGAAACAGCATAAGGAAGGGAGGTCTTATTTGGTTCTTGGTTAGAGGGGGCTCCTGTTCCAGCTTCAAAGGCATGGTGGCAGGACCAGGAGGCTGCTGGTTGTCTGGTCACATTGCTGCAGCAGACGGGAAGCAGAGAGGAGAGTGTTGCTGCTCACCAGGCCTGCTCCTCTTTTCCCTTTTCAGCAGCCTGGGACTCATATTTAAAGAGTGACATCACCCACATTCAGGTTAGTCCCCTCCCTCCTTCAGTTCATCCTCTCTAGAAACATCTTCACTGCTACACTGTTCCAGCTGTGTCTTCTAGAAGCTTACAAATCAGGACAAGATGACAAAGGTTAAACATTATACTGTCTTGGATTTTTGGATTTCTCTTCTCCATTGGCTCCCTCCCTGCCCTACTTCATTTATTCCGTGTGTGTGTGTGTGTGTGTGTGTGTGTGTGTGTGTGTGTGTGTGTGTGTGTGTGTGTTTGAACTCAGGGCCTTATGCATGCTAGGAAAAGACTATGCTATATCCCCAGACTCCGGTGATCAATCTTTAACCCCAAGCATTATTAATACTGTAGCGTTTCCATCACCTCAATCAAGTGCATCCTGTCATTGCTACACTGAATGCCTTATAGAACTGATTCAATCCCAATAGTCAGTCGCTGCTTAGATCATCTCAGGCAGATAGGTAGCGTTCATTCAGCCCCATTCACTCTTTTTAGAGTGTGACTTAGCTGACATCAGACATCAGCAAAGAGAGGCGATAGGAGAGGAGCCGAACAATGAAGAGATTAGGACATTGAAATTAAGCTTCAAAGAGAAAAAGGCAGAGCAGAACAGTGGTCCCTTCTTGGAGGGGGGGGGCAGTCCTGGACACAGAAGGAGGGAGTCTGGCTGAAAAATAGTGAATAGTTGGTAAACTGGACTCCTGTTGGGTCTGCAAGGCTGAACTAGGGAGATAAAGGAGGCCCTTGGCCCCGCAGAGGCTCCAGAGAACACAGTAGGGGTTAAGTAAATATTTTTTGAGAAAACGAGATTTCCTGACTGCCCGAAGCCGGTTTTGCTGTTTCCTCAGCCTGTTTTGGAGAATCGCTAGGGTGTCACATTTTTCAACAGGTGTTGGGGGAAGGGCTGGTTGCTGTTTTGCTGGCTTTAGTTTGAGTCAGAAACAGCTTCAGGGGATGGGTGTGATAGTATTGTAATCCTAGCACTCAGGACGAGCAGTTCAGAGTCCACTACATTGTGAGTTTGAGGCCAGCCTGGGCTCCATGAAACACTGTCTCATTCCACCCTCCATCCCAAGTCAAGCAGAGAGAGTTGAAATTGGTTATATATAACAACAACAACAACAAA
Source organism: Sigmodon hispidus (assembly GCA_004025045.1). NCBI lineage: Eukaryota > Metazoa > Chordata > Mammalia > Rodentia > Cricetidae > Sigmodon > Sigmodon hispidus. The sequence continues at coordinate 306,202 of PVIH01000442.1, read as the reverse complement.
AGACGTGTGGGAGGAAGGCCAGGCACGTGTTGAGAGTCCCTGGGGGCAGATGTAGAGGGAAATATGATCAAGATACATTGTAAATAGGTGTAAAATTGTCAAGTCCAGAAGGCAGCATTTTATAGCATCCTTCCCCATTCTCTACTCCATTTCCCCTGCCTCCTCTTAGGAGATGTTCCCTGTGAGTTGGTGGTGGTGTAGGGGTGGAGAGGGTCAGTGTGTAGAGAAAGATGTCCCGTTTAAAACTTTATTTATTTATTATTTATTTATTTATTTGCCTTGGTGTTTGCCTGGAACTGGAACTACAGACAGTTGTTAGCTGCCATGTGGGTGCTGGGAATCGAACCCTGGTCTTCTGGAAGAGCAGTCAGTGCTCTTAACCACAGAACCATCTGTCCAGCCCCTTGATATAGACTTGTAAAATCCATTCCATGGCAGTAGTCTTGTTTAGGTCTAGAAACTTGACAAAAGTCAAGAACTAGTGAACAGCCAGGCCACATTTGAAGGCCTTTTGGAGTCTGGAGTTGAGTCTTGACTGTTCTTCCTAAACTGGGCCAGTTTTTTAGCCTCTATGATACAAAGAATGTTCATTGTCTGTAAATTGAGAAAATAATAACTGCTCCTCAGCTCATAAGCTGAGATGACAAGTAGCATGTCTGTGGGATAGAGGCTAGCATATCAAGAGTGCTCCCCTGAAGTAGGTCCTCAACGCTTCTGCTACCATTCACCATCACTACAGGATTTCTTTTCTTTTCTTTTTTTTTTTTTTTTTTTACTTTATTTATTTGCCTTGGTGTTTGCCTGGAACTGGGAACTGGAATCACAGACAATTGTGAGCTGCCATGTGGGTGCTGGGAATTGAACCCCGGTCCTCTGGAAGAACAATCAGTGCTCTTAACCACTGATCCATCTCTCCAGCCCCCACTACAGGATTTCTGAACATGAAATGTGTGTGTGTGTGTGTGTGGTGTACTCAAGCCATATCGAAGCTTGCTTCCAGAAGTTACCTTTCCTATTAGTCTTCTGTCAATACTCTGCTTAAAAGCCATGCAACAAACTTCCTGTCATATCACAGAGAATGTCCTCTCATTCTGGTATTTGCTGCTTGCTGTCTGTCCTATTTCTGGCTTGTGGCTTTCTTACACTATGACAGACCCGTGAGCTGACTCACAACTACTCACCTGTGACACCTAACTTAAACCCTTTAAGAATCCTATGAGATGGAGATAAGGGATGAGGCCGTTCTTTCATGGCCTGGTACATAATCATTCATTCATTCTCATTCTTTCTCTCTCTCTCTCCCCCTGTGTGTGTGTGTGTGTGTGTGTGTGTGTGTGTGTGTGTGTGTGTGTGTAGAGCTCTGGCCTGAAATGTAAAGGTTGGTCTTGAACTTTTGGCAGTCCAAAAGTTCTGCCTTTGCCTCTGACTGTTGGGATTACATGTGTGAGTCACCATGACCAGCTAAAAACTGCTAATGGTTACCCTTGTTATATCCCTATACTTTTTCTCCTGTCATAAAACATCCACATTCTCAACCTACGCAAACATTTTAACCCTCTTCTGTAAGCTCAAGATTTCCTCAGTTTGCTAGGTTGCGTTTGCTGAATCAGAGACAATTTCTCCAGATGTCCCGCAACTTCTCCCCTCCCCTTGTCTTCCTCTCAGTCTTTTTTAAAACAAAAGCCCATGTAGCTGAGGCTAGCCTCAAACTGTCTAAGTAGCTGAGGCTGGCCTTCATCTTTCTGTCTGAGCATGCCAAGTGTTGGGGGCACAGCCATGCCTCATCACTCCTATCTTTAAACCCTTCTGAGTTGTTTTACTACTTGTATTATGTGTGTGTGTAATGAAATATACAACTGCAAAGCTTTTTTCAGAGTTCTGCCTCCCCCCCCTTTGCTGTGGTCTCTCTTATCCCCAGAACTGCTGGCAGACAGAAGGAGCTTTGCATCTGCCTCAAGTTAGAGAGCAGAGCTGGCAGCTATGGTCAGGAGGAGTGATGCTGAGGAAAGGAGGCATTTTTCTGTGGGATGTGCATACTTCATAAGCTCTGTTCAGGACATTTTATGCAATCTGACATTTCCCTTAGAGTTGCTTAGGAACCCAAGGAAATCGTGGCTACAAATGACAGGATGATAATAAATTAGTCTGTCCTGGGCCAGCCATCTGCTTTAAGTAAATTAAGAGACTAACCCATATGGGATTCATCGAAAATAGAAATTCTCATTTTCTCTGCAATTTTCATTTCTCTTTATCTGGCTCTTTGAATTGGTTTTGCATAGAATAATCCAACTGAGTTTTCTGTGTTTCCATTTCTCTGTCTACCCAGGCAGTCAAACCTTAGGGTTTTACCTACACCCAAAAGGTCCTTTTAAATGGTTGATGGTCTTAAATGTTTTAATTTGACAGCTGAATTTAGGGGCTAATGCCTTTTATTGTATTTTGTGCTTGTTTTTTTGGAAACAGAGTCTTGCTGTGTTGCCCAGGTTAGCCTCAAACTCACACTCCTGCTTCGGCCTCTGAGAGCTAGGTTACAGGCATGTGCTTCCGTCCCTGGCTTCTTGGAAAATGCCTTCAGAGTCTCTGCTCTGCCAGCTCTGCCTGCCACTGCCATCTTCAGCCCTATTAATCACCTGCCTTAGCCCCTCTCATTTACACTCGCTGACTTCTCAGAGCACAGTTTGGTTTCTCTTCCCATTTGTCTAAGTTTGACATACTCTTTGCCCACCAGAGTTATCTCAATAAATCATTTCTGTCCAGCTGGTTTGTTTTTGTTCTTCAGGAATATGTGCTGCTTACGAATGAGCCAAAGTTTCTACCACAAATCCCTTCAACAAGTTCCAGCTTGCCTCTAGACATCGGCCATTTCTCTTAGCCTTCTCCTTATGGGAGACAGCCTGTTGTCTTCACTTCTTCCGGGACACACCTACTTGGTCCCACCTCACTTACTTAAGTGCTTACAAATTATAGCCTACTCTGTATTTCTTCCTGTTTGATGCATCTAGTTCAAGAGTACGTTTCTAGGGAGCAGTGTGGCACCCTTGGAGTTCTCTGTTCGGAGCTGTCTGACTCTAGAGACCCAGGGATGCTCCTAACTACTGGCAGAGCGAATGACCAACTTCATTGCGGTTATGTTCTTATAGGTCAAGACAAATAGTAAATATGTAAAATATATATAGCTGGTGCAATGATCTAACTCAATGGTTCTCAACCTTTCTAATGTTGAGACCCTTTGATTCATATTATGGTGACCCCAACCATAAAATTATCTTGTTGCTACTTCATAACTATAATTTTATTATTGTTATGAATTGGAATATAAACATTTGATATATGACCCAGGGGATCATGACCCACAGGCTGAGAACCACTGACTCTAATTGCCAACTCTCCCTCCCCCACCCCCCACCCCCCAAAAAACTGGAATTGAGCTGAGGGAGAGAGATCAGATTCAAGAAGGATGAACAGAAAAGGCTCTTCAGGAAGTCACGTCTAGGTAAAGGCACCATAGCCACAGAGTTGACTAAACCTCTGAACTGGAAGCCAGCCCCAATGAAATGTTTTCCTTTATAGGAGTTGCCATGGTCATGGTGTCTTTTCACAATAATAAAACTCTAACTAAGACAACTCTAAACCAAAGGACCTTCCCTGGGCATGGCACAGCAATATACATATTTGAGGAATGAATTTGAGACAGTCTCATCAAAGACATACAACATAATTCACATTCTATTCCATACAAGTTGTGTTGAAAGGAGAGGCAAACCATACATCCATCTAAGTATCACATAAAAAATTATGCAGAAAAGAAAGAGCATTGGTACAGAACATTTGTTCATGACAGATATAGCTAGAGAGATAGACCATGAAGGGTAATGGAACACCAGTGGTTAAATGACCTCTTTGAACCCTTGTGGAGAAGAATAGAGCAACTGAGCTGGAGTTTAATCCAGAAATGACTAGAGGATGCTGGGGAAACAGGTTTGCCCTTGATCTGAATGATAATGGCGACAAGGTCCATCAAAGAGGACCTGTGCTATGGATAGAGCCAACCTGAAGGAACATCTAGTACATAATCCTTTATTTACATTTCTAACTTCCTTAGGCTAGATTTCTAGACATGAAATTAATAGATAAAAAAGAACAAACCTTCCCCTTTTTTCTTAAAGGGAAACTGTCTGCAGGTTTATCAGTGCAGTTTACAAAGCGTGTAGACTTTGAATGATGGTAGAAATCTAAGAGCTCATATTCTTTAATCCAGTGACTCATGTCAGTTGTCTCAGCATTTGGAGGGTGGAGGTTGGAGGGTCAAGATTCTCAGGCCAGGATGTTGAGGTCAATCTGGTTGCAACATCATTCACCCCATTGATGCCAGGGTTGATTTGGCCAGCTAGGTGGGTGTTGTGGGATAATCTTTTTTTACATGGCGAAGATGTATCTTTACCAAGGAACCTTCTGATTGGTTTGATAAAGAGCTGAATGGCCAATAGCTAAGCAGGAGAAGATAGACCAGATTTCTGGAGAGAGAGAGGAAAAGGAGGAGATGAGGAGGGGAGAAGGAGGAGGAAGAAGAGGAGGAGGAAGAGGAGGAAGAATTTAGGTGCTTGGATTACGCAAGTCCTCAGATATATGATATAGAGTAGAGGTTAGCAAGTCACGTGGCCAAACATAGATTAATAAAAGCAAGTTCTTTCAAGTTATAAGAGCTAGTGGGACAAGCCTAAGTTAATGGCCAGGCTTTCATAATTAATAAGAAGTCTCCATGTCTATATCTGAGGGCTAGTGATCCAAAGATAGTCCAACAAGAAAGCTTGCTACAGATGGTGGCCATGTGAGGTGGCTCCTCCCCACAGCTCCATGTGAATCCTTCCTGAACTTGGTTGCTCATGGAAAAGAGGACCTTCCCTAAATAGAAGAGGACCTGGCTTCCGTCAAGTGTGTGTGAGTGGCTGTGTTCCCTCAAGAACCCTTAGACCAGTTCTTAGGAGTTCAAGGTCAGCCAATTCTAGGTCAGTCTGGGTCATGGGATCTTGTCTCTAAAAACCAAAACAACAACAGAAAGAATTATGTCATAACATCTTATTTGGTTATTTGCTTTTAAAAATACCGTAAAGATCTATACACTATCTTACAATATTCATCATATATTGAGATTTTTATTAGTGTTATTGCTATTTTGAGACAAGGTTTCACAGTGTAGTGCTGGCTGGTCTGGAGCTCTATGGAGACCAGACTGGCCTTGAATGTACAGAAATCTACTTGCCTCTACCTCCTAAAGGCTAAGATTAAAGGTGTGTACCAACATACCCTACAGAATCTTGTTACTGTTATTGAGACAGGGTCTCATGAAATGTAGACCAGGCTGGCCCCCATTTGCTATGTAATTTGACTGGCCTTCAGTTCCTGATCTTCCTTGCGTCCCTTCCCAAATGTTGGGATTATTAGTATATGCCACTTGCTTGGCTTCATATTCAGATAACACTTATAAATAAGATTTTCAGTGTAGAAAAGGAATAGTATTCATTCCTATTTATTTTGAGATAGGATCTCATGTAGCCTAGGCCGGCCTGGAATTCAAACTCCTGGTTTAATCTCTCGAGTGCTGGGATTATTGGCATCTATCACCACACCCACTTTATTACTTGAATTTTATTGAGCACATTAATGCTTCAGGCACTGGTGGATATTGAGTAGGGATTTATTCGTGTGCATGTTGGTTAACAAGGCTAGCAGATGGGTCTTCAAAACTTAGCAATGACAATCATTAATTCTTTTCCTTCTTAATTTTCCTGTTTCTACAGTGCATATATATTTCATTTAGATTAGGAAAAAAAGCAACCCGAAACTGGCCTTATTTTTAAATATCAGGTCACAGTGAGATTTGAGGGTGCCCGAGCAAATAAAAACCACTGAGCTGTTCTTTGCTTTTGAGAGCAGTGAAGACAAGTGACCTTCGGGTAAACTGCATTTTAATGTGGGCGGCACTGGACAGACAGGAAGAGCGCTCGCCCCGCCCCCACTTCCATCAGGGTCTGAGGCTTCCGGACTCCGCTGGGAACCAACGGGAACCAGCACAGCAGGTTTGCGGCGGCGTGGGCAGCACCGGTGGAGCAATTTTGGTCTGAATCTGGGATTAGGACACTTTTCAGCTGGACGAAACACTTCTGGAGCTTCTTGTGCTCTTCTCCAGGAGGCCCGCTCTGAGGTTCTGTCCTGAGAAGACTGGGAACCTGACACTCCCCGGGGTGGAAACCGAGCAGGGGTTGGGAGGACACTTTTGTACCACACAAGTTTCTAGGCAACAGCTTATTCAGTTACTTCAATGTACCGAATCATTCTGCTTCAATGACTTTTAGAAACTGATGAATTTATGATGAGAGGTCACGAAGATAAGACCGATTAACATATGGTACCTGCCTCACTCTCCGTCTCATTGTGCCCCTAGTCTGAGGTGTTGGGGTACTCTAGACTGAGGAATGCCCAGAATTTTGCTTATAGTTCTTCTCATTTAAAACACCTTTTTGGACCACACAATCTACTTGAGATTTGGCTCAAATTGAACTTGTATGCATAAAAATTCTACTGAGCTTCGTTGTGACACTCCCATATATACACACATATAACATATTGTGACCATACCCTTCACATCACTCACTGTTTTGTCTTCCGACTCTCCCACCTTGGCTCACTGAATGTACACTTGAACCATGGCCTTCTTTTTAACCTCTTTTGTAAACTGACCTTAGTGTCTTGCACATGCTAGGCTGCTACTCTGCCTTGGAGGTCTATCTGCAGTCCTTAGTCTTACTTTTATTTGGAGACAGGATCTCATTAAGTTTCCCAGGAAGGCATTGCGCTTTTCTGCCTTGCTGCTTTGGTCTTTAGTTGAGCAGTTGAGATTTCAGGTTTGCACCCCAAGATATAGCCCCGTTGAGTTTTCATTGAAGAGTGTACATGATTTCCTTGGGATAAAGTGAATACAAAGTCACATCTATTTGTGCAACCATGTTTATAAACACCTATCCATTCATCTACCCACACTTTGACCCATCATCTACCCATCTACCCATCCAGCCACCTATCTGGCTTAGTTAGGGTTACTATTTCTGATAACAGCAAAAAAACTTGAAGAGAAAAAGGTATATTTGGCTAATGTTTTTATGTAGAATTAAATTTCTAACCCTGCCTAGCCCCGAGGGCCAGACCCGAAGTCCCAAATAGTCACACAAAATCTATATTAATTACATGCCGTTTGATCTATGGCTCAAGCTTATTACTTGCTAACTCTTATGCTTTAAGTTAGCCCCTATTTCTATTTGTGTTTAGCCACATGGCTTGGTACCTTTTTGCTTTAGTGCAGCATTCTCATTCTACTTCCTCTATGTCTGGCTGGCATCTGTTTCTGCTCTTCCACTTCCCCGAATTCTCCTAGACTGGTTGCTTTGCCTCTACTTCCTGTCTAGCTACTTGACCAATCAGTGCTTTATTAAACCAATATTTACAGTGACAAATATTGACAGTATACAAGAGCATGGTCCCATAACACTTCTATACCAACTATTCATTATCAAAGGAAGCCAGGACAGGAACTCAAACATGGGGGGAACCTGGAGGCGGGAGTTGATGCAGAGGCCATGGAGGGATGCTGCTTACTAGCTTGCTTCTCATAGCTTGCTCAGCCTGCTTTCTTCTAGAACCCAGGACCATTGGCTCAGGGCTGGCCCCACCCACAATGGGCCAGGCCCTCTCCCATCAATTACTAATTAAGAAAATGCCCTACAGGCTTGCCTACAGGATGATTTCATGGAGGCATTTCCTTAATTGAGGTTCCCATCTTTCAGATGACTGCAGCTTGTATCAAGTTGACATAAAACTGGCCAACACACATCTGTCCTTTCATCCAATAGCCTCTGTCAGGCACCTACATGACAGCATTGACATAGACATGGGCTCTGCAGTCATGTCCATGAACATTATTTCATACAGAAAAGATGGATATTCTAGCTTTCTTTCCTCCAGTTACACGTACCTTGACCTGAAACTAAACCCCTTTTTATTTTTAGTTATTGTCTACACCCATTTGACTATAAGAACCTTTAGAAAAATGGGGACTCTGTTATACTTGCACCAGAATGGTGCTTGCCACTCCACAGATCCTGGATTCATGGATTCACGCTGGTTGACTGAAGTCTGGTGTGCTCATGCATATCTGCAATTTCAGCATCTGGAAGGCTAAGACAGGGAGATCTCAAGTTTGAGGCCAGCCTGAGTTACATAGCAAGACCTCCCTCCCCCATCTCAAAAATAAAATACTTAAGCCTTGCATGATGGTACCTGCCTTTCATCCTAGTATGTGGGAGGCAGAGCTTAACCTGTTTTACACAGTGAGTTCCATAACAGTTAGGACAACATACTAAAATGAAATGAAACTATGCTGCTTTGCTAGGTAAACTAGAATTGTATGTCGTCCTATTTAAAAGAACTATGGGTAGAAATCTATAGTGTGCTACAAGGTTGCATTAAAACTGTTCCCCTTCAGGCATCTCTCAAATGATAAATGATTAAAAACTAAAATCAATATGATGTTCCATGGCGACAGTGATGATTTATGCCTTATTTCTGCCTGTAGTCAGAATGGCTAAGATTCGGTCAGGATGACACTGAAGAATTTTGTGATTAAAAACTTGATGAATGCTTTGTAGTTTTGGATCAAGATTCTCCTAGCAATTTCAGGGAAGGGCTTTGTTGGCTCCTGACCATGTGATAATGAGAGAGTATGCAGAACTGGCCAGCCAGGGACAGCCTTCAACCATCTTTGAGAAAAAGAAGCTTTCTAGACAGCATGGCAGCCGGGCACTGCAATTCTGCTTGGTGGACGAATGAATACTAACGGGTAAAAACTCAACAAAATGAAACATGGATATTCTTCTACTGTTCCGTCTCCCTTCCCGTGGTCTTGGGTTCCCTCTTCCTGTGCAGCTGGACCAGGGTCAGACTTGGGAACCTGGGGTTGTACTTCAAGGTAGGGGGCCTGAAAGACACACCCCACCACTTCCTCCTCAATGGAACCAAAGCCTGATCAAGATCGCTGAGCATTCAGGCAAGACTGAGAGTCATGGAACCAGACTAGAGCCAGAAAGGAGAGCTGATGTGGGGCCGAGGGAGGAGGAATGCTGTCTTCAGCAGAAAAATACCGCCTCACAGTTCTGAAGAGGGACAGCAGTGTCTTCAAGAGGGCGTTTCTTTTAAGCACAGGGAGGGAGAGTCTCATTCTAGTCTCTGGAGTTGACTTGTAGATAGCATCTTCTTTGTGTCTTCCCGTTGTATTTGTCTGTGTCCAGATTTCCTCTTATGGTAAATGTCCCCATTCCCTTGGATTAGGGCCAGCCATAACCACTGCATTTTAACTTGATTATTTACAAGAGGCCCATTCCTTTCCTCTTTTCAATTTATTTATTTGTTTTATTTATAGATAGGGCCTCCCTATATAGACCAAAGCTGGTCTCCAATTTGCAGCAATCCTTCTGCCTCAGCTTCTGAATGCTTGGATTATAGATGTGTAACCATGATCAGTTTAAAAACCCTCCTCTTCCTCCTCCTTTTTTTCTACTTCTTCCTCTCTCTCTCTCTCTCTCTCTCTCTCTCTCTCTCTCTCTCTCTCTCTCTCAGTGTTTTTGAGACAGACTTTCTCTGGGTAGTCCTGGCTGTCCTGGAACTCACTCTGTAGACCAGGCTGGCCCCAAACTCAGAGATCTACCTGCTTCTTTCTCTGGAGTGCTTGGATTAAAGGCCTGCGCTGCCGCCACCACCTCCCAGCAAGGACTCTACTTCTGAATAAGGCCACAGTTCTGGGATCCCAGTGTCTTTGAGGGAGTCATGCATCTGCTCCTAGGAGGGAGACAGGAAAGAAAGTAGACCAGTGTGGGGGAAGAACTTGAGGCTTTCTGGAACCATAGCATAGCACAAGGGCTTTTTATAGGGTCTCTCCAACTTTGGCAAGGCTCTGCTTGGCCAGATGCCAATAATAAAACCGCAAATCCGCTTGAAGCCGATGAACCATCTTGGGAAACAGGTTTATTTCTGGTTGGGGAGAGAGAGAAAAGGGCTGTCAGAGCAGGGTGTGTGTGGGGGGGGGAATTCAACAGAGCTGACTTTGTGACTTGGGAAGAATGTTTCCTGCTGGGCCACATGACCTGTTTCTAGTATTGCCCGTATGTTCTTGCCTAGCCTTGTTTGGGCTCAGTGTCCTCACCTATATCAACTATAAAATGGGCCTAATGAGGAAGTCAAAGGATGTTTGTGAAAATTATGTGAGACGAGCAATGAAAAGCACCTGTTGGGGGCTGGAGAGATGGCTCAGCGGTTAAGAGCACCCTCTGCTCTTCCAGAGGACCAGGGTTCGATTCCCAGCACCCACATGGCAGCTAACAACTGTCTGTAGTTCCAGTTCCAGGCAAAACACCAAGGCAAATAAATAAATAATAAATAAAGTTTGTTTAAAAAAAAAAGAAAAAGAAAAGAAAAGCACTTGTCTCTAGAAGAGACTTAACAAGTTAGTCAGTTTCTCCCCTCTGCCCCCCGACCCAGAACAGTTCCCCCATCCACGACGAACCCTTCAAAGAGGTCTCTGCTCAGAAAAACCACTTACTTGTTTTCATTTCTCATTTCAACATTAGATTCAAAATTCTGTCTATGAGGCATTGCTAACCTACATTTAAATGCCACATGCTTAATTAGACTCCCCTTTGGCAAGATGGGAATGTGGCCGGAGCCATGCAGTGGCTCTAGCATTAGAAGAGACTGGGATGCTGTGACTTTGGGGTGCTTCCCAGTAAAGCCCAGTTTGTTGATAGAGTTTTTGAATCATCCAATACACACCAGTAGTGTCTTGCTTTACACTCTCTGCTTTATTCCCTTTGGAACAGGGTCTCTCACTGAACCTGAAACCAGATTTGCTGCCACAAAGCCCCAGCAATTCAATCTACACTCCTCCCTACAAGAACAGAGTTAAAGGCAAACATAACTACACCTGGCTTTTTACATGGGTGCTGGGGATTTGAACTCAGATCCTCATATTTTCCAACTGGAGAAGACTGGGTGGGAGGATCAGGCATTCACAGCTATCTCTGGCTATGGAGAAAATGCAAAGCCAGCTACGTGAGACCTTGTCTCAAAACGAGCGAAGGTGAGTGGGGGATATCTCAGCCAGTCAAATTCTCGTTGTAGAAGCATGAGAGTCTGAATCTAATTCTCGGAACCCACATCACAGGCACAGGCCTGTGATCCCAGCACAGGGGAAGCTGAGCCAGACGGAACCCTGGCATTCATTGATCAGTGTCAGTCCATAGTCACTAGCAAATCCCAGGACAATGGGAAACCCTGTGTGGTGGTTTGAAAGAGGATGACCTCCATAAGGAGTAGCAAGTATGGCCTTGTTGGAGGAAGTATGTGTCATTGTGGGGGCAGATCTTGAGGTTTTTTGCACAGGACACTGCCCAGTGTCTCAGTTGACTTCCTGTTGTCTACAAGATGTAGGAGATTCAACTACTCCTTAAATTCCATGTCTGTCTGCACGCTGTCATGCTCCCAGTTATGATGATAATGGACTGAATTTCTGAAACTGTAAGCGAGCCACCTCAATTAAATGTTTTTCTTGTAAGAGTTGTCATGGTCATGATGTCTCTTTATAGCAATAGAAATCCTGAGTAAGACATCCTGTCTCAGAAAACAAGGTGGATGGCTCCCGAGGAAGGACAGAGGAGGTCAGTGAAGGCTGTCCCCTGACCGCCACACACATGAACACATACATTAAAAGAAAAGGGTGGAGGGGAACCCTTGCATTTCTATAATTTTCACATGATATTAGAAAGAGAAAATTGGATAGAAAAAATGTATAGGATTCAGCAAGAGCAGAAACCCTCCAGTTTGGAAGTCATCAGCAAGCCTAGTTGTGGATCTTTCCCAGAAAGAGAAGCTCAGAGCTTTTCTAAGGGGATATCTTTATACTTGTTACTTTATCTCAAGAATTTTCCTCTCTAGAGAGCTGTGCCCTAAATAACAACCAATGCCATGTTTTCTCTACCATATATATATACCCTTGAGAACCCAAATGCCAGCCCCAAGCAGAAATGCAGCTTTCATATCCCATTCATGTCCCTCACATGCCCTCGGCCTGCCTCCCTGGAGGGGTCACGTTCCAATTCATAAATAGCATCAAAGAGAAGTCACTTGGGGGTAAGTCAGTCCTGGAAGTAGAAGGCGGGACCTCTGAGCAATGACTGATGGGACAGCTAGGCTCTCTTTGGGGCTTCTTAACAGAACAGAATGAACACCCCCCCACACACATACTCCCCCCACTCCCTCACCCCACCGCCGCTGCTGCCATGCCCCCCCCCATTTCTGCTCTAGACAGAGAAAGAGAAGGAGCAGAGAAAGTTCTGGACCATCATGTGCCTCCTTCACTTTCCCCTACAAGACACCAAGTCCAGTCAGGAATTGCTTGTCAAGTTGGAGCCTCTTACCCATCTGAGGTGTTGGCGTGGTGAGTGTTTGCAGAAATGTTCCAGTAGCTTATGAATTAGAGGGACCTCAGGTCAAGCTCTGCCTTAGATTCCAGATAGCCACGTGCTGCTGTGACGTGTGATTTACAATCTGGGCTCTGGGTTCTTTGCCTGACTGGGGAGTGTGTTCAACCCTGGTGAAGTCATGAATGGAGGTCTCTGGGCTATATATTCCTTGAAAGCATATATGCTTGAGAGCATGTGCTTTTATAAAATTTGAGCTAGTGTTCATTATTTTAGTTGTTTATTTTGAGACAGAGTCTCATGATGCTCAGGCCAGCCTCAAATTCATTATCTAGGTAAGGATGACTTTGAACCCCTATCTTCCTGTCTTTATTTTCAAGTGCTAGAGTGGAATAGATGTGTCAAGTGCATAAGCTAGAGATTTGGATTCATGGTCATGACCCCAGAACTCAGGACACAGAGACAGGGGAATCTTGGGCTAGATGCAAGTCTGGGCTGCACAGGGAGATCCTGTTTCTTTCTTTTCTTTTTTTTTTGAAAAGATTTATTTATTATGTATACAAGTATTCTTTCTGCTTATATGCCTGCATGGCAGAAGAGGGCACCAGATCTCATTATAGATGGTTGTGAGTCACCATGTAGGTGCTGGGAATTGAACTCAGGACCTCTGGAAGAGCAGCCAGTGCTCTTTACCTCTGAGCTATCTGTCCTGCCCCGAGAGATCCTGTTTAAAAAAAAAAAAATCAGTGAAAATAAATTGATTTTTTTCAGCTGCTAGCTGTACATGTTTAATTAATTAGTTAATCTCACTATGTATCCCTGGTTGACCGGGGTCTTGCTCTGAGATCTAATATTGCTCTGACTCATTTCTAGTATTAGTTTTCTAGGCCTGACTTTATGATGTGCCATGCATTGGAGGAAAAAAACAAAAGAATCTTTTATGCTTGTGACACATCTCAGTGGTAGAATATACTTGGGTAGTATGTTCAAGTTCCTGGACTCAATTTTCAAGCATTGAAAACAATTTTTTCCCTTTATTTCATGGCTTAAATGTTGGAAATAAGGAATATAAAGAATTGCAAACCTCAGGTGTCAGCCAGTGTGCTCCTGCCCTCTCTCTTTGAGGAAGAGGGGTGAGCAGGACATTATGCAAAGCCATGCTTCCCCGGCTTTCATCCTTCTATATAACACTCCTTCCAGATTTGTCCTTGTGAACATTATCTTGGGCTGGGATGACAAGATCCCATTTGGAGTCATGTGAAACTGGCCTACAGAGGTTAGCAGTGCTGGGGGGCAGGGGTTACTAAAGATGAAAAGCCCCAAGTTATATCATGCCCAGACATTGTCTAGACTGCACCTGGTTACGTGGACCTTGGAGCAGTCCTGAGGGTCCTGTTCTTTATCTCCAAAGGCATCCCTGGTACCATCTGATAAATGACATTTGCATTTAGATATGTAATGAGAAGACAGGATACTTCAAAAGAGGGCTTTAGTACTTAGTCTTGGAGTCTTTGACGGCAACTAGAGAATTCTTGAATCGTCTTTAATATGTAAGGGGGAGATGTCAAAAAGACATCATTTTTGAAAGATGTTTTAGAAAGCCTCTGGGTACTTTTTCAAAGTATCCTATCTAGGAATGTTGATAAGCAAAATTCATTCCATTCACTCACTTTAAACATTTCTTCGGGGGCTGGAGAGATGGCTCAGCGGTTAAGAGCACCGCCTGCTCTTCCAGAGGACCCGGGTTCGATTCCCAGCATCCACATGGTAGCTAACAACTGTCTGTAGTTCCAGTTCCAGGCAAATACCAAGGCAAATAAATAAATAAATAAAGTTAAAAAAAAAACAAACAACATTTCTTCTTCTCTCTAATATCCAAATCACCATGTCATATGTCCTAGGTGATAATGGGCAGTTATTGTGAGCACATGGATGCTACAAAGAGGAGACAGGCTACTAAGAAAGTGACCTCATGGTGTAAAGGGATTAGAAGGCAAAGCTGAGACCTGAAAGGTCAACATGTCTTGGCTGGGTGGAGAGCAGGACAGGAGCAGAGGCCCGGTAGACAGAACACACAAGGAAGGACCAAATGCAAGAAATGCCATTGGCAAGGGAACATTCTATTTTGCTAGAATGTAGAATACTTGTGGGCAGAGCACGGGGTGAGGCTAGAAGAAGATATGATGTGGTGGGTATAGTAGATGAGGTAAATACCCCCACACTTCCACTATTCACAAAACCTTTAGTATAAATCTCACCTCACTGGATGGCAGCCTCCCTTTCATTCTGGAGTGAAATAAAATTGTCCAGCTTGTTGATGTTTGTTACCCTGCACACCTTGCATCCTGGATTTTGAAGTGATGGTAAGAATATGTTCTAATTGCTTTATGTCATGTGTTTGGTATTATGGTGTCTTGTCTGTCATTGTTCTTTGAATCAAGTGTCTGGGGCGATCACGAGCAGGTGAGTCATAGAGCGGTATACCTGTACAGTCCACGGGAACTCCATGTCTCTCCAGCCTGGAACTTCTTGTCGGTCTGGACAAATGAGTTATGCATAGATAAGATTATCCTTAAGGCCATCTCTCACTCTCAAGAAAAACTCAAGGGACACCTTAGCCAAAGGAACCTTGGGATTTGTGGCTTTTGGTGGGAAGGATGGCTAATGATTTCTTTGTACTCATTTTTTAATTCTCCTGAAAAGCTGGTAGTTACTCTCTGGTCTGGTGATGGTTGTGAAAAATCAGGCAGTGTAGAACATGGTCCCAATCACATAAAAATGGAACTTTCCATGGTAGCTTGTGGGAAGATGAACCAGGAGGATCATCAATAGTTTGTGGCTGGTCTGAACATCACAGAGACAGGCTAGCTTGAATTATGTATCAAGACCTGCTCACTCACCCCAGTCCCCAAACCAACACAAATCTAAAAATAGAACAAACAAACCAAAATCTACCCCAACTTTAAACTAAGCCAAAGTCAAAACCCCCAACCAACCAATTGTAATCAAAAACAAGAATAAGAACAACAGCAATCACCCTTTTCAATTTCTTAGTCAATATATTCATTACTCCTTATCCAGCGAGGGAGCCAAGGTGTTGGAATACCAGAAACTTCGGACAGCATCATGCCTTGTGTTGTATATACTTTGCTTTTCCTATACATACAAATTCATAATAAAGTTTAATTAGAAATGGGACACAGTGAGATATGAGTTACCACTAATAAAATGGAACTGTTATAACAATATACTATAGAACACAAATTCCTTGAAATTTATTAGGAATTATTTATTTCTGAAATTTTTCTATTTTAAATCTCAACTTGAAACTGCAGAATGTGAAGCCACAAGCAATGTTGAATTGATACAACTGACAAGTAGTGATGCTGTATAGGGACAAAATGGGACAGAAACCAGACATGAATCTATAATCCTAACAGGGTGCTGAAGTAGAGAGACCAGTCTGGAGGACTACATAGAGAGATCCTGCCTCAAAACAGGCAAACAAAAACCCAAATGACAGAGATGAATATGGCTAGTATTAGAAGTAAGGTTAATGTATCTACTATTAATTACAGCTAGACAGTAAATGGTAAAATAGAGTTTTATTGGAGATGTTATGGGATCTGTACAAGGGAAAGCCTATCCTCTTTTATTTTGGAAACCGGCGCTGGAGAGATGGCTCAATGGTTAAGAGCACTGACTGCTTTTCTAGAGGACCCAGGTTCAATTCCCAGCACCCACATGGCAGCTAACAACTGTTTCTAACTTCAAGATCTGGCACTCTCACAGACATGCAAGCAAAACACCAATGCACATAATATAATAAAGATATTTAAAAACAATCAGAGGAGACTTTACAGAATTGGTGAGATTTAATCATTTTCTTGTCCTTTTTGGATGGGGCAAGGGAGACACTGAGTCAGAATCTCATTCTGTAGCCTATACTGGCCTTGAACTTGCTTCTTAGCCTTGGGAGTACTAAGATTGCAGCAAACCATGATGCTCAGTTGAACTCCTATGTGCTATACATATGCAAATCACAATGCCCAGTTGAGTCCTAAGTGCAAGGATTGTGCATATATATGCACCACGGTGCTTTTCTTGAGCTGGGTTTGGGTGGGTAAATCACAGGAGTCCATACAACCTCAGGGAGAGAGCAAGATTGCCACATCTTTGCTACTAGCCTGGGCTACACAATAAGATCTAGAGAGTGAGGGAGATGGCTCCCTGAGTATAAAATTACTCACTGTTTTGAGTGTGAGAATTTGAATTCTATTCCTGGATCCCATGGTGGAAGGAAAAAATGTCCAAGAGTTCTCTGATATCAATATGCAACCATGGCATGTGTGTGCCTGGATGCAAGCCTACACACACACACACACACACACACACACACACACACACACACACACACACGCATGCACACACTTAACAATAATAATTATTAATATTAAAATAATAATAAAATAAGCAAAACCAAAACCCTAAAAAGGGGGAAAAAAGAGTACATGTACACAGCAGGGTTGAGCAAGAGCATTCTGGATAGCAGAACTGTAAAATGGAAGAGAGATTTCTGATGTGTTTAGGCTGCAGATTTCTGTTTATAACCATAAAAAAAATCAGGGTGTTTGGGAGCTATGGAAAAGTAGATCTGAAAGACTCTAAGAAGGAAGTTCAAAGAAAAAAAAAATAAAAACCAAAAATGGCAGGTTCTGGGTTCAACTCCCAGGACCATTTGCAAAAACACTACAGGAAAGAAAAGAAATGAACCATGCTATAACCTAGTAAGTTCGGGGAAGGAAGAGGCTGGGGGAGGGGTTGGAAGTAGGCGGTGGAAGAGAGGAAGGGAGAGAGTCAGTTGAGGTTAGGGTTGACTGAGTTTCATTGATTGGACCCTGTGTGGTATAATGAGAAGGAAGGGTAGTGAGTGATGGATGATACCCATCCTCCGGCTGGGTGGTAGAACCATGACTCACATCTTACAGACCCTATAATAGGCAGTTGGATGCTTCCGGAGAGTTTCTGAAAGGGTTTAATGAATGTGGTGTTGAGAAGGAAGGGCAACCACTCCAATGAGAACAGCAGGCTGGTGTGCTTCTGGAATGTGAGAGAATTAGAACACCCCTGACAGATGTCCGGGACACCCACCAATTTCACTATAAAATAAGCTAAGATGGGTAACTCTCCACTCAAGGTGAGGCTTGTGAATTTCAAAGGGGCAACCTCAAAGACATCGGAAGCCAGTTTTTATGTTTTGTGTGTGGGATTGATTCTTCCCTTTGCCCAGGCAAATAAGCATAGAATGAATTTACATAATGTCCTAGAAATCAGTGTAGCTCCATTGGAATACCATAGTGCAGACTGGTTTTCTTGGAGAGCCCTCTAGTCTCTGTGTGTTCTACCTACCACATTCTTGTGCATGATTCAAAGTCTAGTTCACATCCTGCCTTCTGGAACCTGCCCCACACGACGTCAGCCTGCATTTAGCTCTTTTGCTACAGAGGTTCCATTGCAGTAATTTGGGGTTTATTACAGACTTCCTTGAATGTTTCAGTTTTCAAGAGGAGGGAAATGGGAATTGAACCCAGGGTCCTGTGCATGCCAGATAATCAATTCACCACTGAGCTATGTCCTTAGACTTTTCTGTACTTTTTATCATGAGAAGTGGATCTCACTGGATTGTACAGACTACCTTTGGATTTGCTATTTCCTGTCTCAGCCTCCTGAGTAGCTGGAATTATAGCCGGTTGGGGCTTCTTTCATTTTCAGCTGGTTCCTAGAGACTACCCAGTCTTATTCACCTGATAGGATTCTCTCTGTTTGTACCCTGGTCATCTGCACTCTTGCAAAAAGCGGGCAAAGTTACTGCCCTTATAGCTCACATTGTGCCTATTGGCTCGTTCATTCAGCAAAGATTTACTGAGTATTGACCCATGTGCCAAGCGCATGATTTTGCCCCAGGGCATTTACTTGGTTTTCTGTCCTGTGGCTCAGTAGGTTCCAGCCACAGTCACTTGTTCCTACCCTGAGGCCTTTCCTCTTGCCCTTCTAGTTGCCTGGCCTCTCTCTTCCCTGATAACTTTTAAATTAAATTAAATTAAATTAATTAATTTTTAATACAGGATCTCTCTGTGTATCCCTGATTGACCTAGAATTTACTTAGTAGAACAGGCTGACCTCCAATTCATAGAGATCTATCTGTCTTTGCCTCCTGGTGTTGGGATCAAAGTCACAGCTTGAACTCTTAATATCAAGGTTTTTTTGATCTCATTCCCTTGGAGAAATCTTCTCAGACTTGTCTCCTCATCTTTGGTCCATATCTTAGCATCTTTTACTTTTATCAACAGCACTGGCTAAATCAACCAGTCCTGTGTAGTTTTCAGGTAAACTATAGGATGCTGGTGATATCCTCTTTCTTGCTGGAACTCATGTAGAAAGCATGGTGTCTCCTTCCTTGTAAGAGCTCTGAAGATTTGTCTGAGCCAATAAATGGGTGATGTCAGATATAACTAGGTTTCTGCCCTGCTGGAGCCTCTGCATCCTCACAAATACAGGTACTACATGCCTATATGTAATGAACATACCAAGGGAAGACTGTGTGCCAACATGTGGTAGCTCTACCGAGGAGCGTTAATGTGGATTGTGGACTCCTAGAAGGCTGGAGCGTTGGTGTGTAGGCCTGAAATATTTCATCATCTTTTATCCACTGCTGAGTATGGCTCAGTTTCTTTTGATTTTTGCTTCCTAGAGCCTTTTACGACTTCTAGTCCTAGAATAAGATCTTTGATTATCAATGAAGACATAATAATAGATCCTTCTGGCTATCTTAAAACGCTATATATCATAAGAACTTCACTTTGGTATATATACACATGTATGTATATATTATATGATAATGCTCCACTCTGGGCCATTTCACCAACATATTTACTAATTATAGTCATTCTTACAGCTGTTTAATATGATAAGCAATGTCAGTCATCATGTTCACAGCAAACCCTGGGATTTCTCTTTTCTTTGAGCTGAGGCAGTTAACATATGCACTGTGGTGATTGTTTATCTCATCACTATAGCACCCATGTGGTAGAATTTAATTGAAGTGATCTCTCTCCCCTCCCCACTCAGCAATATTTCTAGGTTAGTATTTATTTGCTGGAATTTATTTTTGCATGTATTTTTGAAAAGGGTCTCTGTGGACATTTGTTTACTTTGCTCTTACCCTTGATATTAAAACTGTCACCGCCACTTGGCTGATGGGTAAAAGTCTCCTTGCTGAGGAAACAGCCACATGAGCACTTAATCACAGCCTTCCTGGGTCTGCTTTATAACCTGCCATCACTGTAACGAGCACTTCATACATTCACGTCATGGCTGCAAAAAATTGATGTGTGTCCACCCAGTGTCTAGTTAAGACTCATTTCTCTAGTCAACTGAAAAGGCCTTTGTGTTTGGGGAATCAGATTATAATTTTACCCAATTTCATTATCTTTTCAGAAAAAAAAAAAGGGATGCGTGACCAAAATGCACAACATATAATTAAAGTAGAGGATGAGATTCCATTGTTCTGAAGATTCAGTAGCGCCAGAGGCTGATAAGAGAAAGAACAGGTTTTGGTCAGAGCCCTGTCTCCTGTATTTTCCTTCCTCATTTTATTTTCTTCATTTTTTTTCCCTAGGTGAGAGAGTCAGTTTAGGGACTTATGCATGTTAAGCAAGCCTTTTATTATTGGGCTCAGCCCCTGTAGCTTCTTTTTTATATCTGTAACTTTGCTTAAATCTCTCCCATTCACGCTGCAGCTTCTTTTTCTATGAAGCAAGTTAGATTAGAACACATGTGGATAATTGATAACATCTTTCTATGGAAAACTTGTGTCTGTAAGAGCTATTGGGGGTTGCTAAATAAAGTGGTTTTTGGTTTATTTTAAGAGAGAAATGGAGGTGGGGGGGGAGAGAGAGAGAGAGAGAGAGAGAGAGAGAACAAAAGAGACCCCCAGAGACTGAAAAAACAGAATAGATAATTGTGTTCACTGTGAAACAGTTAATAATGCTGTCGATCTGGACCGCATTGCCATATAATGGAGATAAGAATCTCATTATTCAGAAACATGCAAATACAGCTGTTCCAGTCTTCACACAGCCACTAATCACCATGCCACTCACGCTATGTAATTTGCTTTGTGAACTCAGGCACGTAAAAAAATACCTCTCCATTCCCTTGCCAGTCATGGCAGCACTAAAGAAGGCACCAGAATAGTTCATGTCTGAAAGAGGATATGCTGAGGACTGCAATCTCAAAAGGCAGAAATGGAGTCAAACACTCTGGTCTCTGGTTCTGCAGAGCCATTGGCTGTAAAGAGGCACAAGGGCTCTTCAAATGGTGCAAGCATTGAAGTTAACACCGCAGTCTTGACATAGGATGGGCGGAACTGGAGATGAGGGTTCCCTGTGACCGTAAGGAGTTTTGAGTTGCTCACTTCTACTACACAAGAAACACAGGCGTTTGGGAGTTTAAAGAAACTTACATCTGAGTGCTTCAAAACTAGATGTCATTAGTCCCATGGGGGTCTTGAGCAATTGAAGTGTGGCTGGTTCAACTGAGGCAAGCTGGAATCGCAAAATGAACAGGGAAGTTCAGAGACTGTGAGTGGGAAAAATAAGCCAGATTGATCACATTTATTTTACTTTTTTATATTTATTTTTATTTATGTATGTCTGTCTGTGTGAGAGTTGGAGTTATAGATTTTGGAGTTACAGACAGTTGTTAGCTGCCATGTGGGTCCTGGGAATTGAACTCAGGTCCTCTGGAAGAGCAGTGAGTGCTCTTAACCACTGAGCCATCTCTCTAGCCCAATCACATTTATTTATTTGAAACAGGGTCTCATGAGATCAGGCTGGCCCCAAACCTGACAGGCTGATTAGGATGATCTTGAACCATTGATTCTCCTGTTGCTACCTTCCAAGTGCTGGATTACAAATGTGTGTATCACACCCAGTTCATACATGCATGCTCAGGGCTTCCTGCATGCTAGATAGCCGGTACCAGCTGAGCGACATCCTTCTCAGGTCCTAGGTATCATATTATAAATTGATTATGTAGCAGGAACCTAGGAATTGGATTGAAACATCAAGATTAACATATGGAGAAAGTCAGTTGGTACTGGCCTCCTGTGGACTCCTTCTAATAAAGCATAAGTGAGAAACTTCTTCGATATACAAACTTGGGAGAGGTGGTTATTACGTAAATATTCCCTAAAGGGTCATGGACCACATGACCCAGAACTTTTTAGGTCCTTTCTTCAGCTCATTAGCTCGTTCTAATTCTTGGGAATGTTTCCCCTGTCTCCCACCCCCACCCCAAGACAGCATTTCTCTGGCTGTCCTGGAATTCACATTGTAGGCCAAGCTGGTCTCGAACTCTGAGATCCACCAGCCTCCCTCTGTCTCTGGAGTGCTGAGATTACAGGCGTATGCCACTATCACCAGACTGGTTTTTTTTCTTTGTTAATAAGCTGTCTCCTTCTGATCGTTGAGTCCTGGTTTGGTCCTTTGCCCTGAGATACAAGAACCTGGAATTGAGTGTCCCCTGAAATCATATCCATAGCTCGGCGCTCTTATGAACACTTTTCTCAACTCTCTGAGCTTTCTCGATGTTTCTCTGACCTCTGTGTATCCTGGCAACTGCTGGGGATTTTAGCTTGCCTGTTCTATTGTTTTTCTCTCAAGTGTTAATAAAACTGTTCAGACTTCCTCCTGAGTCCACCTTTGAATTATCGTATTAGTGGAACTAAGAACTCAAAAGAGTGAACCTCAACATCACTGGTGATAATTACATATTGAAGAAAACTGAATTTATTCATTTAAATAAAATGTATCATTCAGATTAATTTCTTCTGTTTCCTTTTTCTTTTCTAATGTGACTGTTTAGAAAATCTCCAATTTCACTGGTAGCTCCCATTTTCTCTTGGGCAACACCCAGTCATACCTGAGTTAGAGGCGTCTTTACTCACTTGCTAAGATTCTCTCTCTCTCTCTCTCTCTCTCTCTCTCTCTCTCTCTCTGTGTGTGTGTGTGTGTGTGTATGTTTTCTCTCAGTCAAATCAGGTTCCTCTGGAGATCCTTCACGTTGACGTGGGATCCAGCTTCCTCATTGCCGCTGAGGCTCAGAGTTCTTCCCTGGCTCGCTGCCCTGTACCTCCCATCATGCCAGAGGCTCAGGGAAAACGTGAGCCTGTGCTGGCAAAGAAGGCATTGCTGCCAAGGACACGGGTCCAGAGTGTTCTAAGAGGACTTTGACCCCCACTGTCACTGGAATGTGAGCCTACTTTAACCCCTTACCTTCCAACACCGTGCCGTCCAGATTCCAATTCAAACCTCTCGTCTTAGTCTCCTGCGTAATTGGAACAATAGGTGTGTTTCTCCATGCCTGGCTCAGGTTTACTCCCTGCCCCCCGCCCCCCCCCCCAAAAAAAAACCCAAACAAACTAGAAAGGGAGTAGGAAAAACAAATAACAAAGCCAGAAATTCAGCATAGCAGTCAGTCTGTGGTGTAAAGGAAACTGGGAGTCTTGGGCTGACATTAGAAGCATAGGTTCAGATCCTTCAACCAGCCAACTTCGGACACATCAATGTGTGTGTGTGTATCCCCAAATACATATATTTTATTTTATTTTTTGAACTTCAGTTTTTTTTTTTTTTTTTTTTTTTTTTTTTTTTTTCCTGTTAGGTGTAAAATGAACTCCACAGTGCTTTCTTCTGAGAACTGTCGAGAACATAATAGAGCGCTGTGGCTCCCAGCCCTGCTGGTTCTGGTAGCATCTTATGGCCAGATCCTGTGGGTAGACTGTGCCAGAAAAGTATTGTTTAAATGAATGGAAATGCCTTATTGGTGGGCCCACTCCAGTGTGTCAGGCTTTGAAATGTGCTGGGTTTTAATTCAGTAGTCTGCTTGGCTCCTGAAGACAAATGAGCCCTAATACCTTGTAAAAAACGGTTCTGCTAGGTAACACAGTTCGGAGCTTTGACCCAATAGAACAACCAGCTCCAGACAAACAGACACTGGTCAAGCAGCATTAAGCTCCAAGTGGATCATCCGTCAGGTTTTGAGGAATGTAAGCTACCGTCTGCCTCAGGGGAAGAGTTGTTTAAGAGATAAAATACTTTCGAGCTGAGATTGGGCCATACTTAAGAGTAGTACCTTGTTCTCAGCTGCTTCAGATGAATGAATCCAAAAAAAATGTAAGATTGGCTCAGAACATCTGTTCCTCTTCACCCGGCTTTGCTTCTCTCTATCTGCTTAAGTGAGGCTGATTTGGGGTTGATTACTTGAGTAAGGAACAGTTTCACTCTGTACTAAGCTAGCCTAGAACTCATTATGTAGCCCAGGTTGGCCTGGAATTCTCTAGCCTCCTGGGTGAGTGCTGGCTTTACGTGAATTTGTAAGAGAATCTTTATCTTCTTTTGACCGAGTTTCACTTATTATTAAAGTAGTAATAAAGTGTTTATCAATGCATATAAAAATGCAGAAATAACATACTTTTTTTCCAAGAAAGATAACAGATAAAATACTAATGGCAAGAGAAAACAGAAATAGGCTTGATGACTTTTGGGGTTTTAAGTTGGTCTCTGTCTATTTATAAGTGTGTATTGCTTGTTTTAAGACAGGGTTTCATGTAGCCCAGGCTGGCCTTGAATTCTTGGTCTTCATGTCCCCACCATCAACGTGCTAGGGTGGCCAGCATACTGCTTCGAGTTTGGCAGTCATTGACCAGAAATCATAATATTGAATAAATGAACTGGGCATTACTACACAGGTCAGTGATCTCAGCACTTGGGAGGATTAGAGGTTCAAGGTTGCCCTTGGCTACATAATAAATTCAAGGCCAGTCTCAGCTACCTGACACTCTACCTTAGTTCAGCCATGCATGCAGGTCAGCCCTACAATGCCCTTTGAATCCAGGGCAACCAGAGACTGTTTACTTGGGAATAAGCTGGGAGTTAATGATGACAGTTGCCATTAGCATCTAGTTCTTCCTTGGTGATAAACAACACAGTCCCAGCATCAGGTGAGTTTGTTTGACCTATTTCGGTTGCTATCCCAACCAGAAGGTACCACCTTTTACCCTAGGCTGCCTTGGGATTGGCTATCCAAGAGGGCAAAGTTGAGCAAAGGAGGTGTGGATGTTGGACTTGGCATTGGGTTTCAGCCTGATTATTTCTTCTGCCGCAAGCCAGAATGAAGGTCATTGCAGGCTTATTCAGTGCTCAGCGCTCAGCCTGGGGTACCCACCTCTCTTGAATTTAAGCCCATCTCCTGTCAAGTTCCCGGTGGGTGGTCACTGGGATAGGTTTAGGTCTAAGTCTGTTTCTTAGATGTGAAGATGTGTGCCGAGAGCATGGGAAAATTTAATCACAGCAAGCCCCCTGAGGACCACTGTACCCACAAGCTCTACCCAATCCTTAGAACAACCCTATGAAATAAGGACTTTAACCATTCTCACTTCACAGATGAGGAAACTGAGGCCTGGGGGAGGTTCCATAGCAAAGGCATATCTGAGATAATATAACAGTGTAAGTCTGGAATCTGTTCCTAGGCTTTAAATGATGCACAAATAATATTAAATACATATTATAGAAACAGTGGAGACTGTGCAGATTCTGCTATTAAGTATTTTTTTTTTTTTTTTTTTTGTAGTCCTGGTTCTCATGGTTTCCTTTAGAACCTCTAAAGAGTTCCTTTAGAATAAGAGTGATATGATGAAATGGGAAGATGGACAGAGAATGGTTTGCTGGTCGAGGGCAAATCTAAGTAAGAGGGATGCATCTATTGTGTGCACTGTGTGTACCTGGGTCCCATGGAGGCCAGAAGAGGGCATTGGATCCCTGGCACTGGAGCTACAGATGGTTGTGAGCTGCCATGTGGGTGCTGGGAATCAAGCCTGGTTCCTGTGCAAGATCCGCCAGTGTTCTTAACTATTGAGCAGGGTCTCCAGCCCCCTGTGGACATTCCATAGCAGAATTAGGTTTGGTGGTGCTCACCTGTCACTCCGTGCTCAGGAGGTGGCCCAAGGTCAACCTGAGCACGACAGGAAGGCATTGTCTTTAAATAAATGGACAACAGGAAAAACATTGGACTAGGGTAACTATGGTTAATAACTAATTGTTTATTTCAAAATAGGCAGTAGAGATGGTTATGGTGATGTGCACCTGCAATTGTAGCCCTTGGGAGGCTGAAGCTGGAAAATAATGAGCTCAAGGCCAATCTGAGCTACACAGCAAGACCTCATCTCAACAACCTAAAAAAAAAAAACCAAACGAAAATAAGAAGAGATGGTTTTGAATGTCCCCTAAACAAAGAAATGATAACAGTCATTTACAGGGAAGGGTATAATGATCTGATATTTATACACTGTGCTTATGTATTGAATATCACACTTAACCTTCATAACCATACACAGTTATTATCTATATAATAGTAGGTAAACTTTGTTTAAAAGTTAACCACAACTGCCCAGCAATGGTGGCCCACACCTTTAATCTCAGCCCTCTGGAGGTAGAGGTAGATAGCTCTCTGAAGGCTAGCCTGCTCTACAGATCAAGATCCAGGACAGCCAAGGTTATACAGAGAAACCTTGTCTTGAGAAACAAAACACACAAAACAAAACAAGCTAATCACAACCAAAAGGAGTGGAATAAGATGATTTTTTTTTTTCAGGAACAATACCCCCCCTTTTGGTCTCCTTCCTTCCTTCCTTCCTTCCTTCCTTCCTTCCTTCCTTCCTTTCTTTCTTTCTTTCTTTCTGAGACAAGATTTTATCACGTAGCCCTGGCTATCCTGGCTTTTTCTATATAGGCCAGGCCAACTTGGAGCTCACAGAGAATCTGCCTCTGCCTTCTGAGTACTGGCATTAAAGGCTGATACCTCCCCCCCCCCCAGCTTCTTGGTGTTTTTGAGACAGAGTTCCACAGTGTCATGTAGGGTTACCTCAAACTCTTAGAGAGCCTACTGGACCACAGGCAAATGCCACTGGAGCAGGGTTATTGCTGCTGGAGATGAAACCTAGGCAGGCATGTTAGCCGTTGAACATTCTCAGCCTTTAGTTGTGTTGTTTTTTAACTTCAGTTTATTGTGCCCTATTGCTTTTATCACGTTTTGTGGCTTTTTTATTTTATACTTGGTGATGAACACTAGCATCGTCTCATCAATTTCTAGTGTATGCGTGTGCTCGTGACATGTTACGCTTGTGCTGTATGTGGTTCTCAGCTTTCCTAATGCTGCTGCTCTTTAAAACGATCCCTCCTGTTGTGGGGACCCCACAACCATAAAGTTGTTCATTGCTACGTTGTGACTGTAATTTTGCCTGTTACAAATTGTAAATATTTGATAAGTAGGATATCAGATATGTGACCCCTGTGAAAGGGTTATGTGACCCCCAGAGTGGTCTCAATCCACAGGTTAAGAACTGCTGGTGGATAGATTCCTGTGCATGCCTAGAGGGCAGAGGACAGCAGGGGATGCCCAACCGTATTAATCTGTATCCTATTCTTTTGAGGTAAAGCTTGCAGTTTGGCTACACCGGTGCCACGATCCAAACTCTGGGCTTCATGTCTGCTCAGCAAATACTCTTAGTTCAACCACCACCGTACCACCTCTCCATTGCTACCACCCCTGCTTCCTACGCTGACACAGGTTAAGGGAGGAACATTCTAGGAGGGAGCCTGCCTTAATTAGAGTTTCTATTGCTATGAAGACACACCATAATCACAGCAAATCTTGTAAAGGAAAACATTTAATTGGGTTAGTTTCTGGTTTCAGAGGTTTAGTCTATTATCATCATTTACTTCTCATGATGGCTCTATAAAGAACACCTATGATTTCATAGATATTTTGAGAGGGTGCCCAAGGTCATATAGCTCTAATGTCCACCCAGCGAGGGCAGACCCCTTCTGCTGGATTTGAACACAGCACTCTTGTGTCATAATTAACAGTTGATTTCTTGGTTTTTTTTTAATATTTATTTTTATTTTATGTGAATTGGTGTTTTGCCTGCATGTATAACTATGTTAGGGTGTTAGATCTTGGAATTACAGCCAGTTGTTAGCTGCCATGTGAATGCTGGGAATCGAACTCAGGTCCTCAGGAAGAACTGTCAGTGCTCTTAACCCCTGAACCATCTCTCCATCCCAATTTTGTTGTAGAAGGTTTCCTGGGCCCATTTGGGCCCAGAGGTTCGGACCTGGCCCGCTGCAGCTTTTGGACCCCAAAGAAATGGATCAGACACTTATATTAACTTCATACTGTATTGCCCATGTCTCAAGCACATTACTAGCTAGCTCTTTCATTTTGAATCAACCCATTTCTATTAATCTGCTACAGTGCGAGAAAGAAGGGTGGAAGAGCTTGTAGTTTCTTTTGTTTTGGATGTAGGATCACCTTTTTGGAGTAAGTAGAAGAGAGACCATGACTGTCACAGTGAGTGGGGCCTTGTATTCCCTCGTGGGGATCTGGAAAAGTGCTATGGCTGAGTAGGCTTAGCTAACCCCCTTTTGTTAATGGGCCACTGAGTACACATCACCAGCACATCTCCAGGCTTAGCACAGTCCTGGCTAATGTTTGTCCTTCTCAGCACATTACCTGTGCCAGGTGACGTCAGTCATCAGGAGAAAGAGGTAGGATTGCTGTGTGCATGTGAGTCACACAGGCTTTGAGGATCCAAAGTTGCTCAGTGACTGAAATGGACCATATCATGGGAACCAAATTAGTGTTTACCTGGGAGGCTGTCCACAAAGATTGAGGTTACTGCCACTGCCCTGTGAGCTCTTGAGGATGGGCTAGGGGAAGGAAGGAAAAAATGGAAGGAAAAGGTAAAGGTGACATTTACTGGTGGACCTCAAAACCTGAGTTTCTCAGTAGCTTTAAGGGACAGGGAATAGTTGGTAAAGGAAAATGGCTGATAGAAAAAGGCAGCCCCAGCTGGAGAGATGGCTCAGTGGTTACAAGCACTGGCTGCTCTTCCAGAGCACATGGGTTTGATTCCCAGCATCCACAATGGCTGAAATTCTGAAATTCTAGTCCCAGGGGTCCAGTGCTCTCTCGGCTTCGGCAGGCAACAGGAATACACATGGTATACAGACATACATGTAGGCAAAAATATCCATATACATAAATATAAAGAGAAAATTAAAAGAAAAAAGGAAAAGGCGACCAAGAGGAAAAGAATGGGAGAGGACCATGTGGGATATAGTAATCAAACATAATGATATATGTGTATGGAAATGTCACAGTGAAACCCATTTCTTTATATCCTAACTGAAATAATAAATAAATAATTAAATAATACATAATAATAAAATTTACTACTACTACTAAAATGCCAACAAAATACATTCTTTTTCATTTACGTCCCTCTCTTGAAAGAAAGAGAAAAAGAAAAGATGACCAGATAAGAGGGAACTCACAGTAAAGGAACTTTGGCTTACTGAAATGGAGTAGAACTTACCTATCTGGCTGGTTTGGTAAGACAAGTAAGTTTTTTAGCTGTGGATGCCTCCCCGACTCATCCATATCACTTATCTGGAAAGCCCAGCTGTCTTGTGGCTCTGAAGACCCACCAGCTGTTTGCTCGCCTCATGCACCTGTGTTATCTCCACCATTACAGCGTTCAGCTATTACTGTTTCTCATGCTAGCCTTGAGTGGTTCTGTAGCCTATGTTAGTCTAGAAACTGAAATTCAGTTTCTTTTACTCTGGAATAGCTGCATTTATAGATTCGTGCCACTTCTGTGTGTGGGTCACAGCTCAAGCCTTAGACTTAGGCTTTACAGGATTTACAGGATGAAAGGGGTTGAAGAGATTTTTATTTAAGGGCAATAGTGGCCAGCACATGCTTTTTAAAACCAGGCTTATCCTCTTTTGTCTTTTGATGTGTTTGATTGAGTGGCAGTGCAGACATTTCTTGGCCTACCCGAACCTGAGTTTTCTCACTATAAAACCTACACCATGCCATTGAGTTCAGTGAATTACACAAGAGAAATAGCCGTGCTTGGGAAACACTGGACACCTAGCAGGGAACGGCGATCTTTGTTGTGACTGCAGGTCCCATTTGGTCTAATCCCATTTCTGATGCTTTCACAAAATACCTTAATAAGAAGCAGCTTGTTGGACAAAGGGTCTATTTTAGCTCACAGTGCCAAGCTACAGTCCATTATGACTGGGAAGTTAAAGCAGTGAGAATGTAGAACCGTTCTCATGTGACATCCACAGAGAGACGTGAATATGAATATGCTTATTACCCAACTCACTCTCTCTACACTCATCCAATCCAGGACCCAAACCCTGGGAAGGGTGCTGGACACTTCTTGTGTCAATGAATGAATTGTCAAAACAATTCTCTGCAGACATGGCCATGGGCCAACCAGATTTAGATAATCTCTTATTAATCTAGAGTCACCTAGACTCTTGGCTAGATTATGTCAAGGTGATAATGAAAGACACCAGTCGTCTTTGGTAGATTCCTCTCTGATGCAGAGGGACAAGATCACCACCAGACTAGGCTTTCTAATGAATTAGCTATGTAACCCCAAACCAGTCCTTGGTTATTTTGAGACAGACTCAGCTCCCTGAGGACAATGACTGTACTTCCTTCTTTATGCTGGACTCTGGGTAAACTGTGAGGGAGGCAAAACAGAACATTACATCATTCATATTTTTACTGCAGTCTTAACTATGACTCACTAGCAATGCAAATTCTTGAGTCCCATTCCATGCCTGGGGATCAGAAACTCTGGAGGTGAGACTGGCTATGTGCCTGTATCCAGAACTCTGGATGAGTCTATGGCACCCTCAAGCCTGATACTCACTGTCCTATAGTTTCCAGTGGAGAAGAGAGATGAGTTACTTTAAGAAACTAATGTGTTAAGTAAATCTTTTACTTTTGACTTAGGAACAATAAAATAATGGCCTTTCCCCTCCACTTCTTACTTAGGCAAAAGATTATCTATCTACCTGTCTATCTATCTATCTATCTATCTATCCATCCATCCATCTCTCTATGTATTTATGTATCTATCCATGTATCTATCTACTTATCATTTATCTATTCATCCATCTATCTATCCATGTATCTATTTATCATCTATCTATCTATCTATCTATCTATCTATCTATCTATCTATCTGTCGAGACAGGGTCTTACTCTGTAGTCCTGGCTAGCCAGGAACTCAAAAGATTAGGCTGCCTCTCTCTAGAATGTTAGGGTTGAGGATGTGTTCCACAATGTCTGGCCAATTATATCTTGTGTCAGTATTATGGACTGAGTTGTGTCCTCTTCTAAACTCATATGTGGAAGCTCCACCCTCCAGTCCCTCAGAATGTGACTGTACTTGGAGGGGCCTCAAAGGAGTGACAAAGGGAACACTATGGATGCTCCTTCATCCAATATGACCTTGGGAGGAAGAATCTGGATACTGACAGGTCCAGAGGAAGACCATGCAGAGACATATGGAGAAGACATCTTAAGGAGAGACAACTCAGAATACAGGACTCAGGCTACCACCCTGCATTTTGGAAAGATTTATTCATTTTTTATTTTGTGTGTTTGGGTGATTTTTTTTTTTTGTTGCTGTTGTTGCATGTATGTCTAAGCACCAAGTGGTGGCCTGTGGAGGCCAGAAGTTTTGGCTCTCATGGAACCAGAGTTGCAGTTGGTTGACAGTTCCCAAGTGGAAACTGGGAATTGAACCTCAGTCCTCAGGAAGAAGCAGCCAGTACTCTTAACCACCAACTCATCTCTCCAGCTCTTCCCATTGCTGTCTTGAGCTTGGACATCCAGAACTGTGGAGAAACAAAGTTCTGTTGGGTTACATCCGACCTATGGTATTTTACTACAGCTGAGGGCAAAAGAACAAGAAACAGGCGAGAGAATGACCAGCCTAGGGCTAGGCCGCAGTGGCGAGGAGGCTAGTGTTGGCTTGGGGGTTTAGGGAAAAGGCATTTTTAGCTGCCTCTCTAGATGAACACCGAAGAGAGATGGTGTGACTCCTCACTTCAAAAACAATTCTTCACTTTGTACATGCCCCTTTCCCCCTGTTGCCAGGAGGGAGATTAGATGATAATATCCCTCTGAAATCAATGACAATCAGTGGAAAAGAGTCCTCTTATAAACATCTCGTTTACATATAACTCTCTAGGAATGTACTCATCCAGGAAGGCGGATACCCAGGGTTCTCTACAAAGGGTATCGTGGTTGTGTAGCAGGGGCAGGTGGAAGGATCTGAAGAACCCATAAGATGCAGGCTTAACTATTTCACTCAAATCTCAGAGAACTGGAGATTCAGGGCCATTGCCAGCCTCTCTCCTTCCCTCCCTCCTTCCTTCTCTCTCCCACTTCTTCCTTTCCTTCTATCCTTTCTTGTAGTTGGTTGTTTTATTATATTTTTTCTCTTTGCTCTTTGGGGCCCACCACCCAGCTCCCAAATAAATCACACATGGAGGCTTATTCTTAATTATAAATGCCTGGCCTTAGCTTGGCTTTTTCTAGCCAGCTTTTCTTAAATTATCTTGTCTACTTTTTGCCTCTGGGCCTCTTCCTTTTCTTACTTCTGTATAGCTTACTTTTATTCTTGCTCTGAGACTGGCTGGGTGGCTGGTCCCTTCGTTTCTCGCCCCTTTTCTCCTTCTTTCTTCTTCTACTCTTGATTCTCTCTGCCTCCCAGCCCCATCTATCCTTTCTCCTGCCTCACTATTGGCCTCTCGGCTCTTTATTAGACAATCAGGTGTTCTAGACAGGCAAAGTAATGCACAGATTCACAGAGCTAAACAAATGCAACATAAAAGAATGTAACACAGCTTTGCATCATTAAACAAATGTTTCACAGCATAAATGAATGTAGCACATCTTAAAATAATATTCCAACAACACTTGTCTCTTTAGCTATACTAGGGATGGAACCCTGGGTCCTGTACAGGGCCTCCTCTTTGCACAGGCTGGAGAAGTACTCCATGACTCAGCTACATGCCCAGCCCTCTGTTTGTTTTGAGAGAACCTTCCTAAATGACCCTGGCTGGCCTTATCTTCACATCATACAGCCCAATCAGGCTTTGGGCTTTTCATTTTCCTGCCTCAGCTTCCTGATTTTTTGAACTCACAGGCCTGAAATACCAGCCCTGGCCCTTACATTTTTTGATCTATATTTATTTATGATCCAGGAGTGGTGGTACATGCTTGTAATTTAAGGCAGCACTTAGGAGATGGGGCAGGAAGAAATCAGGAGATCCAAATTACCTTCAGCAAATTGTTGAAGGTTGAGATCAGCCTTGAGATTGATTATTGTGTCAAAACCCAAAACAAAGAATAAAAACAACAAAACCCTAATCAAACAAAAAGATATATGTTTTATTTTACCTGTCAGCTTCTGACAAATGCTCAAAGGAGCATTTATCTTTGTCCCTGCCTTCAGAGTTTGGACAATACATTTTCTCTTTATTTGTAATTTTTATTCTTTTGGAACACAGTGTTGCTAAGTAGGCTAGGCTAACCTGGAACTCATGGCAATCCCCCTGTCTCAGTGTCCCCAGTTGTTGGAATTACAGGCTTGCAACACCATACCCAGCCAATTAGTTTCTTTAAAAGGTTATGTTAAGCCTGGGCTTGTGATATAAGATCTCTAATCTCAACAAAACATCCCTGACCCCCATTTTGCTCACCACCAGTACCTATAGCAGAAGAATGGCTTTCTCTATTTTATAGGGAGAATGCTTGATTTTTAACACCCAGCATACAGGAGACAAGCTTTCTACACCCTAACAGCTGCTTTCTCTTGCTGGGAAGTCTTTCTGGGATTCTGTAGTGTGTAGGACCATGAAGGATGCAACCAATGGCATATCACATTTCTGTTACACTTGCCTTTCCCTGTCCAGTCTATCAGGCATTCATGAAAAGCACCCAGGCACTGATCATGTGGAGTACACCCAGCAGGCTGTCTTGGGAGCCAGTGGCATTCAGGATGATGTTACTACTGGGTAGATGTGAGAACAGTGAAGAGAAAGTAGCCTGAGGTTTCTTGCTTGCTCGCTAATTTGAGATAGGCTAGTCTTGTGTTGTACACCAGGCGTTTGGTTATGCTGTACCACCCACAGCAGCCAAAAGCAGGAAGAAGCCTAGATGTCCATCAACAGGAAATTGAGTAACAACAACAACAAAAAAATGTGGTGCATATAAGTGTTTCTCTATCTCGGAGTCAGTTTCCCCATTTCCCCCAAAGAATGGACAAGACAAGCCTGTATTAAGTTGCTTGTCTTAGCAATAGGAAAGACCAATGAGTAAAATCAGGGAGAATAACACAGTGGGCTGGAGAGATGGTTAGTGGGTAAGAGACCTTGCCATTAAACCTGACCTGAGTTGGATCCCTGAACCTAAATACCGGAAGGAGAAAACTAACTCCTGAAAGCGGTGCTCTGACCTCCACACTTTAGTGATAGTACCCACACAAATAAATAAATAAATGTACTAAAATATCTTTGTCTTGAATATTTTGTGTATGCATGCATATGTATATATGCTTACTTATTCATACACATTGACCAAGTTTGGAAGAAATAATTGGCAACAAGTACGTGGATAAAGTGATTTATACTTACAATTCCAACAATCAGGAACCCGAGGCAGAAGAACTGCTGAGTTTGAGGCCAGTCTGCATTTCAGAGTGAGACCCTGTCTTAAAGAAACAGAAAACAGGACTGGAGAGATGGCTCATTGGTTAAGAGCACTGACTACTCCTCCAAAGGACCTGGGTTTAATTCCCAGCACCCACATGGCAGCTCACAACTGTCTGTAACTCCAGTCCCAAGTGACCTGACACCTTCACATCAATGCACATAGAATAAAGTTTAAAAGTTAAACAAAAAAAGAAATAGGAAACAGAACCAGGCATGTGGCACAAGCCTGTATCCCAGTATTCGGGAGTCTGAGGCAGGAGGATTGTTGTTCATGATTAGCTTTGACTGTACATAGGGAGTGTTAGACCAGCCTGATCTACTGTCTTGATAAATGAAAAGCAATGACAGCAAAAATAAACAACATAAATACTCCCAGCAACAACAAGATAATAAACAAAAGGCAAAAGTAAACATAATTCTATTAGAATCTGAGGAATGTGAGTGTTTCCACTAGTTTCCTTACTAGACTTGAAGAAAATAAATACCTACGAAAAGTTCAAGAAGTTAATCAAATAAAAATAGAGATGATAGGACAGAGTCTGACCTCCAGAGGAGAACAGTGTTCCTGAGTGTAGAAAGTCCTAACAAAGTCTGTTCTTGTCCCAGACTATCTAGGGTGGGCCTCAGCCAGCATTCAGATGTCCTGGGGCCCGTGAAAGGGGCTGTAACCTGAAGGTGTGGAGTGTGTGCTGACTTGCTTGGGTTACAGGGCACTAGTTCCTGTGACTAGGACATGAATAGGCTGGTGGCTGTCTCAGCGAGTACCCCCCACCCCAAATAGAACAGGAAGACAAGGGGCTGCTTCTATGTCTGGAAGGAGTGTGTGTGTGTGTGTGTGTGTGTGTGTGTGTGTGTGTGTGCTTAAAGTTGAAGGGAGGCAGAGGGAGAGCTATAACTCCTGGCCATGTGAACAGGACTGTGCTCCCTCTCTCCAGAGGCCCCCTACCCCAGGGTAGGGGTATAGCCATTAGGATGGCTAGAAATCTCAAAAGCACATAACACAGGGAGCGTATGGCCTCTTAGCGGCTGCTGTGAGTTGGTCCTTACTCAGGATCAGCTGTGTTCCAGACATTACTACTCTTTATTTGTCTGTCTGTCTTTCTTTCTTTCTTCCCTCTTTCTTTCCTCTCCCCTCCCCCTCCCCTTCCTCCTTCTTTTGGTGATAGGGCCTCTCTTTGAAGCCTAGTCTAGCCTTTACCCCACTGTGATCCTTCTGCCTCAGTGCCCAAGTGGTCAGAGTCTTCAAGTCTTTTCTTTTCTTAGACAGGTGTTACTCTGTGTAGCTTTGGAGCCTGCCCGGAAACTTCCCTGTAGACCAGGCTGGTTTTGAACTCACAAGAGATCTGCCTGCTTTTGCCTCCTGAGTGCTGAGGTTAAAGGTGTGTGCTATCATACTTGGTCTCAAGTCTTTAAAAAATTTAGACATTTGTGTGTTCCCTTATCTGCTGAGGCATCTCCCTGGCCTTTTGATTTTTTTTTTGTTTTTTAATAATCATTTATTGTTATCTTTTTTTAATATTTAAACTTTATTTATTTATTTATTTGCGCTGGTGTTTGCCTGGAACTGGAACTACAGACAGTTGTTAGCTGCCCTGTGGGTGCTGGGAATCGAACCTGGGTCCTCTGGAAGAACAGCCAGTGCTCTTAACCGCTGAGCCATCTCTCCAGCCCCATTTATTGTTATCTTAATTTATATAATTTGTTGTGTCTTCTTGACTGCACCACAGGATACACAAATATTTGGTCAACTATTATTCTCTCTCTCTCTTTCTCTGTGCATGCATGTGCATGTTTGAGATGGAGAACCTTGCTATGTAGCTCTGGCTGGCCAGAAATCTGCTATATGAGTGCTATTATGTGTATCCATGTTCTTTAATGGCATATATTTAAATCATAGACTTAGTAGAGAAGATTCCCCACACTAGAGTTCAGGGGCCTCATCCCATCCCCTGAAAACCTGAATCCCCGCTGCCATCCTGACTGACCTGGATCATCAACCCTTTTCTGTCTGCAGACTTGGCATCGGCTCTTCCTGGGCTCCAGTTTGCCCTTGCCAGGTGTCAGACTTAGACAGATGCTCTACCATGCATCTGCATCAGCAGCTTGCTAACTCACCTGCATGTCCTGGGACGTGTCAGGCTCTGTAACCATGGGAGCCAATTGCTTACTGTAAATCCTTGTATACATACTTGAAGGTGAACACATACACAAGTCATTTTGCTTAGGTCATTGATTTGGGGTTGTATATTTGCCTTTGAGATCATACACACACACACCCTATTGATTTTGCTTCTCTGAAAATTCTTGACTAACACATTCAGTGGATATTGATTGAGTGATGTATAGATCCATGGCTCTGGGCTCTGAGCCAGAGACGGAGCATGAATAAGACACTCTAGTTTCCTGTCCTGATAGAGTTTGTACATAGATGAGTGGGAGGAACTTAGCCATATTATTGTAAATAATTAGCTAAAATTACAGCAAGTAGCACAGCAAAAACATACAAGGTAGTCAGGGGCTGATTAGATTCTCTAGTCTCAGGTACTCCAGAGGGTGAGGGAGGAGGACTTTTTGAAGGTGGAAGTTGGAAGCCAGTCTGGGCAACACAGTGAGACTTTGTCTCAAAAGAAGTAATCAGTGAAAAGAGAAAGAGCTAAAGCACACAGAGATGCGCCTTCACCTACTTCTGGCTTCAGGGACAGCTGTGTACGCTGAAATCAGAGGGATGAAGGGAAGGGGTGTGGTGGGAGGTGAGACTGGGAAGCATCCTGAACGAGGCAGTGCCTTGTCCAGCTTCCTCCATGGACATCCACTTGATGCACTAGAAAGAAAAGGAGATGAGTGTGCCTAACCCCACAGCCTATTTATTCCCATCTTGTTTCATGGGAAAAGCATGTGGAAGAGTGTGGCTGCTTTAAAGGTTTGGTAGAGTTCTCTAGGGAACCTATCTTAGGACTTGCTTTTCAGGGGTTCTAAAATTCTGAGTTTAATTTTCATAGTGGTTACAGGAATACTTTAGCATTTGTTATTGGATGAATTATGGTATTTGTGCTTTATTTTATTTTATTTTTTTATTCTTATTTATTTATTTGCCTTGGTGTTTGCCTGGAACTGGAACTACAGACAGTTGTTAGCTGCCATGTGGGTGCTGGGAATCGAACCCGGGTCCTCTGGAAGAGCAGACGGTGCTCTTAACCACTGAGCCATCTCTCCAGCCCCCTCTCCTTCTTACTTTGACATGTGGATTTTACTGAAACCTACACTATTTGGTGCCTACTGGTCAGAGGTCATTGTGATGTCAATGCCAGGAACACTGAGCATGACTCTGAGC
This sequence comes from Sigmodon hispidus, assembly GCA_004025045.1. NCBI lineage: Eukaryota > Metazoa > Chordata > Mammalia > Rodentia > Cricetidae > Sigmodon > Sigmodon hispidus. The sequence goes on along the minus strand of PVIH01000442.1, from coordinate 268,637 downwards.
ACAGAAGAGATTTTCTAGGATGGGTCGTGGATGGGAATCTGGCTCCTTCAACTTCTTCTACTGGTACAGGTGCAGTTGGAGTGGCCTTGTACCTTCCGAGAGAGGTATAGTCTTATGATAGCGTAAGACTAGGTCATATCTGGTATTTCTGGATTGGAAGTAAAGGAGTGCAGGAACCCCCCGTTGCCAGTACTATAAATCCAAGGTTCATACTTGTTCTTTGCTATAGTAGGTGAAGGTGGCTTACAGTTTTTTTTCTAGAATGGTTAGCTGGAGAGGACTGATTCCAATTTGCCAGACCTGATTCCTGGTCCCATGGCTAGAGAGAACAGTTCTCTCCCGTCTCCCGCCCCCCCCATTGTCTATACGTAGTAACACTTTATAAGTTTCTTTCTCTAGCACCAAGTTTGGAATATATGAGATAAGATAGGATCCTGAGGTTCCTGGTGGCCTGCGTTCTTCTTTCTACACCCCCTATATAGACTTATGTTTATATGGTGTGTTTATATAGGGGTGTGTGTATATGTAGGGGTATGTGTGTGTATGTCTAAGTATACAAACACTGTCATATATATACTATATGTGTATATGTATGTGTGTATGGTTATATATATTTATGTATGTATATATAACACACTGCATTTATGTGTGTATACATGTACATATTCTATGTATGTGTATGTATATGTACGCACATTCTCATGCTCACTGTATATGTGTGTTTATGTACGTCACACACACTCTGCATATGGTGCCCATATCAGTTTCTTAAATTGTGGGTCACAACTGCACACTGGATTATATGACTGAATGTGAGGTTATGTAAAATTTGGTAAAAGTAAAGGTTTCTGACCATGTAACAACTGCAAATTAACTCAACATCAGATGCATGACAGATCTGAGTTGTGTTTAGTAGGGCTGTTAGTGGTATCGGATGACTTCAATGCAGCCTTGGTTATGACCACAACATGCTCCCTTGTACTGTACATTCCATTCCACCGCTCAGTGCCAATGGATGCTATTTTAATACCATGGTGCAGCTTTGGGACTCTGAATTACAGTATTTTTACCGCGCCCCCACATATTCTTTTTTCTTCTCATAGAAATATAATGGTTTAATTATAGAAAACTTTTCATATGTCTCTACCATGATTCTTCACCATTTAAGTATCAGATCAGCCTATCTGTAAATTATATTGTGCCAAAATGAAACTGCTGTTTAAATTGCTGACTTGAGTTTTATAAGATATAATTAAGTAAACTTTGGCTTGGGGTTAGGGCAGAATTTTCAACAGTTTCTGCAATCACTTTGAACACACTGTCATTTTGTGTTATGCATTTATATAGAGGGGTATCAATGATTATAAAATAAAATTTCTTTCATCTCTGAGGAATGTTAGAATGTTTTTTTTTTTTGCTCTGCAATCTGAAAAATACAGCCAAGATTCAAATGATTATATGAAAATAAACATTCATTTTATTACTATGCAATTTTTTTATCTTGGAAAAAAATGGTAAAATGATGTGTACCAAAGAATTATTTTAAAATAAATTTCTTCATGACTTTATATCAGTAAATGTTTGATATGCATACCTATATTATACATTTGTGTAACTAAGTTCTGGTAAAAGTGAAAAGTTTAAGAAGCCTTGGTGTGTATGTGTAATGTGTATGTGTATTCATGGAAGTGTGTGTGTATGTGTGATGTATTTGTGTATGCATGTAAATGTGTGTATATTTGAGTGTGTGTCTGTATATGTGTGTGCCTCTGTGTGTGTGTGTGTGTGTGTGTGTGTGTGTGTGTGTGAGAGAGAGAGAGAGAGAGAGAGAGAGAGAGAGAGAGAGAGAGTTTATGGTTCTGTTGGCAGAATTCTTGCATAGCATGCCCAAAGCCCTGGTTTACATCCCCAGCACTGTATAAAACAAATACTTGGCTATGGAAGCTCACACTTGTAAGCCTAGTACTTGGGAGGCAGGAGAATTGCTGTGAGTGTGAGGTCAGCCTGGACTTCAGAGTAAGGTCCTAGCCTTAAAATAAGCAACTAACAAGCAACAACAAAAAGCACATCTGGTGTGGTTACTTATACTTGTAATCCCAGTGTTTTTGAGATAGAAGCAGGAGGATTAGAAATGCAAAGGTCCAGCTTGGGCTACATGAGACCTTGTCTCACAGCAACAAAAACCAAAAACAACTTCATCTGCATTTATAGTTCATAAAACTTACAGTGAAGAAGTCAATATATATGTATATATCTTGTATATACAAGATAGATATAAAATGTTTCTCCAAGTCATAAAATTTCTCCAATAACTAAATATGATATATCTTAAAAATTAAAGTTTAAGTTATAATATAATTAAAAATCATCTTTCTCAATTACTGAAGCTGTACTTGAAGTGGTCATTAATCACGAGTGAGTTATCCACAGCATTTTTTCATTCTGCCTGAATTCAGCTTTCTGTGGATGGCTGAATCTCAGGGGAGTGAACTTATAGCCAGACACAGTAAGAAAATGGGTGGGAGGGAAGGGTCAGCCAGGAGTCATAGACAAAAAACCTTCCTTTTGGCTGTCATTAACGTTCCAGTGAGTTCTAGAGTGCCAGGCAGCTAGGAAAGGAAGTCAGGGCGTTTTTTCCCCATTTCTCAGAATGTATCTTGTGAGTGTCCTAACAATTCTAGCTTTTCAGAGGAGAGAGCCAGGTCTCAATCTAGAAAGGATTGAAGCCAAATGGAAATGAGCATGAGTCTGTAAGCAACAGCTCATCCACTGAGCATGCTGTCAGGAGACCAGCCATGTGTCTGTGATGGTTAGTCACTCAGTAAAGGGTCCAAAGTCAAAGCTAGATCATCTACTACAAACACTGAAGCTAAAACGATCTTGGGCCGGATGTGGTGGCTCATGCTTATTATTCCTATGGTTGCTCATCAGGGTTGCTAGGGTTTGGAATATGTTCCAAAGTGGCAGAAATTGTACTCTGGTTCTAGTTTTTTGTTTTTTTTTTTTTTAGACAGTTTCTCACTGGGACCTGTAGCTCACTGAATAGACCTGTTTTAAGGAAGTTTCTTGTTTTGTGTTGGACCGCATTCATACTATGTGTGCACTACAGGTTGGATTTGCCTGGTTTTTAAGCCTCTGCCTACTCTCTTTTTACTCTTAAACTCTAGACAAGGCTTTGCTAAGTTCCTCTGTGGTGGTTTGAATAAAAATGGCCCTCACTGGGCCGGAGAGATGGCTCAGCGGTTAAGAGCACTGACTGTCCTTCTGGAGGACCTGAGTTCGATTTCCAGCATCCACATGGCAGCTAACAACTGTCTGTAATTCCAAGATCTGACACTCTTACACAGTTATACATGCAGGCAAAACACCAATTCACATAAAAGAAAAATAAAATATTTTTTTAAAAAATGGTCCTCACAGCCTCATAGGGAGTAACATTTGAAAGACTTAGGATATGTGGTCTTGTTGGAGGAAGTGTCCCACTGGGGATGGACTTGAGGCTTCAGAAGCTCAAGCCAGGCTCAGTGTCGCTCTCTGCTCTGGCTGCTTGATGACCCTGACATAGAGCACTCAGGTATGTCTCCAGCACCATGTCTGGCTCCCTGCCACCATGCTCCCCATCATGATGACAATGGACTGAACCTCTGAACTGTAAGCCAGACTCAAGTAAATGTTTTCCTTTATAAGAGTTGCCATGGTTGTGTGTCTCTTCACAGCAATGGAAGCCTTAACTCAGACATCCACAAACTGGCCTTGAATTTGGAGCCCTGACAAGACTTGAATTTGGCATTCTCTTCTCTTAGCTTTTGAGTAGCTAGGAGTGCAGATCCAAACCCTGTTTTTATTTTTTCTTTTTTTTAACTTGTCGTTTCATTAGATATGTTTGTTATGTTATTTATTTGGGTGTGTATGCACATGTTATGTGTAGGTCAGAGGAGTTGGTTCTTTCATTCCACCCTGTGGGACCCGGGATTTGAACTCAAGTCCTCAAGCTTGACAAGAAGTGCCTGTACCTACTGAGGCTCCCATGGTGGTGGCGTGTCCGTGTTTCCCAGGGATTGAATTCACACTGTCAGGCTTGTGTGACAGGTGCTGACTTACTAAGCCATTTCTTTGGTCTGTTTCTTATGGAAGTTATCAGACACCACATTCTTTTTTTTTTTTTTTAAGATTTATTTATTATGTATACAGTATACAGAAGAGGATATCAGATCTCATCATAGATGGTTGTGAACCATCATGTGGTTGCTGCGAATTGAACTCAGGACCTCTGGAAGAGCAGACGGTGCTCTTAACCTCTGAGGCATCTCTCCAGTCCCCGAGGCACCACATTCTGATAATACACAGGAATGGACAAAGAGGCCCTAAGATACAAAAATATGTCCTGCACCTCTTGACCCCAGTCAGACTGGGGTGAGGAAAGCTAAGAATGAGCCCCTGGCTGTGAGTGGTGACTCACAATGTAATCCAGAATTTGAAAGGTTGAAAGAGGAAGATCATGACTTGCTGGGTAGTTTTGGGCCACATAGTGAGTTCAGACTGGGCTACACAAAGAGATCATAAAAATAAAATCTTCTGGGAGTCAGCTTTCTGTCTGGCTTTTTCTAGGCTTGCCATGGTCCTGTTGGAGCAATTATTCAGGAATTTACGATCCACTCAGGAAGCATTCAGTGTCCAGTTTGAAGCATGCCTTCTCTGGGCCTGCCTTGTTGGGGCCCCTACCTTATAATCTCTGTTGTCATTGCCCCAAGTGTGTTCTTTCTCTGGGGTTCCAGACTCTGACTCATATAGGAGTCCTGTGTGGTCTCTCTCTCTCTCTCTCTCTCTCTCTTGCTTTCTCTTTGGGCCAGTAATTTTCAGCCTTCCTAAAGCTTCGATCCTCCAATACAATTCTTCATGTTGTGGTGACCCACAACTATAAAGTTATTTTTATTGCTGCTCCATAACTATAATTTTTGAATCTTAACATAAACATAAACATCAGATGTTTCCAATGGTTTTAGAGTACCCCTGTGAAAAGATATTATTGGACCCTCAAGGGTCTTGACCCACAGGTTGAGAACTCTCTGGGACATCTGTCTTGAGGGTCTGAAGATATAAGAGACATGTGCTTATGGTGGATGCAGAACCGAGGGGTTTTATTTACAGAGAAACTGGATAATTGGAAGAATCTGAAAAGCACAGCATAAACTGAATTCCATAGACACTCTTAAAAATCCCATCAAGATTAGTTGGGAGATGAGACACGGGTCTGGCTGATAAGGTCGCAGAGCAGGTCACCCAGCCTCTGCCTGGCGAACTGGATGCCCGCGTAAGAGGCTGAGGATTTCAGCGCGCTGAACTGCAGCTGGGTTTTCTAGACAATTGCTCAATTGTCTCTTGCCTCATCTCGAAGAGTCATCTGTGAGAATGTTGAGAGGGGTTGAAGGTACAAAAGATTAGTTTAATTCTTTCGTCTCTGAAAACTATCACCTCACAGCTCGATTCTCCGTGATTCATAGAGAAAAATGAGATTCCGAGGGAAGTTTGAGCTGGTTTGGTCTCGGACCCCAAGCTATCCTGGCTAAGGCGGAAGGGCCGAGTAGTTCAGACTGGGGTTGACAGCTGCGCTCTGGACCACTCAGTCCAGCTTCCTTCTTGTCCCCTCCATTCCTCTATTTGCCCCTCCCATGCAATTTTTTTCTTCCTTTCTTTTTCCTCTCTCTTTTCCCCTCCCCCTCTTTCTTTCCTTTTCGTTTTTTCTCCTTGAGGCAGGATTTCCCTGTGTAGCCTTGGCTGTCCTGGAACTCCATCTCTATACCGGTGTACCCTCAGACTCATACACATCCACCTGCTTCTGCCTTCTGAGTGCTGGGATTAAGGGCGTGCACCACCACCGCCTGGCTTCATTTTTCTTCTTTTTCTAGGGCTCAAACCTCTGTCTCTTGCTGTGTTGAAGTCACTCAAATTCAAGACACAGGCTCTACTTAGCTCAAATCTAGCCTTTCTAGAGGGGCAGGGCAATAGGGGTTCTGTAAGGTGCAGAGTGCTGAGAGGTCATGAGGGCCACGTGAAAGACAGAAAACAAGGAAGGCAATGTGCAAACAGAATGGAAATACCCTAAGCAAGGCCCAATCGCATTTTGCTGTGCACCTTGAGCCTGTGGATACAATGCGATTGTCTGGTTATTTCAGACTCTGTGGTCTGGTCAGGGGTTGGAGGTGAACAAAGGTCACATTCCTAGGCAGCTGCTTGAGCTGAATCGGTCCTGTCCCTCCTACAAGGGACAAAGCGCTTTTCTTGTAGTTTCCACCAAAACTGTTATCTCCAGGGAACAACATCCTCTGATTATTTGGCGGTTTGTAATCGACTGAAATTTGGCTGTAGTGATTGGCTGAGACTCAGAGTACTTGGTTGTGTTAGGTTTCCAGTGACTCTGACACTGATTTAGATCACAGTTCCTTAGGATGGAGAAAAAAACCCTTTAGCTGGATTTATAACTGCAAATCAAAGGCCGTGGATGTGATTCAGCAGCAGAGCACTTGCTTCGGCCAAGGTACCATTTCCCATGAAGTTATTGCATTTCTTTTTTCTTTTTTCGGACGGAGTGGGGAGCTTTGAGATAAGGTCTCTCTGTGTGGCCTTCCCTGGAACTCACTATGTACAGCAGGCTGGCCTTGAACTCTGCCTGACTCTGTCTTCAGAGTGCTAGTATTAAAGGCATTAGCCACCACTGCCTGACTAAATTCTCCTGTTTGTAACATATGGAAACGATGACTGTCTCTTAGAGGCAGTAGGAACAATAGAAACATCTGTATATGACTAAACCTGTGTTTCTAAAAGTAATATCTACTCAAGATGTTTAATGCTTTTTATTTTATTTTTTTGAGGTTGGGTCTCCAGCTGTAGCGTGGCAGGCCTGGAACTCACCATGCAGCTCCGAATGGACTTGAACTCATGCTATCATCCTGCCTCAGCTTCTTGACTGCCAAGATTACAAGTGTGAGCTACTGGCTCAAAAGCATAACTCTTTGCCAGGCATCTTTAATCCCAGCATTCGGGAGGCAGAGGCAGGTAGATCTCTGAGTTTGAGGCCAGCCTGGTCTATGGACTGAGTTCCAGGACAGCCAGGGCTGTACAAAGAAACCCTGTCTTAAAAAAACACTAGCAATCAAATGAACAAAAAAAGTGTAACTTTTCACTTCATGTGAGCACTGGAAGGTAATGAGAGCATGGACAGGCCTTTGCCCTTGGTACCAGGTACTGGGCCAGAAGGAAGGACAATTCGGTGTTCTAATAGCTGGCCTGCTTCTGAATCTCACCAGTACTAACCTGTATCTGTATAATTCCAAAATTCATGTGCTAGACCTTCACATATTGAAAAATATCGACCTTGATCGGGGTACAATGGGCCAGGTTTATAATCCCAGCTTCTCGGAAGTGAACTGAGGTGGGAGGGTCATGCAACCGGAGTTCAAGACCAGTTTGGGCAGCATGATAAAGCCTCATCAATCAATCAACCACTTGATCAATCAAAAACCTTAAAATTTTACTGAGATATACTTTACATACAATAAAGAGTAACCATTTCTATATAATTTTGATGAGCTGTGGTAAATTTCTATTTACAAATTAGATTAAATCCTGGAGAAGGTCTCAAAGACTAAAGTGTGAAATATTCAATTCTGACTTTCTGTGGAATGGTCTGCATCTACCTCCACTGAGAAACATTCTAACTCAGTAGTCCTCAACTGTGGGTTGCAGCCATTGGCAAGATGTGTTTTCCGATGGTCTTAGGAACTGAGACATGGCTCTGCTGTAAAGTTACAGTTATAAAGGAGCAATGAAAATAATGTTACGTTTGGGGGTCACCACAACATGAGGAACTATATTAAAGGGGTGCAGTGTTAGCAAGGCTGAGGACCACTGCCCTAAGTCCAATAATTGCCATGTGCTTGACCCACAGGGAAGAGACCAAAATCAGCTAACCACTCATGGAGTCTAGATCTGGTTGTTGTTGTAGAAAAGGAAAAATGTGATAACCCCTCTCACCATTTGGTGATGGCCAGTACTCCTCTAACAAAAGACAGGTTAGCAAGAGAAAGGCCAAGTTAGAGTTTTATGTGTCATGGGACCCTTTAGATTAAGCATACAGAGATACAGTAGAAAAGGCCTGATGCTGCACTAAGGCTTAGCTGTTAGAGTGGTGTGTGGGAAGGCGAAGGGACGGGGGGAGCCGAAAGAGTTGAGCTGAGTAGCTATGTCAGCAAGGCTGTCTGTCTGCATTCTTCTTGACTCCCCTACTGAACTGTATGGTGATGTATTGTATAGTTAATAAAATCAGCCTGGAATATCAGAGAACAGAATCACTCACAGTTAAGCCATGATAGTTAGAGAGTGGTGATTAATGCCTTTAATCCCATCACTCAAGAGACTGAGATCTTTCTGTATTTCTGTGATTTCCAGGCCTAACAGCCAAGCAGTAGTAGCTTATATCTTTAATCCTAACTCTAGAATTATGATGCAGAGCTGAACCAGAAGTGAAATAACTAGGCAGGGAAAACATTTAAGGCAGCTGTAGGCAGACATTGTGGTATTCTATAGAAGGAACAAGTCAGGCTGAGGACTCTTGAAGATAACTTTTTACCCTAAGAAGTTGGCTGAGTGAGAATTGACTAAGGTCTGTTTTCTCTCTCTGATCTTCCAGCCTTTCCCTGATGTCTGGTTCTGGGTTTTCATTATGTGCTAACTGGAATTTGTGCAACAGAACTGAGTCTTCCTCCTGAGAGTGAAGGAGCAGGACCCTCAGGACTGAAGCTCTTCACTTCTCCACAGTCAGCTGTTACACAGAAGGACTAGGGATGATTAGGATGATATTTTTAGGACTTATAGTTGGAGCTGGCAGAAAGGTTTCTGGGTTTTAATGACTCATCCTGGAGGAAAAGCAGGAGCAAGAGACACAAGGTCAGGAGGAGGAAGAGGATGGGGTGAAGGGTTCCTTCGGAGGTCCTCATTTGGGGGTATTGTTTCCTGTGTCCCAAGAACAGTGTGCTGTACCTCCTTGTAAATCAAGGTCTCATGCACAGGTTTGAAGGATGGGTTTGGTCTGTTCCTGAGGGATGGCGGTGTTTTCTGCCTGATGCTGACATTTCAAAGCTGGAAGCAAGAACAATGAAGAATTATCCTGACTGTCTCTTGGAGGATGTTGGGGTTTGCTGTTTGACAGATCATAGCTGTTATAGAATTTAGGTCTTCATCCAACCTGTAGAATCCATCAGTGCCTTCTGGGCTTATGAGCATTAGTGCAAGAGAAAAGAAGACAGTCACTGACAATCTTCCTTGAGGCAAGGGTCACTGTGTGCATGAGAGTCACTGGATGGTTCTGAAATTTGGGGGTAAGCTTGAGCCTAACAGATTAATCTTGACTTTGGTGTAGACTTGGCACTTAGAAATTCCCTGTTAAAACTCACTGATGAGAATGAAAATAAGAAAACCATAATGGGGGGACCATGGATTGAAAGAGCAGCCTGTGGTTGTAACTGTCAAAGCTTCTTTCTGTCTTCCTTTTACTAATTGCCTTCCTTTCTTTTTGTCTGATGCTTGTTGTTTATGTCCTTTGAGCTGGTCTTGCTACATAGGCTAAACTAGTCTCGAACTCGAGTTGATCCTCCTGCCTCAGTCTTCCCAGAGCTGAGATTATAGGAGTAGCAAACTTGGCTTTCAAATTGGTTACATTTGAAAATGTAACTAGTGTGATTGCATCCTCTAAAATGTAACTAGTGTGACTACAGCCTCTAAAATGTAACCTGTGTGATTGCGGCCTCTCTTCTGAAGATGCTGGCAGCAGCTCTGTGTGCCGAACAGTGGGAGGTGGTGATTAACATCCAAACAGAGCCCAGCTCACACTCCCCCCCCATCCCTCCACCCTTCCCCACCCCCGCCCCTTGGCAAGCTCTGCGGGTGCTCCGTGTTTCCTCATTTATTTTACTAGGTTATTCCAGTCTCTACATTCCAAAACAAACAGGGGCTTGAGAATGGAAGCCAGGGCTGGGAATCAAGTGACAGGCTAAAACTTTCCAGTGTTTTCAAAGGCCCTGCTCATTGATTTTCAAATCTCACAGATCACGGTGAGTGAATGGGAAATCCGTGAACTGGGATTTGGGTATGGTCATAAACATACTAGTACAGGATAGTTTTATGTCATGTGACATAAGCTAACGTGTGGGGGACCACAATTTAAAAAAAATGCCTTTCTAAGATCAGGCTGGAGGCAGACCTGTGGAACATTTTCTTAATTAGTGATTGATGGGGGAGGGCCCCGCCCATTGTGGGTGGTGCCATCCCTGAGCAGGTGGTTTTGAGTTCTATAAGAAAGTAGGCTGAGCAAGCCATGTAGAGTAAGCCAGAAAGCAACACAGCTTCATGGCTTCTGCATCAGCTCCAAAGTCCAGGTTCCTGCCCTGTTTGTGTTCCTGTTTTGGCTTCCTTCAATGATGGACTACAGTGCCGAAGCATAAGCCAAATAAACCCTTTCCTCCCCAACTTGCTTTAGCAATGGAGTTTCATCACAGCAATAGAAACCCTAACAAAGACAATATTCAGGAGTGTGTGTGGGGTGTGTGTGTGTGTGTGTGTGTGTATGTGTGTTGCATGAATTCTGGTTGTATTACATAAAATTCAGAGTCAGGGGGAAAGCTGGAATACCAGAGAGAGGAAACAGACCAGTCAAATCTCACCCAGGCTATCTTCCAGCTTCCTCAGCCTCGCTCCTCTACTGAATGATCTGTCTTCCTACGCCTGCCTGAAATACCTTCTTCACCCAGTTGTTTCACATCCAGGTTAGGATTAAAGGAGTGAGCTACTACTATTTGGTAGTCAGCCTTGAAATCACAGAAACAGAGAAAGATCTCTGTGTTGGAGTTATGGGATTAGAGGTGTGGGTCACCACTCTCTTGTTGGGATTAAGGGTGTGAGTTACTACTCTCTGACCCTCCTGGATTGACTGTAGGTGGATCTGTTCTCTGATATTCCAGACTGGTTTTATTAAATATATAACATATCATCACAAGTGTGTATGTGTGTGTGTCTGGAAAAGAATGTGGATTTACAGCTGGGATTTGAGTCTGGGTGATTCACTCACTAGTGGTGTGTTCAGTTTTGTCAAGTTACTTAAAGGCTTTGGTGACCCTTATGCTCATGTGGTAAATATTCCTACTATTAATTCTACCAAATATTAAAAACCAGAACAATGCCAAACACTTGCAGTACGTTATGATTTGGATTACTGCTTGTTTACTTTGTTAGGATGCCTAAAAGAGAACCTGCTGTTGACATGCTGGTGTCTGAAACCACGGGCTGTTTAAACCCCACATTTCTGTCCAATGGTTCTAAGAATAAAAGTACAGTATATAAAGATCATGATCTGATATTTCTGCCCAGTGTAAAAAACACAGATTTTTAAAAAGAGACATATTTAAAATACAAAAAAAATGAAATTTGTGGATACACAGTACAAAAAATGTGTACAGATAATTATGCCTGTATGACTATTGCTCAAAGCAAGACATGCTCACAGTCATATACACAATATATATACATCTATGTACACAAATAAACACATATACAAATACAATAACATGTACATATAATATATACATACACAGACATACAAACATGCATATGCACATATATACACACATACACATATATACACAAACTCACACATATGTACACATTAATACACACATAAACATACAGACATATACACAACATAAAAGAACACATGCACATATATACATGCATTCACACATATAGAAACACACACATAGATATACATAGACATACAAACACATACATACAGGTAACATACATATAAACACAAACACACAAATACCCACATGCAGCTATAAACCTCCCTCTCATCTGGAAAGTTCTGTGCATTCTTTTGTAATCAGCACTGGCTCTTTGCATGGGTACTGGGTACATCATCTCACTTCCTTACACATCATCCCTCCTGTCTCTGCTCGTTTCTTGCATTATTCTTTGACAGGGTCTCAGTAGCTCAGGTTACCTTATCCTCACAATCCTCCTGCCTCATCTTTCTGAGACGTGGGTTTCCGGGCCTATGACACCACACTCAGCTTCACAGGACCAGGGCTGACACCTGACTTAGGTTAGTTTTGCAGCAGTTAGCTCACGCTGTCTGGATTTTTGTGGCTCTACAGGTAGATCAGAAGTGGGCATAACCTGGCCTTTTACTCTTTATATCTGTCCTGGTTTTCTTCCTTCTTTTGTTTATTGTTTTTTTTTATGTATATTTTAGAATCAGCCTTTTAGCTTCTAAAAAATGTCTTCTAAGATTTGGATTAAGATTGCATTGGATTATTGGTCAGTTAGGAGAGACTGAGCCCATGGTAATGGTGCACATCTGTAATCCTGGAACTCAGGAGGCTGAGGCAGGAGGATCATGAATGTACCCTTAGGTAGTGGAAGAGAAGGAAAAAATGGGATAAACAACTGTAAAATTATCTAACTTGGATGGTTTTCATTTGAGTGAGAACCACAAGTTGTCTGAATTGGGTGACAGTCATACAGTGTCTCACTCAGGCTACGATTAAAATTAAGGCGGGACTAGAAGCTCATGAAGACTCAGGAACTATACAGTGAAAAAATATACAAGCTAATAAGGCGAGGCTTTGCTTTTATTTCCCAGAAAATGAGAGGCTGTGGATTCATTCTGAGTTAAAAAAAATAAGGCTCGACTGAGGATGACCCCTCCCCCATTGTTAGATTGTTGCGGCCATGCCCCCCACCTGCAGGGGCTCTGAGGGGCCCTCTGATGTATACATCTAAGGCGTGTCTACCTTTAAAAGTCCTAACCACGTGAGAGACCTCCTCTTTTCTCTTCCTCTCTGCTCTCTACTCTCTCTCTCCTTTCCCCTCCCCCACTCATTCCTTAATAAACCTAATATGATTCTTGGCAGCGTACTAGCAAGTTCTTCCATGAGTGAAATACTGACACAAATCTCTTCAAGGCTTCAGACTGAGATGATCTAGCCTCACAGACTACTCCAGTCAGGACTTGGCCATAATCCTTATGTTTTTTTTTTGGGGGGGGGGTTCCTCATAAGATTACAAGCACCTTCAATCAGCAGGAAGTAGTCTAGAGAACTATGCCCATATTCCCACCCAAATAGATTATGGATGTTTGTCTTTATTGGTTACAAGTTGTTATGAATAATGGTCAAAAAAAAAAAAAAAAAGCTATACAAAGGAGATTTGATTTGGGGTTCTTGTTTTAACAAGAAAGAAGGGGAAATATGGGATAATGCTCCTGTACACTGTAAAGATTTGTTGTGTGTATTGGTTCAATAAAACACTGATTGGCCAGAAGCCAGGCAGAAAACAGAGGAGGGGCTACCAGACTCGGAGAATTTGGGGAAGAAGAAAGGCAGGGAAGGAGATGCCAGCCAGATGCAGAGGAAAGAAGGTGAGAATGCTACATTGAAGAAAAGGTACCAAGCCATGTGACTAATCATAGATAGAATCATGGGTTAATTTAAGTATAAGAGCTACTTAGTAATATGCCTGAACTACTGGCCCAGCAGTTACTGTAATATTAAGGCTCTGAGTAATTATTTCATAAGTGGCTGCAGGACCTGTTGGTTTTGCGCATGAGAAGAGATACACACTACCAAGGCCACACAAGGGTTTATTTAAGAGAATTCCCAGGTGGGTACAGAAACAGAGAAGCAGGACAGAAGGAGATCAGGAAAGAGAGACCGGAAAGTGAGCATCTCTTTTAAGAGAAGGGGTATGTACGAGTTTACGTAGTCATGTTTAGGGCGTGCCTCCGTATGCATCATGCATCCTGGGAAGTGCTTCTGTACGCAGTGCCCAGGGTCGTGCCTCCATACAAGGTGCATTCCATCTGAGCCAAGTTGTTAGCTGCCATGTGGGTGCTGGGAATCGAACCCGGGTCCTCTGGAAGAGCAGACGGTGCTCTTAACCGATGAGCCATCTCGCCAGCCCCCATCTGAGCCAAGTTGGCTCAACTATGTGGAGTGCCAGGAATCCTTACAGGACCAGCTGAGTGAGAGGAAAACTTGTGACTATAGACCTACACTCTGAATGAGAACTCGCAGATGAGAAACTGATAGTCATAGGCTTAATATTTTGTCTTAGCGAGGTGGACTCAGGAGAACTTAGTTAAAAGCTAGTGACTCCATTTGTTAATATGTTCATAGGGTAGGATAATCACCTACCCTATGTTAGGATGAGAGAGAGAAGAGCAGTTTCTGTCCTGTGGTTGTCAAATATTGGCTTTTGTAAGAAAAAACTTAGTGTTTGTTAAAAGCATGTGATTTCCTGATTTAGTCTTCCACTTGTTTACAGGTCCATCCCATCTCCTGGCTATCGCAAATAGTTAGAAACTTCTCAATTAATGCAACCTCCTCACTCCCCAACTTCCTGAGTATTTTCTCAGGAATGCAGGAGGATATAAAATTCTTCATAAAGCAGATGTTTGGGTGCTGCTTTGCTGGTGTCTTAGCTTTGCTCCTTCTGTCTCTGGGGAAAGTTGATCTTCCAGCTGTAATGTTTCCATTTTCCCAGCTTTCCGTGCACTTTCTCTGCATCTCATCTTCGAGTATGACTCCAATCCCAGCCTATGGGGAGTCAGCATGCTTTTACACCCTCTCTCTTCTAGGTCCACAGGGCCTGTTCTCCCAGCACTTGAAGCCAAGTTTATGGTGGCAGAAATACTTCCAGGATACCCATGTGAATAGGGCCAGCGCTATTGACTCAGGAACTGAACCACATGCTGTTGTGAAATCTACAATATGGCTTCATGCCTGCAGCCAGGGCCATGGAACATATTATTTTAGAACAGTTGTTCTTAGCTTGTGAGTCATGATCCCTTTGGGGGGTTGAACAACCCTTTCATAGGGGTCACATATCAGATATCCTGCATATCAGGTATTTACATTATGATTCATAACAGTAGTAAAAATACAGTTACAAAGAAGCACCAAAACTAATTTTATGATTGGGGATCACTACAATATGAGGGACTTATTAAAGGGTCGAAGCCTTAGGAAGATTGAGAACCACCGAGTTAGAGAATCCCCACACCTGGTCCCATTCTCCAAATGAAGAAGAGGATGCTGGTGAGTTTGCCTTTGAACAAGTCCACGTGACAGTTTTAGCACTTTGTTTAGGGAAAGGAACCCAGGTAGCAGCTCTCCTGTGCAAACAGAGCAGATGATAGCAAGACTTGCGTATCCTTTTAGTGGGCTGGCCTTTCTGGTCCAGTCAGAACAATGATGCCTGCAACTTGAATCCTTTGACCTGTGATAAGGTAGAGGACGTTTAAGGCTAGCAGGTAAGATCTCCCTGTGCTTCCTTTCCTTAGCTCAGAGGAGAGGTATCTGTCACTTGTTTAGCTTCCCTTTCGTTCTGTATTCAGCCTGGATTCTTGAGGCGAGAAGCAGGAAGACACAATACTCTCATTAGTGAATTTTGTGCAAAACATTTATAAGACTTCAGGTTTCCAGGGAGTGGGTTCCAGGTGTAGTCTGAGAGTTATGAATGGTCAAGTCTGGCTAGGTAACTGACTTAACCTGCAAGAATTTTCATGTTCTCATTGTGAGAGGTGCAGGACCTCGAAGGAAGAGAAGAGGAAATGACAGATACCCATATGGTGGGAGCTGTTTTCAAGGCTCATACTTTAGATGCTCATGTATAGGCATGTCTGTTCACCTGTGTATTCTTTGTGGACTGTAAGTGATTCACAGTCAGGGAGGTGTGGTGGAAATGTTCTTTGTATGATGTAAATAAAGTAACTGGTTTGGCCTATGTAGAGCACTGTAGAAGTGGGTGGAGAATCAGAGGACAGGCAGGTAGGAGAAAGGTGGAGTCAGTTAGTCGCCATCCGAACTCTGAAGGAGGAACATGTAAGAGGTACAAGTGAGCCATGGGCTGAGCCACGTGGTGCGTAGATTAGTAGAAATGGGTTGATTTAAGATGAAAGAGCTAGCTAGTAATATGCTTAAGACATGGGCCAAACAGTATGAAGATAATATAAGTGTGTGATTCATTTCTTTGGGGGACAAAAGCCGCTGTGGACCAGGTTCCAAACCTCTGGGCCCAAACGTCCTGGGAAAACCTTCTACAACAGGGAGGCATCACTGTTTCAATCTACATCCTTTATCTGCCATGGCACCTAGTCAGTATATAGCAAGTTCTCAAGGATATTGATGGCCAAATGAATGTAGAGATAGAGGAAGGGAACAGTACAATGTAGAAAAGACAATGTGGGTACCATAAAGCCATTTAGGGGTTTGGAAGGAGACAGTATCTGAAGAAAGATTGCTTGAGAGTCCACACTGACTTATTTTCCCTCACTGTAACACTGGGGAATATGCACAGCCTGTCCAGACTCCATCTAGAAAACCTTGTATATACAGATTAAGTGGATTTATGATGGCCTGTATAAGGTTGGTATGGGGTTAGACATTGTGCCATAGGTTAGTCAGGGCAATACGTTTCTATGAGACAATCTAGATTTTTAAGTAAAAAATGTGAAGGTTATCTGTGATTTACAAGGCTCTATAATGTGGTGTCTAGCAGTTGAACATATGGAAAGATACTAGATATAGTAAGAAGTTTCTGGTCTGGACTAGCCCCAAGATTCGGATCAGCTGTCCCAAATAGACCACCCACAGCTGCTTGGTTCCAAATAATCATATAAAAGCTTATATTCATTATATGCTGATTGACCTATGGCTCAGGCATATACCTTGCTAACTGTTAACTTTTATTTACTTATTTATTTATTTGCCTTGGTGTTTGCCTGGAACTGGAACTACAGACAGTTGTTAGCTGCCATGTGCGTGCTGGGAATCAAACCCGGGTCCTCTGGAAGAGCATACGGTGCTCTTAACCTCTCCAGCCCCAACTGTTAACTCTTAAACTAACCCATAATTAGCCAAGTGGCTTAGTACCTCTTCTCAGAGCCGCACTCTGCCTTTGTTCCTCTGCATCTGCTGGCATGTCTGTCTGACTCTTTCGCTTTTCAGAGTTTTCTTAGTCCTGTAGCCCTGCCCACACTTCCTGTCTACCTTCTGGCCAATCTGCGTTTTATTAAACCAGTAGGAGGGACAAATATTTACAATGTACCAGAACATAATGTCACAGCAACTGGGTTTAAGAATAGCTGAAAAAAAGCCAAGTGTAGTGGCACATATCTTTAATCCTAGTACTCAGAAGGCACTCAGGTGGATCTCTGTGAGTTAGAGGTCAGCCTGGTCTCCATAGTGAATTCCACGTGAGCCAGAGATAGCTACTGAGACCCTGTCTCAAAAACAAAGAAAGAAAGAAAGAAAGAAAGAAAGATTAACAAACAAACAAATAGCTGGAAAAGAGTGAGCACAGGCAGTAAAAGGAGTTGGAATGGGTTCTGTAGGGAGACACTGAGGGAACCAAGTAACTGGGCTAATTGTGTCCCGAGTGTACAAAGCGACTGAAGAAGGCCAATGGGATGTAGTAGGCTTTTGACTGTCCTGATGCTTATTTACCCAGGGTCTAGCTCTTAAGGAAACAGATCTTAAGTGTTCCAAAAACTGATTTACTGATAGAGCCAAAATCAACTTTCCCTCCATCTAATCTGATTCTCTAAGTATTTTATCATAGTGGTTTAAACTAACACAAGTTGATTCTGTGATATTTAATCATGTATAATTCTTTCTGTGAGCTTTTCTTCAGTGGGCAAGACAGATATAGGACTTTTCCAATTCTATCTTTTTATAGATGCCTTAATATTACATAGTTGGGTTTTGCTCTGAAACTTAAATTATTATTATTTTAGATTGTTGTTAACACACTTGGGGAATAAACCACAATACCAGTAACACACACTAGAGTTTATTTAGGAAGCTTTTGGGACGGGAGGATGAAGGCAGAAGAAAAAAAGAGAAAGAGCCGTGAGGGATTCTGGCTTATAAGGGGGCAGATAGCTTGGGGTAGGAGGTGGGTTTACATGGCCATGCCTGGTCATGCATATGGATGAAAGGGGCGTGGCCCCGCACTCTGGCAGCTGCCTTGTTGGAATAATGCATTTACCAGGCAGCTACTGAGGGGCAGACAATCCCTGCAGTGGGATTATGCTGGTAATGTAAATATTTGTCCCCCCTATGGGTTTAATAAAAGCTGATTCGCCAAAGGCAAACAGGAAGTGTGGGTGGGGCTACCAGGCTAAGAAAACTCAGGAACATCTCAGAGCAGACACAGATGCCAGACAGATGCCAGAGAGCCACCAGAGAGGGCTGCCTCAGACACAACAAGGAGATGGCAGCAGACACAGAGGAAAGAAGCTGAAATGATGCTCTGAGAAAAGCTACCAAGCTGCATGGCTGAACAAGATGGGTTGAGTTCCAATGACGGAGCTAGCAAATTATACACCTGGGCCCTAGGTCAATCAGCATAAAAATAAATAAGCCTGTGTGTGATTATTTGAGGCAAAGCGAGGCTGAGAGTGAGACTAAACCTTTGGTCTGGGCCCGGAAAGTCTGGGTCAGAACCTTTTACAACAATTCCCAACAATTGTGATGGTTTAAATGAAAATGACCCCAAGGGAAGTGGTGCTATGGCATTGTTGGAGGAAGTGTGTCACGTGGTGGCAGGCTTTTGTAGTGGGATTATGCTGGTAATGTAAATATTTGTCCCGCCTATGGGTTTAATAAAAGCTGATTGGCCAAAAGGCAGACAGGAAGTGTGGGTGGGGCTACCAGGCTAAGAAAACTCTGAGCACAGGAAGAACAGAGAGAGATGCCAGAGAGCCGTCACATGACAAGGAGATAGCAGCAGACACAGAGGAAAGAAGCTAAAATGCTGCTCTGAGAAAAGGTACCGAGCTGCACGGCTGAACAAGATGGGTTGAGTTTAGATGAAGGAGTTAGCAAGTTATACGCCTGAGCCCTAGGTCAATCAGTATAAAAACAATATAAATCTGTGTGTGATTATGTGAGGCTAAGTGAGGCTGAGAGGGGGTCCGAACCATTGGTCCAGGCCTGGAAAGTCTGGGCCAGAACCTTTTACAACAGGCTTTAAGGTCTCATTTATGCTCAAGCCATTCCCAGTGAGATGGACTCTGAGCTCCAGGACATGTCTGTCTGCATGCTGCCTTGCTTCCCACTGTGGTAAGAGACTAAACCTTTGAACTGTAAGCAAGCTACCACAACTAAATGTTTTCTTTAGAAGAGTTGCTATGGTCATAGTGTCTCTTTATTGCAATAGAAACCCTAACTAAGACAAAAGTTGGTGCCAGGGACTGGAGTATTGCTATGATAGGCTCAACCATGCTTCTGTTTGGAGGAATGTAGACCTTGGGAATTTGAGTTAGGAAAGCAGTTAGATGCTTTAAGCCCTGTTTAATGGGCAATACCAGTAAGAACATGGAAGACAGTGGTGCTAACGGTGACTTGAACTGTGTGTGTGTGTGGGGCTGACTCAAGAAGTTTCAGAGAAGAAGAATGTTAATATGTTGCCTAGAATCATTCTTGTATTTTGGTGAAGAATGTGGCTGCTTTTTGCCCTTGTCTGAAAAGTTTCCCTGAGGCTAAAGAGTTCTGGATTAATTCCTTTGGCAGAGGAAATCTCAAAATAGCCTAATATAGACTCTGCTGTATAGGCTCCTACTGTTAACTCTAACGAAGATATATAATGAAAAGGAGCAAGCTGAGCAAGAAAAAAAAATATTTGAGGAGAAAAGGAGCACCAGAAAGTAGAATGAACTAAGTCCTATATTCAAGGAGATAAATAGATTAAAAAATAGAATAAAGTGAGTGGTGATCTCAGGCAAGATCCTATCCAGCTAAGTTCCCAATTGTGAAAAGGAATTAAAGAAAACCTTAGAGCCTGGTGTGATAAAGCCTAGATTGCCATGGAGACCCCAAGATGTTGGAGATGTAAGAGTTGTGGGATACTTAACCTAAGAAAGCTGCTAATAGGGCATGGATCCAGCCCAAGAGAAGGAAAAGTGTTGTGATCAACGAAGCTGAAAGGAGTCGGAGATCTGAAAGCACTTGACGTCACACAGGGTTTGGCAATTGCTCAGCTAGTTTTCAGTCTTACTTTGGTCTAGTATTTCCTCACTATGATCCTTTCCATATGTTTTGGAATGGTAACGTATATCCTATGCCACTATTTGTTGAGGTATGTGATCTGTTTTTTTTATTTTGATTTTATAGGGAATTAGAGTTAAGAGATTGCCTAAATCTCAGAACTTTGAACTTAAGACTTCTAAACATTGTTGAGATTGTGATAGACTTTGGGGATTTTTGAGGTTAAATTGAATGCATTATGATATGACTACAAGCCTTTGGGGGCCAAGGAGTGAATAGTGGTGGTTTGAAAGAAAATGCCTAAAGGGAGTGGTGCTATTAGGAGGTGTGGCCTTGTTAGAGGAAGTGGATCACTGTGGAGGCAGGCTTGGAGGTCTCATTTATACTTAGATCACGTCCAGTGTCTCAGCTCACTTCCTGTTGTCTTTGGATAAAGAACTTAACCTCCTTCTCTAGCCACCATGTCTGCCTGCATGATGCCTTGCTTCTCGCCATCATGAGATGAGATAAACCTCTGAACTGTAAGAAAGCCTCCATAATTACACGTTTTCTTTTAGAAGAGTGTCTGTGATCATGGTATCTCTTCACAGCAATAGGATGCTAAGACAGAGATTGAAATATAATTACAACATTTCTCCCTCTTCTTCTCTCCCTCCAAACTATCCCATATACTCTTCCTTGCTTTCTTTAAAATTCATGGCCTTAAAAAAGAAATTCACGGCCTTTTTCCTTTTACATTGAGAAAGCCATGAGGTCAGTAAGCAGTATCTCTTCATGGCCTTTGCATCAGCTCTTGTATCCAGGTTCCTGTCCTGTTTGAGTTCCTGTCCTGACTTTCTTTAATGATGAACAGTGATGTGGAAGTGTAAGTGAAATAAATACTTTCCTCTCCAAGTTGCTTTTTGTCCTGGTTTTTCATCACAGCCACAGTAACCATCACATGCTTCCTCTTCCGAAATGTTCACTGAGCCTTAGTTATAGGGGTGTTTCATAGATGTATCCATTGCAACCAGGCTCCACAGCTCTGCATTTTAGTTGGTTGTAGTTTTCTGTAGTGGTCTCCATCTGTTGCAAAGAGAGATGCACTTGATGAAAGGTAAGTGGATATAATGTTTAGATTGCTGTTAGGGGTCATTCTGGTAAGTAGTGGTTGCGTGGTTTCTCCAACATATGACTTCACTAGCACTGAATGGGTAGGTCTCCAGTAACAAATTCTGGGAATCAAACTTAAAGCCTTATACATGCTGGGCATGCACTGTACCATAGGACTATAAGTTATATTTCCAGCCTTGGTTTTTTGAGAGAGGGCCTTGTTATGTAGCCCAGGCTAGCTTTGACTTCCTGGTCTGCCTATCTCAGCCTTTCCAAGTACTGAGATTTACAGGTTTGTAATATCACTGCTTAATTATTTAAGGATTCTAATTTATTTTATTTCTCATTAGGTGAACAGTCATGTAACCAAAATGATAGAAATTGAGAGTTGGATCACCATTATCTGAGGTCAGAGATGTTGAGGAAGAGAAAAGTCAGTCAATGGTTCCTGAGTGATAGTGAATGAGAGCAAGAATTCCTAATGTGCTATTATTGTACAGTTGGTTACTGCAAGTAAGAACAGTATTTTCGGGGGCTGGAGAGATGGCTCAGCGGTTAAGAGCACCATCTGCTCTTCCAGAGGACCCGGGTTCGATTCCCAGCACCCACATGGCAGCTAACAACTGTCTGTAGTTCCAGTTCCAGGCAAACACCAAGGCAAATAAGTAAATAAATAATAAAGTTTAAAAAAAAAAAAAGAACAATATTTTCCTTATTTCAAAATGATGGAAGAAAGCTTTGAATCATGTTTACCATAAAGAAACAATAAATATGTATAACTCAACATATATATCTATTGAACCATCACATAGTACCTTATAAATATGTATAAATTTTATGTGTATATAGCAGATAAAATAAATGTAAAAAATAAAGTATCCCTTTATGTCTTGAGAAGTCTTCTTATCTGTCTGTCTGTCTTTTTACTTTTCTGTCTATTTTGGATGTTGGACCTACCTAGATTTATTTTTTGTGGTTTCTCTAGACCTTCTCTAGAAATGATTCCTGATTGCTGTGCTGTTCCAAAGGATGCTGCAATGGGATTCTAAGCAAACTTTAGTTTCTGTGTATAGCTCTGTTTATAAGACATTCTACAGTTGCCTTTACATGCTAGTGCCAGCCCAGGTTAAAGGCTGGTAATTTAAGGAGCATCAGTAAATTCCCTCCTTAAGGGTGTACATTGTTCACTCTTTCGAGCAGGGAGATAGAACTGTACTTTTTCTCAACATGCCCCCAACCCTATTGGTTGTCAATCTTGTGTTGGTCTCAGAAAAGTGAATTGTGTTTTCTCAATGCAGCTTGAACTTAGAATTCTTCTTAATTTGTGTAGAGTTGATTTGATGAAATCCATGTGACTAAAAAGTATTTTTATTTAAATTTTTTTTTATAAATTCTGTATTTATGACTTTTTCTGTTATTTTAAGCTTCCTACTGCTCAAGTTCTAGAATATTTGGGACTTTGACTTGTCAACAGTTTACTGAGCGGTGATGTTGTATCAGGCTCCACAAAGCACAGAATACAGAGAAAGGAACAGAAACCACTTTTTGTGATGCTCACAACTTGATGTGGGTGAAGGATGGAAGAGTGACATTACATATACATATAAATAAGAAAAAAATCAGTAGATGGTCATCTGTAAAGAAACTCAGGACAGCAGTCAAGAAACCTGTGGGGAAGGTGTCATGGGGCCAGTGAGGTGAAGCTGGATGAAGCAGGAGGGAGAACAGATCCACCCACAGTCAATCCAGGAGGGTCAGAGAGTGATAACTCACACTTTTAATCCCAGCATGGGAAAAACAGGAAGTGGTGTACTTACTTAACCCCATAACTCCAAAGACAGAGATCTTTCTGTGTTTCTGTGAGTTCTAGGCCTAACTACCAAACAGTAGCAACTCACACCTTTAATCTTAACCTGGATGTGAAACAACTGGGTGAAGAAGATATTTAAGGCAGGTGTAGGAAGACAGATGATGCCGTGACGAGTGACGAACGAGGCTGAGGAAGCTGGAAGATAACTGTGGTCTGTTTTCTCTCTCTGATATTCCAGCCTGGTTTTATTAAATATATAACATATCACCTAGAGGCGCGTTCTAGGCTGACAGGGAAGTGAAGCATCATCCAGGCTATTGCAACTGTGAGATTCCTGACAACCTGGCTCCTCAGCACTTCTTTGGCCCTCACCCCTTCCTCCTGTGCCAATCATTCTATGAGTGCTAAATACATGTTCCCTGAGTTCAGTAACTGAAGAAGAACTTGACGTCAGTGCCCTGCTGAGGTGAGAAGGCAGGGTGGAGCGTGCCAAGGTCATCTTCACGGGTCAGGTAAACTGTGGTAGCATCCTGTTCTTTCCCAGTCCCTTCCCTTGCTGTCAGAGAGTGTTAGGCCCTTTATAAACCTCACTTTGGAGTAACTTATCCCTCAGCCTTGGCTCTGGTGTTTGCTCTTTTTCCTGTGCACTGGCTTTAGGAAAACCTGTCACTCCAATAACTTTGTCACCCGTTCTTCCTCTGCCTCGCTCTCCTGGGCTGACACCTTTGCTTCATTCCTCATGCCCGCACACCAGAAATAATCTTTTTATTATTTGTCTGAACTATTTTTTTAGTCTTCTTTTTCTTCCTTCAACACATATTCTCTCTCTCTCTCTCTCTCTCTCTCTCTCTCTCTCTCTCTCTCATTCAGACACACTCTCTCACACACTTTGACACACACACAAAGACTTTAAAAATTAATCTTATGATATGTTTCCTTATGTGCATGTAGGTGTGTGTGTGTATAGTCATATTCTTGCCATGGCATGCATGCAGAGGCCAGAGGACAGCTCTTTCTTTTCTCCTACCATGTGATTTCTGGAAACTGAGCTCTAACCATCAAGCTTGAGGTGCAGGAGATGCTACTCACACAGTATGTCCAATCCCACATACACTTTTCAAACTCAGAAAGAGGGATGTTATACTACCCTCATCACCCCCATAACCATTGTCAAAAGGTACCTCCGACTCAGTGGCTTGAAATAGCAGAGCCTTGCTGGTTATGGTGGTATACACCTGTCATCCCAGAGCCCTGGAGCTTGAGGCAGAATGACTTATATTGTAGAATATTATTTTAACTGAGCAAAGACATGCTACATTTGTTGAGGCTGTAGAATATTACTTTAACTGTGTGAAGGTGTGTTACACTTGTTTCTGCTGCCTTTGTTAATGATGTAAAGATGTGTTACATTTGTTTTTTTGTTTCATTTATTTAATTACGTAAAGATGTGTTGCATTTGGTTCACCTTGCCTGCCTAAAGCATCTGATTGGCCTAATAAAGAGCTGAACGGCCAATAGCTAGGCAGGAGAAAGGATAGGCGGGGCTGGTGGGCAGAAAGAATGAATAGGAGGAGAAACCTAGGCTTGAAAGGAGATAAAAAGGAACAAAAGGAGAAGAAGGTGGAGGAATAAGGGGCATGCATGCCCCAGGCAAGAAGACAGCCAGCCAGATGTACAGAAGCAGAGGAAGCAAGATACACAGAAGAAAGGAAGGTAATAAGACCTGAGGCAAAGCACAGATGAAGAGACGTAGGTTAAATTACAAGAGCGGGTAAGAAAAGAGCTGAGCTAAGAGTAAGCACTCACAACTAACAAGTCTCTGTGTCATGATCTGGGAGCTGCTGGTTGGTGACCCAAAAGAAAAGCCTGCTACAGACTTACAATGAGATTCTGTTTATAAACAAAATGAAACCAGAGATTTATTCTTTCATAGTTCTGGAGGCCGGACACTTCAGACCCAGGTGCTGATGGGGCTGGGCTCAATGTAAGGCCCCAAGGGGCTCTTGCCCTGGCTAACCTCAGGCCTTATTGTTCCTTGACTTACACAATACAGCTCCAATTACATTCTCCTTATAGACCTACTTTCTCTTGGTGCTGATTTGTATCCAAGTTTACCTGTCCTTACAAGGACAGCAGTCACTGTATTAGTATTAGGTCCATTCTAACCCAATAAATCATTTAAACTTGATTTTTTTAATCCAAAGACTATTCCCAAATGAGGTCCCAATCACAGGTACTAAGGATGGGGCTTTAACATCTCTATTTTTAGAGTCATGAACCAACTAACAACTGATGACCAACAATTGTCTGTCACTTGACATTTTCCAAAATTATGCTCACAACCCCTGTGGAAAGATCCCATTACATTGGTGACAGCATGTGTCTTGGTGCAGACCTTAGTCCTTTCTCTGAACGTGACTTGGGAGAAGTGGCCTTCGCTTCCCAAGCATCAGACCCCTCATCAAAAGCATGGGGAGAACAGACTCACCTGTCCCACGGTTGCTGTGTGGGTTCTTAGCACAGTGTCTAGTGTCTGGCATGAGGGTTATACCATTGGCCTCACTATCAGAAGATGACACTATTCTCTCTCCTCATTTATACATAGTCCCATGGATTTTGAGCAGACACCAACATCAGATGTCAGTCCTATGAATTCTTAGCACACCTGGGTGTCTGTTGCCAGCCCCTTAGGCTTTCTAGACTAGACAATTTTTTAATATTTATTTTTTATCTTATGTGAATTGATGTTCTGCCTGAATGTATAACTGTAAGGGTGTCAGATCTTGGATTTACAGACAGTTGTTAGCTGCCATGTAGACACTGGGAATCAAACTCAGGTCGTCCGGAAGAACAGTCAGTGCTCTTAACCGATGAGCCATCTCTCTGGCCCTAGACAATGTTAAGTTGACTCAATATTTACCCATGGAATCCATGGGGGGAAAGTTGGAAAACAAGCTTTAGGGGATCTGTGTGCATGTATGTTTGAGTCCAGATTGCCCGTGTGATTTTCTTTTTTTTTTTTTTCTCACAAAGTTTCTCTCTCCATTCTCTGTCCTGCACACAGCCAGATCCCACACGGGGTGGATAGAACTGGCCTGTCTTGGGTTTCTGCCGGTTTCATGCCCTTTGATGCTGGTACAGCTCTGAGGTAGCTGGGAAAGACAATCCACCATTTGTTACTAAAAGGAAAAAAAGGAAAGAAAAAAAAGAACTCAGTCTTTGATCTATGCCGCGACCTGTAAGTTACCAATTTTATTATGCAGAAGGGAACAAGTGGGTTTTATCTTACTGCCATGGGAACATCAGAGAGCTAAGAGTCCTGAGTGTGGATACAGGGACAGTGAGGGGAGAAGCCAGGGGACCTGAGTTGCTGTGGCTGGTGGCTGGGCAGGAATGGGTGGAGCCAAGAGCTTTAGGGAGGGGGCATCCTGAGCCAAGTGGATGCCACATCTGTAGCATCGGGAGAAAACCATTCTATTCTTTTCAAAGTCTGGCTGCTTATTGTGGAGGTCAGTCGGGTGGGTGTGATGCTTTACAGCTATAATTCCAGCCCTCAGGGGAGTCACTCCACGAGGATGGCAAATTTTAGGCACCGTGGGTTATGGTAGTATAGCCAGGTTTTTACTCCTCAACCCTTACACAAAGTATCTCCCCCATCAAAACACCGCACTGAACCCATCAAATCACAGCCAGCAAACAAAAGCAGACTATTCTTTCTTGTTTACTCTCTTGCATATGGTGGTTATGTGGAATTAGAGTAACACAAAGATATCTTTAACATATATAAAATTGAAATGCTATACTTTATAAATAATTTTGGGTTGGGGCCTTATTACGTAACCTAGCCTGCCTTGGATCTCATGAGTCTCTAGTTTCAGCCTCCTGAGGGGTCAAGGAGAAAGGCAACTACCAAGATGACCAGCTCCAATTGTCTTTTTTTTAAAATTTTATTTTAAAGATTTATTTATTATATATACAGTGTTCTGCCTGCAGGCCAGAAGAGGGACCCTCACATGTTATCACAGATGATCATGACCCACCATGTGGTTGCTGGGAATTGAACTCAGGACCTCTGGAAGAACAGTCAGTGCTCCTAAACTCTGCGTCATCTCTCTAGCTCCCTCCCAATTGTCTTTCCATGCACAAATATTTAAAATGTTAGATGGCTGTGGTGTTTCTCAATTCTAATCTCAACCTTTGGAGGGCTGAAACAGCATGACTATTACAAATTCAAGACCAGTCCCAGCTCCATAGTGAGTTCCAGTACAGCTTGGGCTACAGAGTGAGACCCTGTCAAAAATAACAAACAAGTTTATGAAGACTAACACACACACACACACACACACACACACACACACACACACACATACACATACACACACATGCTCAAGCACAGCATATGAATACTCACACATGCACATATGCAACACACACATATGCACACATATATACACATACACACATATGCTCACATGCACACATACAGATTATACACATACGCATACATGCACATACACACGCACACACATGTACATACATGCACATATGCACACATGCACTCACACTTAAACTTCTAAGTTTTTGGTGTCATCTTCAAGAAATAATTCAAACCAGATATTATGTTCCATATTTGTAGTTATAACCACTGGAGAGGCTGATGCATAATAATTACCACAAATTTGAGACATAGCAAGTTCTGTCTCAAAAACAAACAAGAAAATCACAAAACAAAATCCAAATAAACAAAAATAGAACAAAAACAAAGAAAAAAAGAAAAGAAACTGGTCAATCATATGGCATGCAGCCTTAGGGGAGATATGTAGCTCACCTCAAGGTTGCTCTCCGCCCATTCTTCCCTTGCTCTTCTCAGGGAGGTGGAGCCAAATCTTTGGAAAGACAAGTGGCTTAGCACCATTTGATGAAGTGTTACAGCTACAGGTGTTGTGACATCCAGGATGCCACATGACAGTTCCCACACTTTCACTCTTTGTGGTTCTGGGGGTTGAACACAGGGCCTTGTACATGTTGCACAAACACACTGGCACCACTGAGCTGTAGCTGAACTCAACCTCTACTCCTCAGGCCCCAGCTACTAAAAGGCAGAGGGTATAAAGCTGCAGGATTTTAAGCTTTATTTTCTGTACCCATTGAAATCTTCCTACAGCTGCTTGGGCGAACAAGGAAAGAGCTGACAGAGGCAGAAACAAGCATTTGAACTATCTACATGTTACAAAATGATGTAAGCATGACCCCTTAAAAGGGGCTTTGAGAATCTGTAGACACGTGGGTTTGCCTAGAAGAAAATAACTGGGAATCAGCGTGGGAATTTCCTCCCTCATGATTCATATTCCTGATATTCTTTGGCCTTCTCACTATATAGCTTCCCACTTTTGTGCTGTATTGGGTTTTTTTTTTTTTTTTTTTTCCCAGAAAGAGAAAATACTCCTGGAAAAAGTCGGGCCAAGTTGGAGAATGTCTTGTAGCCCAGGCCAAACTCAACAGAGCCAGCACTTTCCAGTAGAAATGACTCCATCTGGAAGGCTGGAGGCCAGTCCGTTGGCACAGCTGGCACCCTTTGGAGACAGGTCCTTTCATGTCTCTTGTCCAACTCCCTAATTTACTCCCCACTTATTCAAACACTTGCCAGTTTCCCATATATCACCTTGCCCAGAAGTTTCCAAGTAGACGGTTAGAGTTTCTATCTTACATTTAATTTCAACACCATAGACCTCTTTGAGCATGACTCTCAATGCTTGATACCTCTAGCCATTCTCCTTTAGAAAATATTTTTAAATTAAAAAAATCATTTCATGCAATGTATTTTGACTATACTCTTCCCTCTACTAACTTCTCCTAGATAATCCCCCTTCCCTGTCAACTCACCTTCATATTCTTTCTCTTAGAAGCAAACAGAAAAACAACAGAAACACCAAATCAAACAAAAAAGGTGTACACACACAACACACACACACACACACACATGCACACACCTCAAGTTCATTTTATGTTAACCAAGTACTCCTCCTGATCATGAAGCCTGCTCTGCAATGTGGCTGATAAACTCAGTGTATTGGAGAAAACCGATTTTCCATTTCCCAGCAAGTATCAATTGCACATAGCTTCTTGGTTAGGGGTGGGACTTTGTGCCCTTCTCTGCACAACGATTTTTTTTCTGGCTTGAACTTGTGAAGGTGTGTGCTGCCAGACTCTCTGTGGACTCATATGTGCATTAGTCTTGCTGTGTCTGGAGGATGCTATTTTTTTGTAGACATTCACCATCTCTGGCTCTGACGGTCTTTCTGCTTCCTCTTCCCCATGGATCCTTGAGGGAAGGGTGAATAAAAATATCTCATGAGTCTTGCAGCTGAGTGCTCTAAGGGCTTTCAATCTCTAAACATTGTCTAGTTGTAGATATCTGTGTTAATTACTATCTATTGCAAAAAGAAGCTTCTCCGATGAAGACTGGACAATGCAATGAGCTATGGGTAGGTATAGCAATATGTTATCAGGAGTGGTTTTATTGCTCTGTTCATTTAGTGGAATAATAGTTGCAGGTATTCCCCTAGGGCCCATGACATATCCACTCTCAGGTTCTTGATCTTATAAACAGTGACAGGTATGGGTTCTAGCTTATGGAGTGGGTCTTATACCCAATAAACAACAACAACAAAAAACTCCACAAGTGGTTGGTTACTTCTGTAACATTTGTACCACTATTGCAACTGTATATCTTATGATAGGTCTCCTATATCTAATAATAGGTCTCTATTATAGCTCAATATCCTTAGCCATCAGGAAAATGCAAGAATAGCCAAGATCAATTAAGTAAATGATATCTTATGCTGGCAAGGAGGCAGGAAAAGGAGGAGAATTTTTCATTGCTGATGGAAGCACAATTTATACTGCCACTATGGAAATTAGTGCAGAGGTTTCTCAAGAAGTTGCCAATAGATCCACTATACCACAAAGGACTCTACATCCTGCTACAAACACTTGCTAAGTCATATTCATTGCTTCTTTATTCATAGGAGCTGAGAATGGGAATTGGCCTCACTTTTCTCCTTTCCTGTTCATGAGTAATACACATCCCAAAGAGAACACACAAGAGAAAAGTGCTCCTTCACTTTGCCTGCCTTAATCCATCTCTCACACTGTAACAAGTGGTGATATATTGTATATCTAATAAAGTCTGCCTGAAAAATCAGAGGACAGAGCCAAATCACATTTAACCAAGGTCAGGGAGTGGTGACCCACTCCTTTAATCCCAGCAGAGTTCCTCTGGATTTCTGTGAGTTCAAGGCCTTATAGCCAGGAAGTGGCAACACACACCTTTAATCCTAGCTCTAGGAAAGTTGAACCAGGAAGTGAGATAGCTGGGCGGAGGGAGAGAAGGGGGGGGGTTCAGCACATCATCTGTGTTCCCTTTGGCTTAGGACTGAGAGGCATTCAGTCTGTGAGGAGCTGGTGGGTGAGAAGTGGCTGTGGTTTGTTTCTGTCTCTCTGATCTTTTAGCTTTTCTCTAATATCTGGCTCCAGGCTTTTATTATAATAACTAGTAGAATTAGTGCAATAGTAACAAATATCTGTGATAATCAATTTATAAAGATTTATTTTTATTGTATGGTGTGCATGGGTGTGTTTATATGTGTGTGTATGTGCTGATGTGTATGTGTGCATGCGTGCATGCGGGTGTATGTGTGTGTACTTCTCCGAAACAACAGCAGGACTCTTAGCCGAGCCCTCTCTCTAGAGCTAAGAGTGAAGCATCTATTAACAATTTTCAACAGATTTCTAGGAGCAATTGGCTTTTTTGAATCATGCTCTAGGAAAACATTTCTATTAGCCCGTGTAGCATTTGCTCCTATTCCGTTATTGATAATAATTGCAGTTGATGCTATGGGAACTTTAAATTCTCCTTCTTAGGATGTCGAGGCTTCTGTAAAAGGCGTGCAGTGGAGGGCACTAGTTGATCAGCAGGATTCGTGTAGTCTCAACTCTGGACATTCTTTTTCCAGCCATGATGGTCCTCGAGGAATTGTGAATGGGAACAGTCCTTTTAGGTTCTAGTGGGCTGTGGCTCCTAGAAAGACACAGATGGGTATGAACATGTCGGAAAGCTAATTTTGAGTCCCATTCAAGTTTCATCATTTTAGCAAAACAGTTGCAGGAGGCACATGTCCCCATTCTATTGTTTACAGGACAGTTCTTTATCCTCTGCACTCTTCCCATCATCAGCTTCTCCCTCTTCACATCTAATGGGTAGGCTCATGTCTTCGCTTTTGGACTTTGGTCAGCATTCAGAGCAAAAGAGGAAGAAGGCAGATGGTAGTCTTTTAGGATTACCAGGCTCGTTTTAACTTTCTTGCCACCTTTGGGAGGGACAAAGCCCACCATGCCCCTGTTATTGGGAGCTTTCCTGCTTTGGGTCATATCATCAATCTTTGGCCTTCCTTTGCACATATCTCTCCAAACATTACTTATGTAACTTAGCAAAACTGACTGAAGAGTCTTTATGCTGATATATTATCAAATAAAGTTTGCCTGAAGATCAGAGGGCAAAGGCAGTCACAGAGGTCAGGTAGTGGAAGCCACACCTTCAATCCTGGCACTTGGGAGGCAGAGGTAGAGATCTGTCTGGATCTCTGTGGGTTCAAGACCAAACAGAGCCAGGTGTTGTGGCACAAACCTTTAATCTCAGCACCTGGGAACCCATGGCTCTGCTCCCAGTACCTGGGAAACAAGCATGCCTTTAATCCCAGAACTAGGAAGTTTGGACCAGGAAGCGTTATGGCTGGGCAGGGAAAGAAATAGAATTCAGGAGACATGAGGTCTCCTCTTCCAGTTTGGCCTGTACTTCTCTTGCATCACTTATTCAGTCTGAGGATTCATGGAGACAGGATCTACCCATTTGGCCTGAGGAGTTGGCTAGGTAAGACGTGGCTGTGGCTTGTTCCTCTGTCTCTCCAGTCTTTTAGTATCTGCCTCAATATCTGACTCTGGGTTTTTATTAAAAGATAAATTATGATTTGTGGAACAAGTCTAGATGTTTCTTCTGTGCCATTCACACAGGTCTGTATGAAGAAGTTTTATGAAGACAATTTGTCCCATGGCTTTTTGAGTCTTCTATCCATGTTGAGAGAGCCACCTACCCTAAGTTCTACATGTCCGATGGAGTCTTGGAGTGGTTGCCCTGAGATGGAACAGAGGGCCTGAGGAGAAAAGGAAGGCCTTCGAACAGGAGAAAGGCTTACATTTCTGCCTTTGGATTGGAGACATTGTTGTCTGGATTTTTCTGGTAAGATTTTAGCCACTTTTTTGGGGGGGTGGAGTGTGCGTGTGTGTTGAGAATAGTCATTGGGTATCTTCCTCAGTTGCTCTCCAGCTTAGTTTTTGAGACAGGGTCTCTCACTGATCTGCAGCCCACCACTTGACCACAGTGGCTGACCATCAAGTCTAAGGGATCCTTATCTCCACCTCCCCCAGGGCTGGGATTATGAACCACTGTGACTGGCTTTTTTATGGATATTCAGGTTCCTTTTACTGACTAAGGGATCTCCTCAGCCCCTTCTTGGCCTCTTCTAAAGGTCTTTATTCATGTGTGGCCTTCTAAAACAGAGATTCTCAACCTGTGGGTTGCAGACCCCTTTGGGAATCAAATGACCCTTTCACAGAAGTTGCATATAAGATATCCTGCATATCAGATATTTACATTATAATTCATAACAGTAACAAAATCACACCTATGAAAGAGCAGCAAAATAGTTGTATGGTTGGGGATCAACACGATGTGAGGAACTGTATTAAAGGGTCACACGGTTATTAAGGTTCAGAACCACTGCCATAGTTCTCTTCTGGCTTTGGAGGTGAAATAAAACACTGTGGGCAGCACATGCTGTACTGGGACCCATGCGCTTGCAGAAACTCAAAGAGCTTGAATTAGTTTTTTATTAAATTAGCAAAATAGCTTAAAAAGCAGTATTCTTATGATGTTCCATTGGAAAACATGCATGCTAGCTTTAACTTAGTTCTTCAATCATCTCCTTCCGAAGGGAAGCTGGAGATTGCAAACATTTCCGCCAAGCACTGGTAATGAGAGCCTTAGTGTGGGAAAAAAGGGTGGGGGTTGATTTCAGGACTGTGAAAGCCATTTTCACTGTATAATGTACCTAGCAGCAGGCCAGCAGCTGGCCACTGTTGACACAGAATGACTTCCTCCATTAGGAGAAGGAGCTAGGAGACAAGGAGAGTTACTTGCAGCTGGGGGTGGACTCTGGAAACGCTGACCAGAAACCAAAATGCATCTAGCATCTCTGCATCTGCGCAGTGAGAAAGGGTGAGGGTGGCCAGGGTCCACCTAGGCTCTCTCTTCTGCAGACTAGAGGAAAATAGGATCTGGAACCTGCGCAATGACAGGCTAGTGTTAGGAGCTGGTCATGGCTGTGCTGCTCAGCAAGGCAGGTCGTGGTCAACACCGGTTCTTTGTCATTTCCCAGAACCTTGATGCTTGGACTCCACTGTCTCTTTAGCTCTGGAGGTCACTGCAAGTTTGAGCTTGGTGCAGAAGGCAGCCTGATACAGGGCCGGCTTCCTACACTCCAGTCTACATTGCTGGGCTCCAAGATCAGATATTTCTAGCAAGTTCTTAGCTGTTATAATACACTTGCCACTTTGCGTACCATGGTTAGCATGGTAGATACAAGATTATAGAGGATACGGAGATGGATTTTGGTTCCACTCCTTATGCTTCTGGCCTGCTTTTGAGAGAATCATTGAACTTCTCTAAGCTCTGGTTTTCCCAGCCCACAAGGCAGACAGATAATAGAATGGACATATAGAGTGGTCATATGTCCACTACCTATAAATCCGGGACAATGGCAGTTATCTCACACAGCCACAGCTGAATTAGCAGAACCTGGCTGTGCTAAAAACCAGGTCATTTATTATTTTGAGTTATGTAGCTATGGGAAGTATATGAGGTGAAACATCTGGAGTGTGCTATGTCCTGTATAGAGGAAAAAAAGTCAGATTTCTCTCCTCCACCTCAAAGGACTTAGAGCTATGAGTGTTGATAGACAAAGAGATCTTCACAGAAGAGGTCGTCACATGAGATTTTCCACTAGTAAAGTGCTGTATGGCGGCCCCTTACTGTACCTAAGGCATCCATGCCAGCAGGACCATCTTTCTGAATTACCCAGTCTCAGAAAAGGAAACAAAACATGTTGCTTTGGCTTGCTGAGGAATTTGAATTAAAGTTCACTCAAAGGCTTCAGAAATAGCTATCTGGAACCTTCTCCAAACTCCTTTAGCTTCTTTTAATTATTCAAAGCAAGTCATATATTCTCCCGCAAAGCCTAGAGAGATTTACTGGAATCTTCTCCTGACTACCCACATAGAAGGTTGAAGAAAATTTCTGACATCTTTGGTTTGGTAGTAGATCATGACATGCTTACTCTAGAGAATTCCTGTCTCAGACCCAGGAGGAAGGAACAGCAAACAGGTTGGAGAAGCTGAGCAGGTAGACCCAAGAGGGCCGTCCCTTTAGACTGTTCTTGTGACATTTCCCCTTTGTCTAACCCTGTTGCTCCAAGACTATTTATTCATCATGGAATTTAAGCACCAAATAACTTTTTGTTTGGGAGTGTAATCATTTCTGGAAGCTCTTATGACGAATGGAACTTGAATTAAGCAAGCTTACTGTCGGTATTTTGTTTGTTTTGAAAGATTGTCTAAGGGCTGGAGAGATGGCTCAGCGGTTCAGAGCACCATCTGCTCTTCCAGAGGACCTGAGTTCGATTCTCAGCATCCACATGGCAGCTAACAACTGTCTGTAGTTCCAGTTCCAGGCAAACACCAAGGCAAATAAATAAATAACAAATAAATAAAGTTTTTTTTTTTTTTTTTTAAAAAAAAGAAAGATTCTCTCTCTGTAGTCTAGCCTGGCCTAAAATCATTCAGACACATTTTGCAAAGGATGTGTTAGTAACTCCTTGGAGAGTTTTGATAGTGAGTAGTTTACTAGAGGCCCTGAGAATTCCTGCAGTAGGGCAATGTTTCTTTTTCCCTAAGTCAGCAGTTCTTAATTTGTTGACCTTGGGAGTTTCTTTTAACTCTTAAAAATGTATAGGGGTATAGAAGGATGCTTCTTTATCTCTTCATAATTGTGCTGAGTAGTTTATGTGAATTCCACATAAGCTAAAGTCACTGGAGAGGGAGGAACCTCCAATTAAGAAAATGCTTCCCTAAGACGGAGTTTTGGGCAAATCTGTAGGGCATTTTTAAATTAGTGCTTGATAGAGAAAGTCCCAGCCCATTGTGGAGGGTGCTATCCCTGGGCTAATGGTCCTAGGTTCTATAAGAAAGCAGGCTGAAGCTGGGTGTGAGGATGTGCATGTTCCCATGGTAATGGTACATGGAATTCACACAGAAGGTTTTACATATCCAATGGGAGTGCGGCGGGGGTGGGGGGGGGGAGAGTTGTGCCTTCTGGTTGTGGAATCCATGGTCTCCATCCCAGCTGTGATGATGGGCTGGGGGTCCAGCTGTGGCCCTAGGAAGGTGGTGTGAATCTTTAACCTCAGCACTTGGGAGGCAGAGACAGACAGATCTGAGTCTGAGGTCAGCCTGGTCTATAAAGCAAGTTCCAGGACAGCCAGGACTGTTACACAAAGAAATCTTGTTTCCAAAGAACCACCATTCCCCCCTCCCCCAAAAAAAAGAAGGAAGAGAGAAAGAAAGCAGGCTGAGCAAGCCATGAGGAGCAAAGCGGTGAGCAGCATCCCTCCATGGCCTCTGCATCAGCTCCTGCCTCCAGCTTCCTGCCCTGTTTGCATTTCTGTCCTGACTTTCTATGAACAACAATATGGAAGTGTAAGCCAAACTTTACAAACTTACAGCAATAGAGAAGTGTGAGGCCAACTCTTTCCTCCCTAACTTGCTTTGGCCAATGTGTTTCATCACAGCATAATAATCATAAGTAAGACAAGTGTGGTGGCAGATAGACCAACAAGAGAAAAGTGTAGCAAATTTATTTATTCATAGTTAGTCATGGGAGACTTTAGGACAAGGTTTGTACTCACAAGCTGTTTACACTCATGAAATGGGATTGGACTGGTGGTGGTCTGCCTGCCAGTGTCTCCTCTTAGGTGAGAGCAGGAAGGCGCTGGAATGAGTCTGGTGACAGTATTCTGAAGGCTGTGAGTCTTCAGTGGGTAGCCTGACTGGCTGAAGTAGGTCACAGAAGGACAGATCTTTGAGATTTAAATTCTCCACCATTCTGGACTAGCATCCCACTTCCTGATCCTCTGTGATGTGAAAAGTCACACTGTTCTTTCTGCAGCCAACATCTCCATCCTTCCCTGCCCTGATGGACTGTGCATCTGCAACTAACCCTAGGGAATATGCACTAATGAATTACTACTACTTACAACATCTCATTATAAAATAGAATACATGCCAATGTACTATAATAGAAGTTACTGAAAACTTATGAAGAATTTATTTCTGGAATTTTCTTTTTAAAATATTTATTATGTATACAGTATACAGAAGAGGGCACCAGATCTCACTATAGATGGTTGTGAACCACCATGTGGTTGCTGGGAATTGAACTCAGGACAGTCAGTGCTCTTCACCTCTGAGCCATCTCTCCAGCCCTGGAATTTTCAATGTAATGTCCTGGGGCCAGGTTTGATGTGGGTGAGAGGAAATCACAGGAAGTGCAATCATAGACAAGAGCCGGGTGACCTTTAATTGTTCCCTAACGGAGGCCAAATACATGCAGTGGCCTCAAACACTCTAAAATTGCCAAGACATCCTGAAAGATGACCAATAGATACCTCTGAATCCTTTTGACTTCATGCCCTAACTACCAAGGACATTCTCTCTCCTTGGCCTGGGCACACCCACTGTTCTTATCTGATTTAATCTGATTGATTTGTGTAAGGGGGCTCATACTTTTTAATTCTTTAGCAATAATCAAAATATCCTTTGAGGACCCTCCTCCTGTTTCATGTTTCTATCTTGGGCATAAGTCCTGACTCGTTCTCAGATAGGCTGTTCCAGCCTTCCTTCCCAGGTTGCTGTGGGCACACCATAGAATTGGCTGTCACTGCTAGGGTTGTAAGAACAGCTTTCCAAAACAGCTAAGCAACCCAAACCCAGACAAGTGCATCTGCATCTGTGTAGTGCTTAGGGGATTTTGTTTCCTTTTCTGTGCACAGATATTTAAAAATAGATAGCAGGGGCTTGAAATAGCAGTGAGGGGAGTTGATAGCCCCTCCTTTGGAAGTGATACTGTTAAGGTATTTTAGAATACAAATAGGTTTGACTTAGTAGGGAAAAAATGGATATTTGGTGTGTGTCCTACTTCGTGGCATATAGCTCCCACAAACTGCATGTCAGTTCTCAGAAGCCATGTGACTTTTGGATGCTAATGAGATTACAGATGTTTAGAGGCTCTTTCATAGTCTTCAGAAAGAGGCTGTTTGCCAAGAGAGATAACCAAATGAACAGACAAATGGAACTTTCATCTCTACCCTCTTCTGAGGGGAGGGGGCTGGCCAATGGTTGAATTAAAACTAAAAAGGAAGAATCTACCTATATTTAGTTTGTGGGAGAATGGCAAGGCTTGACATTGCCAAAGTAAAGGGCTCTTCCACATTGGAACAGCCTCCATCTCCTAGGGTGGGTGCCTATGGGAAGTATGGAGGTTCCCATACAGATAAGCACTAGGGGGCCCAGGAATGTTAAAGGCACAGGTTGACCCTTTCAAAGGAAGAACGCATAACCTTTAATCCATCCAGAAGCTTGGGACTGGAAATGATTAATAGCCTGGTGACTTCTTTGCTATCTGTGTGGCTAAGCCCGCACTGGATCCTCCCCAAGATCTTATCATGAGGTTGACAGACTTCAGAACACATCTTTATGGAAGGTGTCATATGTTCTTTACAGAAAGTTTTGATATAGTCCTGTTGTAAGCTTTGTTGTGCGTGTGGAATTGAGTTAATTATCACCAGAAAAGCATCACCAAATTGTGCTATGCTTAAATATGCCTAAAATAAACTACTCAAGGTCAGACTCTCAAAGGCTGAGCCAATGCCAGCCATACTGAACCAAACTTCCCCCTTTGGATTATTACTCTGTTGACCATGGTGGTCACAGAGACCCCTGCAGATGCTCCCCTCAGCCTCTTGCTTTCTGGCTAGCAGCACAGCTCTTGAGGTCTCATTGTCTGTGTCTGGGGTGGATGGGGTCAGGGAGAGAGGTGAGCACTATCTTCTAACCCTGCCATCTGCTTGCTCAACAACATACACACTTATGAGGTGGAATGTCTTTGTGCTGTGAATAAAGGACTGTTTTGACCTACGTTAGGCATCTTAGAAGTAGGAGGAGAAATCGAAGCGTAGATATGGGAAGGAGGGCGGGGTCAAAAGAGATGCCATCCAACTGCCCAAGAATCTACTTGTAAGGTAACACAGGTGAGCCAAGACCCACGTGGCAAGACAGATTCATAAAAATGGGTTAAGATAAAAGAACTAGCTAGCAATATGGTAGAGCCATAGACCAAACAACATAAAATAAATACAAGCATCTGAGTCATTTGGGGGGGGGGCTAAGAAGTGAGGGCAAGTCCAAGCTATAAGACTAGTCCAGGCCAAAGACCTCTTTCTACACACTTATCTATTTTGTGTGTGTGGTGGGTATGTGAGAACACACCACTCCCGCGTGCATGCAGAGTCAGAGGACAATTTTATGGAAGTCTATCCTCTCTTTCTACCATGTAGACCCTAGGGACCAAAGTCAAGTCACCAACCTTGGTGACAAGTACCTTGACTCACTGAACCCTCCTGGCAGCCCCCAAGATCATCTTCAAGCTTTGTCTTTTGAGAAACCTGCTCAAAACCAGAGCAGCGGCTTGGCAGCCGCCTTATCTGCGTCCCCAGGAAGCTAAAGTTACTGATGTTGCTACTGAAGGAACATTGTGATCTTACAGGCTGAACCCTTTCAATGACTCAGGCCAAGAAGTGCCTGGCTTTGTGTCCTCAGCAGCTTTGACTTTTCACTTGGACCTGGAGAAGCATGACACAGCCCTGAAGTTATGGTGAAGGCAGTACAGTGTTCTCAAGTGTCCCATGGACAGAAGTCACACAGTATTTGATGACTAGCATTTTCCTTTTGCCTGTGTGGGAGACAGGCCAGGAGAGGAGGGGAACATTGAGTGGAGGAGTGGGGTGCAGGGAGCATGACAGGGAGCTGTAATAAGCAGTTATTTTATAATTTCTCCTTTTAGGAATGAGGACTCAAAATCAATGGAAAAATGAGGGCAGGCAGGAGGGCTCAGTGGGCGAAGAGTCTTGCTGCTAAGACGAGTTCAGTTCCTGGGACTCACATGGCAGAAGGACAGAACACATTTGTGCTGTGGTATTTGCATGTGTGTGTGTGCATACATATACATGCCACATGTATACACACACAAATCAAATACACTAAGATTGAAGTATATATAACATTATGGTATTTTACAATATAAATAAATTAAAAGCCAGTGGATAATAATAAACAATATAAGAATAATTAATATGTATATTTCAGTTTAGATAGCTTGAAGATATAAATTTGAGAATGGAGATTTTAGGCATCAAAGGAAGACAGCATAGGCTCGATACCTATGACTTCATAGTGGAGAAGGGTTATGAAAACAGAAGCAGAAGGTAAACCAGAAAGCCAAAGGCATTCTGTACAACTCGAAAAGAAAGGACCTGATCAAGAGCTGCTATTTGACCAGTGACAGAGAACATAGCTTTAAAAAGCCAACATCTCTAAATAAAAGAATAAAATAATAACAATCTCAAGAAAAAAATCAGCAAATAATGTGATTAGAGAATGCATGACAGTTGTTAATATTGGATTAGATCTAAAATGTGGGCTTCACTTATAACTAGAGAAAAGGAAATGTAAACCTCAGTGAGACCTCAGTTTAGATCCTTCAGCTTGACCAAGAAGAAAATATCTCCATGTATCAAGAACGTTTGACAGAGAAGCCAGCCATCCTAGAGGATAAAGAAATTGTCTCTTCCTCTTGAACGAACAACTTTTTGCTCACAGGTGAATTTGGTGATGGTGGTAGACAGGTCGGTCGGATAGCCAATAACCATTAACCAGCAATGTCTCTACCCTTTAGTAAAACACTTAGGAAAACCTTCAAAGTAAGGTTCCCATTCCATCCACCTCTGTGGTAGCTCTGTGACTCATTTCCAGTCAACGAAAAGTGAGAAGTCTGTTGAATTATTTCATGTGACTGCCCCCAGATAACTGATTAGGAATAAGGTTGGAGGAAAAAGATGGTTGTAACTGCTATAGCCTGTTGTCAGAGTTATGGGGTCAAAGGTTAACAGAGATTCTGCCCTCAGTCAGCCAGACATACCAGTTATATCTTCCTTAGGCTCCTGGGAGCCAAGATTTTTCTCATAGTATTAAGTATTAAATATAGCAATTGCCTTTCAGGTACATAGAGAAACTCAGGTATTTAGAAGGATTATTCAACATGTGTCAAACAAACACTTGAAAGTAATCTAACTAACCATTAGTAGAGAAATGTTCTAGATAAGTCATGGCACCATTTGTATACTAGAATACTATACAGCAGTTAAAAGTAAATTAATGGATTGGGCTGTATCAACACAGACAAATCTCACATTGATGCCAAGTGAAAGGACTAAGTCAAAGAAAGACGTGATGTGTGACAGCATTCATGTAAGATTTGAAAGCACAGAAATCATAATATGCACAGAGGGTGTATTTCCCTATATATCCACATAATTATACACAACAAATACATCTAGATCATTTCTATGCTAATGGTTAGTTAGATTACTTTCAAGTGTTTGTTTGACACACATTGAATAATCCTTCTAAATACCTGAGTTTCTCTATATACCTGAAAAGGCAATTGCTGTCTGTCCATCCATCCATCCATCTATGGACAGGCTTTTACATATCCCACGTTGACTGGAAACTAGCTGAGGATGAGCCTGAACTTCTAATCCTTCTGCCTCTACCTCCCAAGTGCTGGGATTACTGTTGTATTCCACTAACCTGGGTGTTTTATGGTACTGGATATTCAACCCAGAGCTTTGTACACACTAGGAAAGCATACTACCCACTGGGCCTCAGTCAGCTCCAGCCCTCTGACCAATGTGACATAAATACACTATTCCAACCACTTTTGTGCACAGATCATGGTATCAGTGTGTTCCTGTTGTTTGTGACCTTTCCCACCCTTTATCTTTAGCACATTTCTCATCATGCAATACTGCAAATCTGAATTTTTTAAACATGAATCCTGATTTTCTCCTTTCAGGCACTGGTAACTTCTATCATTCTGCTTCCTGTCTCTGATGTAATGGCCCTTGGGACCTTGCACCACTGGAATCATCGATTATTATTTTTTTATTTTGCAGCAGGACTGATTCACTTAACACAGTGTCTTCAAGACTCGATCACAATATACTGTGTGTCTTGCCTTCCATTAAAGCCTTGCTATTTTCAAGCTTTTTTGTTTATTTCTCCACCCTTTGATGGACACTCAATTCAATTCTACATTTGCATATTTTGAATAATGCTTCATGAATATGAGTGCACAAATATTTGTTAAAATCCATGCTGTCAACTCTTCTAAGCACATACGCTGGAGTAAATTTTTTGGATCATATAAAAATCTTATTTTTCATTTTACTTTTTAAGAGGGCAATAATTTTCAGTTACAATTTTAGAATGCAGCTAATGTGAAACATGTCGTGTTAGCGTGTTCCTGCGTGATTCCCTGCTATTACATTCCAGCAGCCTGTGGAGTTTACAAATAAGGATGCTGGCTCACAGAAGTCTTGTTACCATGGATACAAGAAGACCAGGATCTGTAGAGGCATTTTCTAAGTAGAATCCACCTCCAGGGACAATCTACTACTCAAGGATGAGCACTTTAGAGGAAATCCAGTACAGAGACCGAGAGATGGCCTATGCCATTGGTATTAAGAAGTGCAATTGCTGTGTCTCATGACTACAAAAGCTTAATGGCTGAGGTTTACCCTGTGACCTCACCTCAGTGTCAACTGAGACAAAAGAATGAAAAAAGTCCCAATTCCTCCCTAGTCATAAATATGCCTTTTAAGCAAAACAGTGTAAAATAAAACCAATTTTTTACTTCTGAAAATTACATAATGCATGTTCCTTATAGTAAGAAAATTAAAATCACTTGTAGTGCCATGCAATACTATCCACCTTTTGTTAAATTTATCCAGATTTCTCCTTAGGCATAAGTATATTTCTCATCATAAGACAGAGCGATCTTGGAATTTATTGTTGTGTGACACCTTCCCTGTTTGCTCAGGAGGATTGTAAGTCTGAAGATGGCCCGCTCGTGATGCTGAGACCCTCTTTAAGACAAACAAGACAAAGCAAAACAAACAAGACCGTGCCATTCATTCTGATTTTTTTCAAAACAAGAATATTTATGCAGTTTTAAAATGTGCAAATATAAAATTTATCATGAGTTTGAAAAAAATACAAAGAGTAAAAAAGGAAATTAAAGTTACTCTATCTCCCAGTGAACATTCTTTTATTCTTTATTTGTGTGTGTATAAATGTGCACATGTGTGTGAAGGTGCATACACGTGTGCACTAGGTTACAGGTACACATGGCCACACGTAGCTTTTTTTTCCTACGGGTGCTGGCATTATAACTCAGGTCCTTAGGCCTCAGCAGCAAATCCTCTTGTTGCCCTAAGCCAGCACCTCAGCTCTTCTCTTACACATACATATATATGTACACACATAAATGCATATTTATGTGTTTGTATAAATAAATGTACTAGTGCCAGATTGAGTGTTCCTTATCCAAAGACTTGGGACCAGAAGTGTTTAAGATGTTGAAAGCTTTTGTTTGGGGATTTTTTTTTAATGCTGTGTCTTGGCTTATGGACAGTCCTAAAATAGAAAACAGCGCATGCTCAAGACAGAAGATCGACACTTCACTTAAGTTTTGTAGTGGTGTTTTTAAATTTAATGATT
Source organism: Sigmodon hispidus (assembly GCA_004025045.1). Taxonomy (NCBI): domain Eukaryota; kingdom Metazoa; phylum Chordata; class Mammalia; order Rodentia; family Cricetidae; genus Sigmodon; species Sigmodon hispidus. The sequence continues at coordinate 225,572 of PVIH01000442.1, read as the reverse complement.
GAACTTTTTTCATATTGTTAGATATTCCTTTATAGAATTAAATTTGAAGTTTACAAACCATTCTCAACTTATATTGCCAGTTTCTTCAGCCTCTGCCAAGGGAATCTGCCCATACAATGTTGTTTGTTTTTTTCTCCTTTTCTTTTGGGAGGGGGCTGCCACCCAGTTCCCAAATGAATGACACACAGAGGCTTGTTCTTAATAATAAATACCTGGCCCTTCCTGCACTTAAGTTATCCCATCTACCTTGTGCCTCTGGGCTTTTCCTCTCCTCCTCCCCCTTCTATTTATTTTTATTTTATGTGAATTGGTGTTTTGCCTGCATATATAATTGTGTAAGGGTATCAGATCTTGGAATTACAGACAGTTGTTAGCAGCCGTGTGGATGCTGGGAATTGAACCCAGGTCCTCTGGAAGAACAGCCAGTGCTCTTAACCGCTGAGCCATCTCTCCAGCTCCCTTTTCTTCTTTATATCTTACTTTCTTTCTCTGTTGTTGTTTGGGTAGCTGGGTGGCTGGCCCCTGGAGTCTTTCCCCTTCTCTGGCTTCTTCCTTTTCTCCTTCTCTGCCTGCCAGCTCCACTTATTTCTCTCTCCTGCCTCGCTATTGGCCATTCAGCTTTTTATTAGACCATCAGGTGTTTTAGACAGACAAAGTAACACAGTAATCATGGAGTTAAACAAATGTGACATAAACAAAAACAACACATCTTTACATCTCTAAACAAATGTTCCACATCATAAAAAAGTAACACACCTTAAAATAATATTCTACAACAATACACAGTTCCTGTTAACAGGGCAAGACCCCCCCTCTTCTTGGCTTACCCCAACACCTAATTCCTTCCTGCCTGTCCCCTGCTCATTGGAACAGGACCAGATACCTGACTTGTGTACTGTTAGTGGGTGGTGAGGGGTCTCGGGGCAAAATCTCTGCTCAAAGGAGGTAGAGTAGATCAACTATGACTCTTTTGTTAGCTCTGGGCTTGGAAATGAGCATAAATCCAAATAGTTTACAGCTGGAAGATTTATAGAGAGAAGTAAAAAGGATAGATATGGAATAGCAGGAAATGTAAATACAAGGAAGGTCAACTATCTTATTGATGCCCTGTGCAGAGCAGAGTTTGGGGGTAAGGACTTCAAAGTTGAGAAACTGAATAATAATACTTCTAATTAAATGGTACATGACTTGAATTAATGATAATCTTATGAAATGTGTCTATATCTATAACACATAGGTAATAATAACATGGATAATAATATTATTGAGTTGTTGGAAGAATTTATTCAGATACAAAGGTAAATTTCTCAGCATAATCTATGACAAGAGAATTAGATAAATATAGCCATTCATTTTAAAGTGGCTGATGCTTTTCCTGTATCATATTTTGACTCTCTGGTATATACGGTATTCAGATTGTTGTATACATCATTAATAATTATGTGTTGTGTTCTGGGAGTTTTCATGGCTTGGAATCTCAGCCTTTTCTTTATTAACCAGGCTTCTGACACATTAAAAAAAATTTTGAATTTATCACTTTCTTTTACCTTCAAAGATAAAAGATCCTGCTGAAAGGCTTATTTACTTTTAGGCTTATTATAAGATGTGAATTTTTTCAGTCTCTGGAAGGTTTGAAGGGCTGGAAGATAAACTTTTGTGAATTTTTATTTTGTTTTAAAGACAATTAGCCTTGAAATGTCAGTTAGCATCTTGGAAGACATTATTCTCACAGGACTGGAGGTTTTATCTCCTCTTAGAAAGGACACATCTAGCACCTTTCTCTTGTACAAATGGTGCAGAGGGCAGCTGGTGGACTCAATTTCCAGTCATGTCCACTTTCTTCCACAGCCCACACCCTCTGCACTGATAATTAAGGACTACGTGGTGTGTGTATAAATAGTTTTGCCTGAGAACATTCTTATATCTTTGCCCCTCTCATCACTGAGCAGGGCCCATAACTGATGTTGCAATTGGAGTACTGATTTAGCTCTAAGAGGCACATTGCAAAGTCTCCACCGAGGACGATATTTATATCAGCACTGACTGATGAAGACCTTGTCAACTGTACCTTTGGCAGATCATTTGATGGCGTGCCCCCGGGGTTAATCTACTTCTTGTTATAGCCTATGATCTGTGATGATGTGTTTTGCACCACTCATCTTACCCAGAGGGCCATTGTGTGGAACAGCCTAGAATAAATGCTGAGCATTGAGGACATGCGCCATCCAATATGGGGGAGTCAGTAGGAAAGATTTAGGACATGACTTGAGCCCAGGGAGTGTGGCACTATCAGTGCAAGAGGTGGTCATTCCTCTGTAACAGGGTTCAGTATGTTTTGAACCGAGAAAAAGGAAATGAAAATGGACCAGTTACTTATGTTCCCTCCGGAGCAATATGAAGTCTTGTCATTTCTTAAAAGTTTGTGACTTTAGAACTTTAACATTCATAGGTCAAATAAGTAATATAGAATAATTAGAATTCTAGGACTATTGTAAATTATTTCATTAGGATCAAAAGCCAGTATCCATATATATTTATTATTTATAATATACATAACATTAGTTATGTGTATAATATATAATCAGGTACCATACTATAAAATCATACAATAATTATAATTGATAATCTGCATGCATATATTTATGCATCACCAGATCCTTCTGAAAAAAACATTCTATGGGACCTTATATGAAACAGCAGAATAAACACAAGCTAGAGTTAAGGGCTGTCTAGATGTGTCAGTAGGTGAATGTAGTCACTGTGCGAGCCTTGTAACTTGAGTTCGATTCCCAGAACCCCAGGCAGGAGTAGAGAACTGACTCCTGAGAATTGTCCTCTTACCTCTACACCGACACTGTGGCATGGGCCTTCCCCTCCATCCCATCATATACATCACATGTGCGCTCATGAGCTCAAGCACACACACACACACACACACACACACACACACACACAGAGTCGTCAGTCAGTCAGTCACTGGGTCAAGGAGTTCAGAGGCTGCCACAGCAAATCATCACCCAGCACATACCAAGTCCCTCAGATGGCCCCAGGACCTCCCTCTCCTTACAGTCCCCTGCTTCCTACACCCAGGATCTTACCTCACCCCCCTCTCTACTGTGTGCTCAGCCAACCAGATCAGTCCCTGTTAGAGTTAGAGATAAGGGAAGTGTGATGTAGAATTACCTGGGCTTTAACTAATTTATTATCATTTTCATCATCATCATCATTTTATAGTGCCATAGTTCATGCATGCCCAGCAAGTGTTCCACTGCTGAGCTTCATCCGCAAGAGCCCATATTTTACACTTAATCTTAGCCAAAAGGCTAAGAAATGATAGAACCCATGTTTTAAATACTGTGGATGCTTGCTTCTCTTCCCAAGATTTCTGATTTATGTGATTTGATTTGAGGATCAGCTACTGGTGTTTTCAAAACCCTTCAAAATGCGAGTGAGGCTGAGGAATAGGGAACACAGTTGCCAGAAAGAACTCAGTGTGTTCTGATTGTTTGGTCCATGTGGGTTCTTCGTGACCACTTACCTCCATATTCATTTGCTTGTTCAAATGTCACCGGGCACGTGCTATGTCAGGAACCTCACTAGACAGTGAAAAAGTCATCTTGTTGAATGGTTATGTTCTTGATTTAACCCCTTTGAAATGAAAATATTTCAACTCTGGAGCATCAATCAAGATTTGAAATAACTATGTCATTGTCTCTCTACAGTGCCTGTGTGGAGTAGGCCTTGTTATGTTTTAGATAGGTTACATAGATGAGTGTTATCGGCCTTTTTTGTATGTTCATGCAGCATGTGCCTGCCTGATGCCCTAGGAGGCCAGAAGCAGGCATTGGATTTATGAGACTGAATTTACTGATAGTTGTGAGCCCCTCTGTGGGTGCGGGGATTTGAACCTGGGTCCTCTGGAAGGATCGGCCAGTGTTATTAACCACTAAGCCATCTCTCCAGCCTTACAACCATATGTCTTTAAATGGCAGAGCATACCTGGGGCCCAATGAGTTTCACTGGCCAGTACATAGTCCCCATACCACATGTGGTGGAGAACATAGGCTGTGAGTATTTTTAAATTTTGTATCGTCAACTATGTCATACTTAAAAAAATAAGTTGTACATTTGCTATCTAATTGTTTTAAAGTCTCAGATATCCTAAGATATACCACATTCTTTAAAAAATATTTTAGTTTTGACTTCCTCTTTGAATTTTTTAATTTACCTGGCATCAGTTTTGGTGCTTGAGGTAAAGTAAGGTTTATATTTTTTTCAGTCTGGTTTCTGGGATTTCATGATGTCAGTTTTTGGTGAAGTTATTATTTTGGAGCTAAATTATCCCCATCTGAAGATTTATGCTCTTCAAACTCTGGGAAAATTTCTTGAGTTCTTTATTTGCTTATTTTCCCCCCATTTTGTGATCTCTTTCAGGAACCGACTGTGGTTTGACTATGGAATGTTGCCTGCAGGCATATGTGGGGAGTACTTGGTCCCCAGATAGAGAGGATCAGGAAATTGTAGGAAGTGCATGTAATTGGTTGAAGCTGCAATTGATGATGGGTCCTGGTGATGCACTCTGCCTGGTCCTTCTTCCTCACTCGGCTGCTCCACCTGGTCATGTTGCTGTGGTGTTCTGCCCACGAGCATGGGTCTCACAACCTGGACAGAACACTCTGAAACTGAGCAAAATAAACGATTCCCTGAGTTTATGTTCAGTATTTGAGTAGAGTCAGGTAAGATGGATTAACACAGAACAAAGATGCTTGAAATCCTGATTCATCTTCATATAATCTATCTTTTTGTTCATATAATCTACTTCTGTTTTGAGATAGGGCCTTGCCATGCTACAAAGCTGGTCTTGAACACCTGGACTGAAATGACTCTTCTACCAGAGTCTCCTGAGTAGTTAGACTTTAGGTCCATGCTACTGTACCTGACTAGTACCCTTTTTTATTATTTGTTTTGTATTTTGGCTATATATGTACTTTAGTTATATTACTGATTTAATAGATTATTGTTTTATATCTTATTCAGTTCAATGCTAGCAAAGACCATTCAAATAAAACAACTTGATTTTTGGCTACAAGTCTTTTGTCTGATCCTGACAAAATCTCAAGCCAGTAGTTTCTTATGGGCAGAACTCTTGGCTTCTTGGAGTTTTATAGCAGAGTCTGGACACAGAAGTTCATGGATTTCCAGGCACCTGTTCATGGACTTACAAACCTTTGTCAAGTGTCCCCTTTGTGCACAAGGGGAAGAGTGTGGCTGGAGTGAGGGCCATGGAAGCTGAGCTGAGTAGGCCGGGGAAGGCATGGCTTGAGGTTGCCTTATCCTTCACTCACTGGGCCAGTTTTAGTCTCAAGTACTCAGGGCTTTAGGATAACCTTTGTCTCTGGTGTCAACGGTCTCCATTGTAGCCTGGGGCCTGGAACATGGGAAAGAAAGTGCAATAGAAGATAGGCTCTGGATACCACTGCGGAGGAAGGAAAGGGCATGGGACAGAGGTATAGACATCTTTTTTAATCTCCTGTTCTTCCCATTGGATTTTTACTTTCTTTTTATGTCTCTAAGTTTCTGTTCTTTTTTTTCTTCCACAGCATTTAACAATTTGAGTGTGTGTATGTGTGCAGGACTCTTCCAAAGCAATTATCTCCTACCTGATCTTAGCCCAAAGGCTAAGAAGCAAAGCAGATCTGCAGGTTTTCTTCAGTTTCGTTTCTTTTGCCTGTGACCTGACACTGTAGTGGGGACACGTTGCTCTTTTCATTCTTTTTTGAAAATTGTTTATTTTTCATATAATATATTCTGATTACAGTTTCTCCTCCCTCTATTACCAATTCCTCTCCACCTCCCCTCCTGCCTGGATCCACACTCTTTCTGTCTCTTACTAGAGAACAAACAAGCTTCTAAGGAATAATAATACAATAAAATAAATAAAAACAAAACAAAAACCAAAATATAACACAACAATCAAACAAGGAAAAAGGAATCAAGAAAAAGCACAAGAAACACATATAGTCACAGAGACACGCATGTTTCATACTCATAGGAATATTATGTAAATACAAAACCAGAAGCCTGAGATGAGAATGTTTTGCTACATTTCTTCAGTAGACCAATATACTGTATTTGTTTTTTCCTAGATCCCTGAGTTGTCTATTTTCAGGTTCTTGGCCACCCAAGCAACATTGGCTTTGGGCTCCGTCTTATAGAGTGAGCCTTATCTCTAATCAGGTATTGGTTGGTTGCTCCCACAAGCTTTGTGCCACTATTGCACCAGCATATCTTGTAGGCAGGTCACTCTTGTAGACTGAAGGAAAGACTTGTAACTGGATTGGTATTTACCCTTTGCTTTTATTGGCATATAGAGTACCTTCCAGTACCTTCCAGTACCATGTATACCTGTCCAAAGGGGTGAAGGTCGTAGGTAGGCACCAGTTCAAAGTCTCCATGTTCAATGAGTTCTACAGGTGCTGTCTTTAGTGTGGGACCTTGCTGTCAGCTTATTGTGAGCTACTAATAGCCTTGGCAATAGTCTGGGTTGTTTGGGGGTTCCCACTGTTAGTTCCGCGCGTGAGAGCAAGTACACACTAACAAGGCCACACACTAGAGTTTATTTAAGAGAAGAGTCCCATTCGGGTGAAGAAACAGAGGAGCAAGACAGAAGTCAGGGGACAGAGAGAAAGGACCGGAGCATGAGCTCGCAATCTCTTTTAAGGGAAGGGGCGTGCACGGGTGTGTGTCATGGGTCCAGGGAGGTGCCACAGGGTTTCCGTAGCCACGCCCAGGGGCATGCCTCCATGCAAGGTGCATCCCACCTGAGCAGAGTAGGCTCAGCTACATGGAATGCCAGGAATTCTTACACCCACGGAATTCCTTGGCCAACAATTTGATTAGATGTAAACTATTTCCAGTATTGGAAGCTTCATTTAGTAATGGAAGATGCCCAGTTGAGGCTCTGTCTCCCCATTTTTAGCAGTTTCATTTATATGGCCTTCATATACGTATATATTGTAGGAAGCTTCCACTGTATTAGTTTTCTGTATGACCCCTCATTTGGCCCGTAGTTTTAGCTGTTCCTTCCTTCCTTCCTTCCCTTTTTTATCATCTCTAGGTTTCATTCTCTAATCTTTGCCCCCCCCATCCATCTATACCTGTGTATTCTATTTCCCCTTTCCAGGGACATCCATTCCTCACTCCTAGTCCCTTATTCTCTACCTAACCTCTATGGTTATATGGGTTGTAGATTGCTTATCAATGACTTAACCACCAACAGAAGATTATTTCTTAACATTTCTATTATCAAAGGTTGGGTAACCCTCAGCTCTTCATTCATAACTGATCATAAACTGCTGGGGGTGAAAGGGAACGAATACCTCACAGACCCAAGAGACTCGCCTCTCAAACGAGAAGATTAGTATGCAGTTAGTTGGGATGCCAAGCGGCTCCCAAGTATGTTCTGTGGAACTCATCCTCTGGGGCCACACAGCTGCTCTAAGTTAGAAGCCTCACCAATGTTGTTCAGAGGAAAGCAGAGTAGAATGAGTCAATCTCCACCACTTTTTTTTTTTTTATGGAAATGGCATTGACAGTAGTATGGCTAATCTTAGGTGTGCTGATATATATTTAATAAAATTTGTCTAGAATATCATGAGAGTCAACCACAGAGCCAAGCCATGAAGGTCAGGCCATAGTGGTATACTTGGGAGGAGAGACAGGAGGATCTCCGTACGTTCAAGGCCAGCCTGGTCTACAAAGCAAGGTCCAGGAGAGCCAGAACTGTTACACAGAAAACACTGTCCTAAAGAAGAAACAAACAAACAAAAACAGATATTCTGTAATATCTGGAATATATATCATCATACTTAGGTGTGCCTATTATACGTGCAAAGAGACAATCTTAAATGATGAATTGCCTCCATCCCATTGGCTTGTGGGCATGGCTTGACTGATGCTTGATGTGGAAAGGCCCAGCCCACTGTGGTCTGAGCATTGACCTTGACCGAGTGTGAGCAAGAGAAGAACGCCAGTAAACTCTGTGGGCTCTGCTTCAGCTCCGGCCGCCATGTTCCTGCTTGAGCTCTGGCCCTGGCATCCCCCCAGTGATGGATCTCAACTTGTAAGATGTCAGAACCTCTTTTCTCCTGGGGTTGGTTTGTTCGGTGATTCTCACAAGAGAAAGAGAAGGAGGATGCTAGTGAGGGGAGGGTGTGCATGGTGCCTGGTGTACCTTCTATCTTCTCTTGGTTATAAAAATCCACCTCTGGTGTGGGGCAGGAAGCGAGGGGGCAAGTGTGCGGCACATTCCTGTATTCACACTTCATTTCCTTTCACAACTGGCTGCTTCTGGCTTTGTTCCAGAGCCATCTCTCTGCCTTGGGAGTGAGCTGATGGGGTTTTTCTCAATATTGTGGACTATGAATAGGCATTCCTAGCAATATCACTTATCTGAAGTTCAGTCTACTCCCAGCTCCCGTTCCCCACTACAAACAAATCTTTCAATTGTTCTATTTGAATAAATGGCCCAGCCATTCCTTCCTTAACAGAAAGGCAGCAACTCTCCAGTGACTGTTTAAAGCATGGGTTTTCTGAAGTGACCCAGAGATACTGCTAATACAAATGACTTTTTAAAAAATATTTATTTATTATGTATGCAGTGGACAGAAGAGGATACCAGATCTCATTATAGTTGGTTGTGAACCACCATGTGGTTGCTGGGAATTGAACTCAGGACCTCTGGAAGAACAGTCAGTGTTCTTAACCTCTGAACCATCTCTCCAGCCTCTTTTTTTTAAAAGAGATGACTTAGCTCTTATTTCAAAGTCTTGAGAATGATGTGGTAGGATGATAAAGTTTCTTTGCCATCATCACTAATATTCATTGTCTATTGCAGAAATAATATAGTTGCTTTTCTTGCATTGCTTATTTGCAGTTCCTCATGATTGATGGTTAAGGAAAAACCTAATATTTTGTTTTGCTTGCTTCAGCATACCTACGATATTAGCTTGTTCTTACTCTCTCTTCTTCCTTCCTTCCTCCCTTTTTATCTACACTCTCTCTTAAAGTTGGAGTTTCATGTAGCCCTGGATATTCTCAAACTCACTATGTAGTTGAACATGACCCTTAACTTTTGAGCCAGAGTGCTGGGGTTACAGGTATGTACCCCACATCTACTAGACTTTGTAGTCAGACCCCCACTACCAGCCTCAAATAATGACACAGAGACTTATTATTAACTATGAAAGCATGACCTTAGTTTAGGTTTGATTCTGACTCGTTCTTATAACTTAAATTAGCTCATATTTTTTTAATCTACATTCTTTGACATGGCTTGTTACCTCATCTCCATACTGTGCATCTGCTTTCCCGTGTCTCGCTGGCAAATCAGCCTCTATTCTTCCTAGAGTCCCCTCTCTGCCCAGAAGCCCCGCCTATTCTCTCCTGCCTAGCTATTGGCTGGTCAGCTCTTTATTACCCCAGTCACAGTATACGGATATCCCACAACAGAACTTACGGCAGCCCCAGCTTTTCTCTCTCTCATCACAGAAAACAATTTATTGCAAGTAAAACAGAGCATGATTCAGGTGAGGGCTGTGCTGTATTTATTGACAAGGTACTTATCCAGCATGTATGAGGCATTGTAAAAATTGCTTGGTTATAGGTTGTGAAACTGAATTCCATCTATGTTTAGCCAAACAGGAATTTTTATTTAGGACCACAGAAGGCAAGTAAAAGCAGGAACTGGAAGTCGGAACCTTAGAGCTTTCTTCCTTTTTCCATTTTCTCATTCTTTTACCACATGTCATCTATGACATGGATACAGGCCCATAGATACAGAGGCTAGCTGGTCAGATGAGGGCCTTTCTGTCAAGGTGATCCTATTCTCATAAAAGGAAATAAACAGCCAACAAATCAAAGTCAAACAAACGGAGTTAAGACTCTCTTAAATTAATTTATCAGCTAATGAATTGTTTTGAAGCAGCGTCTTCCTGTGAAGCCCAGGGCTGTCCTGAACTCATGACTCTCCTGCTTCTGTCTCCCGAACGCTGGCACTATAGGTGTGGGACACTATACTTAATTAAAATGATACTCAGCAGGAATGCTGCTATTGCATTTGTGACTGGGTAATATTGATGATGATTTTTCTCATCTGGTAGCATGCAAAGTACCTTTCAGCACCATGAACTCTAGCAGGGATGAATATGGGAACCAGATTTTTTTTATTTTCAATGACATTAGTAAACTGGCCTTTCCGTGAGGTTATGGAGAGTAACCGAAAGTCTTGGCAATGGCCTGGTGCAGTTATGGCACTGATATTAAGGGGTTAACTAAAAATAATAATAAAGATTAATATTAGTTAACTAACTATGATTATTGTTAATTATTATTATTGGACTTAAGACCAACTCCATGAAATGAACCTATACCTGGCATGGCTAAAGTGGCCAAGAACTTGGAGATAGTGAGTCTTAGGGGCAAACCTACTACTATTATTCCACTAAATGAACAGAGCAATAAAACCACTCCTGATGCCATATCTTTGTATCCACAGATCATTATATCACTCATTCCTTACCAGAGAAGTTTCTTTCAGTAAATGGTAGGTTAACACAGAGACCCACAGCCAGACAATATGCAGAGTGAGAGATTTCGGAGCATTCAACTTGAAATGGGGTTACCTTATTATTTATATCCCTTCCTCAAGGCTCAGGGATCTATGTGGGGCATAGGTGGCTGAAAGACTGTAAGGGCCAGAAGTGGTGGATGACTCAAAACAAGCAAACAAACAAAGCCAGCACCATCCAGGTACAACAGGACTGATGTACGTATGAATTCACAGACTGTGGCAGCATATACAAGACCTGCTCAGGTTCAAAGCAGTCAGAATCCCAGTACTGAGAAACGGGAGTGAACATAAACTCTTGTCCCTAGCTTTCTAGCCCAGAAGCTATTTGCAGTTGATACCTGCTGGGAAAGAAAAAAACTTCAGTTTTCTCCATTGGAAGATCCCTAGGTATATCCACTCCAGGGCATGTTGCCCAACACAAAATGGACTCCATTGTGTGTGTGTGTGTGTGTGTGTGTTTTGTTTTGGTATTTTTGGCTACTGTTTTTTCTTTTAGTTTCTTTTACTTGTCTTTTTTTTTTGTTGTTTCTTTTAGTTTGATAAATACCCATGAAGTTGTGTGGATGAAAAGGTGGGGAGGGTCTAGGAAGTGTTTGGGAAGGGAAAAGAATATGATAGAAATATATGACAACTTTTCAAAATAAATCAATTAATTAAGAAAGATAATATTATTATAAATTGAGTAGCTATGAATTTTGTTACCTATTTTCCTTTTGAGGTATCAAGAGTCAGACCCATGGTTCTATGTACATGTGGTGTTAGCCCTTTGCCCCCAACTCCACAGCCCACTTCTGAAAGTTCATGAGGCATTATTAATAATTACACTTGACGATAGGTACAAAACTATTTGGGGACACACCAGAAATGCCACAGGCTCAGGACTAGCAGAGAACTGGAGTAAGGTAATATGACGAGGGCTGGGTGGGTACTTGAGACGGGCAGTTAAGAGATCTCTTCATGTAAGCTGAGATCTGAATGAAGAGAAGGAGCCAAGCACAGGAGAGTGGCAGGGATCCTTCTGGGCAGAGAGAACATCTAGAATGAGGACTCCAGCAAAGACTGGTTGGAGGCATTTGAGGATCAGTGTGGTGGTGTGCAGTAGAGAGATGGCTGGACACGGGACAAGATATGTAGGCAGAAGCTATGTGAGGTCGAGTCTTAATGAGTTCACCTTTATTCAAAGCAGGATTGGGACTCACGGGAAGGTTTTCAGCAAAGAAGTCACTTGACTAGCTTGATTTTTTTTTCTTTAGGGGACCACTCTACAATGTGGTGTGATTATAGTTTAAAAAGTTATTTACTCTTTTCTTTGATAGGATTCATTTAAAAATTTCTGTCTTTGGGAACACCTAACCCAGCCTTAATATTGGAATGAGGGACTCGGACCTACCTCAACTGGATATACCAGATGGAACTAACCCACCTTGGGACTCTTTGCCCTCCTTAGGGAATGGATGGGGGGATGGGGGAGGAGCCTGAGGGAGGACTGGGAGGAAGTTGGGAGGAGGAAAGGTAGGGAGAACAGTGGTGTATATGAAAAATAACTCTTTTTAAATAAATAAAAAATTATCTTTAAAGTATGAAATATTATGATAATAATGATTAAGTGCCAATCAAAGGACAGGATATTTGAAATTTACCACAAAGCCAGAGATAAGGATGAAGTATGATTGGCTGTAATTGGATATTTACTAGTGATGGGTAAGTGAGAGTTTTGTTTATTATTACTTTGGCCCTATGTCTATCTGAAACTTTTAAACCAAGAATAGAGAAAGATCTCACCTGGGCTGCAGCTGTGTGGAGACTGCATTGAACAGGAGACTTGGTGCACCAAGGAGTTGACTTGTGCTGTGGGGATGGAGGAAGCTGGTTGGTAGAAGACAGACAGAGGGAAGGGGATGGCTTTAGGGTACATTGTGTAGTGAAAGGCAATATAATGCACTGCTGGATGCTGGGGGAGGAGATAGGAGGAGCCAATGAGAACTCTTCAATTTTTAGCCTAAGAAAATTGGCTACCTTGAGATGTTGCTGATCATTGAGCTGGTGAAATAAACCTGTAATCTCACTACTCTAGGAGCTGAGGCAGGAAGATCTGAGTTCAAGGTGAGCCTGGGTGATGTAGTTAGGCCATTTCTTAAAGACAAACAGACAAACAAAGCTGTTATTGAACAAGATGGAGAAGTCACAAGATCAACATGTGGAAACATATGGAGGGATATATGCAGAAATGTTCTCTTTAGGCCATGTTAACTTTAACATGCCTGTTAGCCATTTATAAGAAATGTTTGTTAGGCAAGGCTGGGGGTGCACAGGGATGCTGGGACATCATATTAGACATCTCTGGAGAACTACTCCAGTTGCCCTTAACTGCGCAGCAGCTTTCCTTATTTGCTTCTGTGTGACCCCTCCTGACTTTCTGGGGATACAATCTGACATGGTTCTTCATACATGTCTATCCCTTTCTGCCTTCCAGGGTTCCTAATGAGGAGAAAGCCCTACTCAGTGGTGATGGAAATGAGGAAGAGCTAACATCTTCTGGAGTACACTGTTAAGAGTGAAGCTAGTCTGTTCCCTGGATACAGTCACTTATGTGGCTCTTATTAAAGGTCCTTGGAGGTAAATCAGTTAGTTATACTTGGTCCCAAGATGAAACATGCTCAGGAGTGTGTTATACTGTTCATTGTTTCTTTTTTCTGTGGCTCACTGTCTCAGTCAATTAAGCTGGGTTGAGTATAAAGAAATGAAATCCATTTGCCCTATAGCTCTGGAAGTTCAGGAGCAGGGCCCAGTGTTCCAATAAGGAATTTAGATACACCATAAAATGGTAGACAAATAGAAAGGGACTGTCTGACAGGCAGCAGGCAGGGCGACAGTCTTGATTCATATCACTCACTGTTTTCTTTAGCGGTAATTTATTCTGCAAGAGCATCATTAATCTCTTCAAAAGATAGTGCCCTCATGTCCTAAGCATCTTCCACTAAAGCACACCTCTTAAAGCTCCATTACCTTTCAACCTTGTCCTCCCATGACCAAGTTTCTGGCCTGTGAGCCTCGTGCACACATAGCACTTTCCTTTATTCAGAGAGCAAGAGAAGGCAAAGGAGACAGAAAGTGGAAGCAAAGCAGGAAACAGAGGTGTCATGGACACTCCAGAGCAGAGAATTCTCATGTCTGCAGAATGTTTCCAGTCCACACAGAAAACATACAGGTCATTAGTGACCTCAAGGAGGCTGGTTTTAATGACTAGTGTAGGCTGAAGGGAAAAATCAAAAGATTCAAAAGAAAAAAAGCAGAGGCGATAAATATACAACCTTTATTTTGATGAGAAGCAGAAATCAAAATGGAAGCAAAAGCGAGGTGTGCTGACAGAGGTCTATAATCTCAGCTTTTGGGAGGCAGAGGCAGGAGGATATGATGGGAAGATCATCATTAGCTATGCCGTGAGTTTGAAAACTGATGCATTTTTCCAATTATTCTTTATTAGCAAAAACTCATCAGGGTAAGAACCTGAATGAGCAGAGAATCAGCAGAGAAGTGACCATTCCTCCATTCAAAAGAGCTGAGATCCTCTTTAAGCCCCATCTTACTACTTCCTGTCTCTCTATCTGTCCTCAGTCCTCCTAAATCTCTATGGTTAATTTTGGTCCACTATCGTCTAGCTCTGCTCTCCAATTCAAAGCAAACTTTATTTTAGTCAGAATACAATCAAACTATCACACAGCAGAAAACTGCTGGGCCTGCATGGGCTCTGTCTAAACAACAACAACAAACAGAAACCAAAACAACAGCAAATAATAAAAAAAAGAGGGAGGAAGAGAATATATGAGAAATGGAGGCCTTTTATTTTCCAAGGATGAACACTTTTTCTATGTTTTTATGGAGTACTGAGGAAGAAGAGTTCTGAGACTAAAGTGCATGGCAAACCAAGAGATGTTAGACATGAATGAAGACTCAGTGGACATTCAAGAGCTGGGGGCTGAAGAGAGGAAGACAGACATTTTAGAAATGGAAAGACCAGTGTCCTGTGGAGGAGTTACCTGGCAGTGTGGCCTGTGGAGAACGTGTGATAAGTTGACTCTCTCTCCTGTCAGGGAGCCTGGGTTTTGTTTCGTACCTTCTTCTCTCCCTAGAGACCTACTTTTTCTTCTGGGTCTTTCATTTGTTCTCAGCTCAAGAACCTTAAGACAGTAGGAACAGGAATTCCTGCATTCCAATCCTATAAGACAGCCTGGGAAAGACTTTCTAACAGGCATGTCAGCTTTGGCAAGGAGGTGGCCACCACAACTTTCCTACTATGGGCTTCCTGTTCATTAGAATTTCCAGGATAATGGGTTGGAACACACACACAGACATACATACACATGTAGTTTTATACAGATATCTTTGCTATGGGCCAGTGATCACAGGCAGGAAAATTTCCTCTCTGTAAGTTATGGGAAAACATTATTATTAAACTCAGCCACTGTAAGGAGTCTGTGTAGAAGGAATTACAGGCACATGTGTGTATGCATGTGTGTGTGTGTGTGTGTCTTTTTCCTGCTATACTCTTCAATATTACTTTGACACCCAGCTCTATACAAAAAAATGTGAGGCTCAATACTTCCTGTAAGGAGGAGTTCTGGGCACAGAGTTGTTCCCAGGCCTCTGTGAGTCCCTGACCTATTAGAGGAATGTTCTAATGGGCAGTGTCCTTTGGAGTGGTGTTCCTGGAAGCAAAGAAGTTCAGAAGTTAATGAGCCAATGTCTTGGCTTTTATTACTTCTAGGAAGTACCTTGGCCCCTGTCTTGTCAGGGTTTCCAGGCTATAAGGTAGCAAGTTTAGGGGCTCAGGCTTGATGGCAGGTGTGGATCAGAGCCCGACCCTCCATTTCCTAGCCCAGTGATACAGGATGCTATGTTGTATCCACATGCTTCTTAGGAAGACTGCCTGATTTTAGCAAAGTGCTTAATGCAAATGCGGGCAGAAACAATAAAGGCTGCAACTGCTAGACAGACCCGATCTCAAATTTAGTGCGATGCATGGCATATGCTGTCGAGAGAGGGGAGAGAGCATCTGAGGTAGGAGATGAGACTTTGGATGGAAAGATGCCAGAGGGAGCATGGAATTTGGAACTCTGGGTACTTATTTTCATTTGGTTTTAGATTTATTTTTTATGTGATAAGGGATTTGCTTGCATGTATGCCTGTGCACTTTTTGCTTGTGTGCCTGGTGCCTGTGTAAGTCAGAAGAGGATGTCAGATTCTGTGGAATTGGAGTTACGGATGGTTCTGAGCTACCATGTGGGCTACTGGGAACGGTACTCAGGTCATTGCAAGGGCAGCAAATGACTGTAGCTCCTGAGCCATCTCTCCAGTCCTTGACCTCTGATTATTGTGGCAGATTTTGGTTCTGATTTCAAGTTAGCTGCTGGGGTCCTTAAGGGGGGGGGAGTTCTATTGCTGAGCCCCATTCTCTCCCCCCCCCCTCTCTCTCTCTCACACACACACACACACACACACACACACACACACACATATACACACAGCAGCCATAATAATGCTTGCCTCATGAGGTTGTCTGGTTGTGAGAGGACCGTTCAGTGAAATGCTGAGCACAAGGCCTGATGTATATTAGGCCTTTGTTGGAGAAGAATGAGATGAGGAAGGCTGGTGAATGGACTCATCATTCACATAATAGAGGCAGTGTAGCTGAGTGGAGAAGAGTGGCAACCCACATTCCTGAACTCATACCAAGTTAGTAATTAGTAATTATCCATTTTGCAAGGGCAGGGTCTGACCCTGCCCAAATCGTACTTATGATGATTCAACAAAGGTTGCTAGGTTTGGCAACAAGGCCCCCTTTCAAACATACGTAGGTTATTAATAAGCTTGGGCTCTAATCTTGGACTCACCCCCCCTTTTCATTTTGCTTTGAACATCCTGTCCTTTTATTAAAAACAGTCTATTATAAATTCCTATTTTCAAAAATGGCCTTTTAAAATTCTTTCAGTTGTATCACTCAGGCATGGCAAAATCTTCGTTCTTAAGTTTGTTGAAAGCTCACAGAACTAGCACCCAATTGGATCATTCTTGTTCAAATTGCTTGAAATTGCTTAAATGGAGTTGGGTCATGGGAGACATAATCAGATAAATCAAGAGCATGACTCATACTAGAAGCTGACTGCTCTAGATTGAAAAATCTTGAGAAACAAAGTAAAATAGAATAAGTCAGGACTGGAAGTGGGTAGACATAGAAAAAGACGTGAATCTTATATAGATAAGATACAGAGTGTGGGGCTTATGTGAACATGGATTGTGCCTCTGCATGGGAAAGGCCCAACCTTTAAGCACCTGGGTTTGTAGGGGGAACATTCTGGCTACTGAAGGCAACAAAATTGTAAATACTGAGGATTATAATAATTCATGACCTTTGTAATGGATGTTTATACTACCTTCCACAGAGGACCGTGCACATTCATGTGAGCATGTAGGCACATTCTTCTGGGAAAAGAGAAGGCAGATATTCTTTAGAACTTCAGGAATATGCAAGATGTTAACTATTGCTTTATCTCTGTAAACAGTTTATGGGGTGGAGTTTATTGATCTCCTTGAACTCGTTCAAACTAAGAGGTTAGTCAGGAAACTTCGTCATGGAGAAAACCAGCTGTCTAATCTGTATTTTTTTCTTCCAGTGAACATTTTGTCTAGAGAGAAGGACTTAAAGCTTCCCAGAGATGCTGACGTGCCCCCTCCTTTCCAGATTTGGGGCTCCTACCTGATCCAGAAATTCATTCTCACATTGAGAAATGTTCAGTTATTTACAGTTCTACTGCTCAAGGGCTGGATGGAGAGGTAGATCAGCTTACCTCAAGTATCAAACAATAAAAAATAACAAATGTTTGAAAGGGTAAGCATTAAAATAATTTCCCAGAAAGTAAAAATATCTTCTTCTGCCAAAAGGCATTAGGCCAGTGAAGTGTCTATGTAAACTTAGCAGAAATCTCACTGGTCTGTGTAATAAAGATTCAGACTTCTAGGGTCAAAAGAGTTTTGAAAATTTCACCTTGGGCCAGGCAATGGTGATGCACACCTTTATTCTCAGTACTCAGGAGGCAGAGGCAGGTGGATCCCTCATGAGTATGAGGCCAGCCTTGTCTACAGAGTAAGTTCCAGGACGGCCAGAGCTACACAGAGAAACTCTGTCTCAAGCAACAACAAACAAAGCAAAACAAAATTTTACCTGGGATTTTCAGGGGAAAAATGCCACCCATTTTTAGATTACACTATGATATGTATATATATATATATGATATATGATATATATATTATATATATTTATAAAATGGAGTGGATTTCTTTTCAGGAATGGATTTGTAAAGGACAAACAGACCCCTCATCAGTCTACCTGGACTGTAACTATATTCTGAGATACTTTGAGGTCTTTATAGCTGGACTCCTTTCAGGTTTAATGGTCTTAAATTTAAATCTAATTATACAAAATGTTGGGGGCAAAGCAGCCCAGTAAACAAGCTTATTAATAGCAGTGGAATCCAACAAGGAGCATAGAGACACACACACACACAAGTCAGAGGGGTATTAAGTTCCTGGGATAAGTTAACATGGATTAAGCAAAACTTTTTATAGTGCTACTTCTTAGTATCAAATTTTGAAGCACAGCAACATCTAATAATATAATTATAATGATATAATTATTTATATTAGCCACTTCTAATAGGTTGTTAGTAATTCTAAAGGGGTATGTTAAAGAAACAACCAATATGTTTCATGTATGGATATTGGGCATCTATTTGATTCCTAATTTGGAAAAAGTGCCATGCATGCATGTTGGAATCCCATTTACTGGTGAGGTAAACTTTCACTATTATCTCATCAGATGTTATCCTCTTTTTCTTCATGTGCATTGCATGTATGCGTGTATATGTGTGTGTGCATATATGTGGAGGTCAGAGGTCAACATCAGGTTTTATCCTCAATGGCTCTCTATCAGTGGTTCTCTATTTTATTTTTTGAGGCAGGATCTCTTACTCAACTTGGAGTTTACCAACACAGCTAGGCTGGCTGGACAGATGAACTCCAGGGTTCTCCATCTCAGCTTCTCTGCCAACCTCAGGTTACTGACACACTACTGTACCTGCTCTGGCTTTGTTAGTTTGATTTTTTTTAATACATGTTCTGGAGAGCTGAGCTTAGGTCCTTGTGCTAGAGTGACACATTCCTTCCCACAGAGCCATCTCCCTGGCCTTCTCTTCTGTTCATTAGTCATGGAACATTTCAGTGCAACTCTTGATGCAATGAAAATAGCAGCCATTTCCATTTCATCCCACAGACAGGGAATTCCCAAGTATCTCTTTAATGGTTCCTGGAGTTCTATGGCTAAAGACCTATGTCACATCACTCAGCCAGTGTTGCTGACCTTGTGTTTAATGTATTTAGTGTTTTTCTGTTTCTTTCTATCTCTTGCTGGCTCATCAAGGGCTTTGGTGATCAGAGGGAAGTAGAAGTGGTCATCTCGCTTTGCACCTGTCTGTTCTGAAGACAGTTTACTTGCCACCCTTAGAACTAACTCTCTTGTCCCCAGTGGTCTTGGTGATGTTGCCATCAACTATTTTCCTCCAGTAGACCCAGGAAGCCAATGTGAGGGGATAGGGTAGATGAACTGATCTCAGTATCTGCACCTCAGAGTTGACTCTGATCTTTCGGGATTCAAACTTGGCAATATGATGGAGATGGCTGGTATCAGATGGCCCCAGATTCCAGATAGCCACAGAAGCTCAGTCTCTGTCTGAAAGCCATACTTAGATGCTCACATGGCATCTAAGTTAAAGTCATAGAACAGGAGCACTTTGGAAATCTGGAATACCTTAGATTTTGTAAACATCAATAGTCAGATTTAGAACTAGTTTTGTGTGTATTTAAGTTTTCCTAAATTTTTTCATTGTAAAATGCTAGAAGGAGGCTCCAAATAAAATTACTCTTGCTTACCCCACCCCTAAGTACTCCTAGATAAAGTGAAGAGCAGGATTGACATCTGTGAGATGGTAGTAAGAGGATGAGAGGCTCCGCTCACACAGCTGCACAGGATGGTCATCCAGCTGTAAGCTCACATAGCTGCACAGGACGGTCATCCAGCTGCACAGCTCACACAGATGCACAGGATGGTCATCCAGCTGCACAGGTCACACAGATGCACAGGATGGTCATCCAGCTGCACAGACACACAGATGCACAGGACGGTCATCCAGCTGCACAGCTCACACAGATGCACAGGACGGTAGTCCAGCTGCACAGCTCACACAGCTGCACAGGATGGTCATTCAGCTGCACAGCTCACACAGATGCACAGGATGGTCATCCAGCTGCACAGCTCCAGCTGCACAGCTCACACAGCTGTAGAGGATGGTCATCCAGCTGCAAGCTCACACAGCTGCACAGGATGGTCATCCAGCTGCACAGATACACAGATGCACAGGACTTTAGTCCAGCTGCACAGCTCACACAGATGCACAGGATGTTCATCCAGCTGCACAGCTCATTCAGCTGCACAGGATGGTCATCCAGCTGCACAGCTCATTCAGCTGCACAGGATGGTCGTCCAGCTGCACAGCTCACACAGATGCACAGGATGGTCATCCAGCTGCACAGCTCATTCAGCTGCACAGGATGGTTGTCCAGCTGCACAGCTCACACAGCTGCACAGGATGGTCGTCCAGCTGCACAGCTCACATAGATGCACAGGACGGCAGTCCAGCTGCACAGCTAACATGACAGATTCTTGATTTAAGTCTGAGTGGCTCTGCTATTTAGCAATGTGAGATCTTGGGATGTTTCTTAAGGTTTTTCTAAGTCCAGATTTCTCAGCCATATTAATATATAGTAATTGTTACACATAATTATATTTTTATCAATTATATATTAATGCTGTCTATGGAATACTAATTACATGTTATATATTAATATTGATTGTGTATGATTAACTTAAATATAATAATAGAACATTTCTCTCTTAAAATTCTAAATAAAATGATGTAAATAAAACACTTGGTACAAAGCAAGTGCTCCTTACATCTAATAATTTTATAGTTATTCTAATGATTATTGCTATCTATATTATTATTATTCATGGCCTCTCCTAGTGGTAGGCTCATTGGATTTTGCTTTTGTTGTGGTTATTATGTCTCATTGTGTAGTTCAGGTTGACCTTGAGCTGAAAACATAAATCAGGCTGGCCTCAAACTTGTGGGCATCCTCCTGTCTCTGCTTTCCACATGCTGAGATTACAGTTCAGTTCCCACTCATCATCCCCTCCTTTAGTGAACAGTCTAGACTCTGAAAGCTGCATGTGATAAGCACATTATAGCCAAACGAACACATAAAGAGCATGCGGAGGCTTCAGAAGGGCACAGGCTCCTTCTTGTCTTCTGCATTCATGAGTGGCCCATGAAAGTAGAAAGGTGACCCTTAGAAGAACAAACACAGGAACTGACATCTTGGTTTCCCTCACTATACACACCGCATACATCCAGGCTGTTGCAAGGTGGATGACCTCCATCTGTTCTCTGTCAGGCTGCCTGCCCACTGACTTTTACCTTTATGTTGATATTCTTCTTCCCCTAGCAACACCCATGCCCCAGAACCTCGGTGATTTGGAAAGCCTGGTCCTGCCTCATCCTGAGGCAGGTTGCCAGCATCACTGCCCCAGTTTCATGAACAGAACAACCAAGTCACTTTTCTATTGTTGCCGCACCAAAGTTACCCAGTGAGTCATTCTAAGTCCTAGAACTGGATCCTAGTTCTTAGTCCTGGCGTCACTTGCGGAGCTGGATGCCATCAAAAGCCCAAGAAGATGCTGGCACTGAACCTCTCAGAGAAGAACGCACTTGCACATGACTGAGTCAAAAGCGAGGATTAACTCTCTTGATCCTAGCAGCCTACAAAACAAGAGATGTGTGTGTGTGTGTGTGTGTGTGTGTGTGTGTGTGTGTGTGTGAGAGAGAGAGAGAGAGAGAGAGAGAGAGATCATTACCACCAACAAACAGGATTCTTAGCTGTTCTCAAATAGTCCACACATCCTCTTCTTGCCCTTTTTAATACCATGTGTGTGTATTTTATACATATATATTGGTACAGGATCTCACTTGTAGTCCTGGCTGGTCTGGAACTCACTATGTAGACCATGTTGGTTTTGAACTTTCAGAGACCCACCTGCTTCTGCCTCTTGAGTGCTGGGATTAAACCTATGGACCACTACACCCAGCAATACTAGATTTTTAAGTGAACAAATTATCTTATTTGCAAATGAGGCAATGGACTTTCTTCATCTCATAACAGAACTAGTTATGTGAATGTAAATTTGAGAGAAAACTCAACTTATTTCCTTCTTTTCACAAAAGAATCCTTAAAGTATCCAGCAGAGAGAAGAAAAATGAGCTCACTTTTGCAGTAAAATTAGAAACACAAACCATTCCAAACACAAGCTGTTCATACTTAGCAAGTGGATATTTTTTATGTTCCCTTTTCTGCATGGCTTAGAATTTCTTCACTCCCTATCTTCCTTTTTTCCTTATTATTTTTTCTTTTGTATCACATCTGGTTCTAAGCATGTATCTCCTTGGGCTCACAGCTAAGGTTAGAAGCCTCCAATTCATTCTCCCGTGGTAACCTTGCAATTAAGAGTAGCAGCTGACTTATTTGGAGGTGAGTGAAACTTTCATGTATTAAACTTGTGATCTTATCCTTTATTTCAGAGCTATAGAATAAAGGAAGTTTTAGAAAGCAGAAATAGGAGTTCTTCCAGAGAATATAGAACCTCTCAAGAGTGCTTTTCTGAAAATGATGTCCCATACGAATCCTCAATTTCCATGGAGACCTCCTCAGTCACAGTCCCTGCGGGCAGGGACCTTCCATTACCAGGAACTTTATTTGGACTAGAAACTGAGGAGTCCACTCAAGGCCAGACAAACATCTTCCAAGAGTGAGCAGCAGTTTATGCAAAGACTCATGGATAGTTAGAGGTCAGAGAAGAGTGTGATGAGGCTCAGGCTAACTGGGACATCTGCATCAATCCATCTCGTCACCACGGCTCATGGACCATCTCAGAAGAGCAGGTGGGAAGAAGCAAGAGCTGGAACATGAGAAGAAATCCTCCAAAAGGTTGTCTTTGCACTCACAGACCCACCACAGCCGTGGTTACCTGTGCAAGTCCCATGTAAGGTCAAGCCAACAGGACCGGAAAACATTAACTGCACTAGGCAGGTTACAAAACAAATGAACCCAAATCTACAACTAAATGAAGGTGGTAGGGAGATGTGTGGCCATTGTGGGTGGGTATGATTCATGGATATTCTAACATCAAGAAGGAATAAAAGCAGGAGAATATGTATGGGGGAGGTGTTCAGAGATGATGTCACCAGGGCTCTCTGAAGCCTCCTGATACTCATAGAAAGTGTGATGCTAAGCATCATGCATTTTTCTGAAGGACATCTTCAAACAACCTGTGATTCCAGGGAATGTTAAGACCCAATAGGTAATGTCAAATAAATGCAAAGTAAAGGGAGACTTTGTCTGACTGATTAGTAAATAACAGCAACATTTATAAAACTGCAAGTTAAACCAAGATTATCACTCAGTATCTACAAATCTTTAAAAATCCATGTGGTTTGGCAAAATTTGTAGAAAATTCTAGATTTTTGTCTTACTGGTGTACTTAGCCAGGAAGTTGGTAGCAGCCAGAAAACTTAAATGTATTATAGTCCACCATGACACCTCTCTCTCTCTCTCTCAAAAAAAAAAATAAATAAATAAAAATAAAAAACCCTCCTACTTTAATAGTAATTCTTGGACAATAAATACAATATGTAGAGAATATTCTTAGATGCAGTGATTGTGATTATAGAAGCTTGGAAAAAAACTTGAATATCCATCAATTTGACAATAAACAAAATATAGTAAGGTCAGTAATAGATCACCATAAAGCAATAATAAGAAATGATCTAAGTACATATATTAATAATAACTGTAAATAGAGCAAATATTTTATAGTATTAACTAGTGCTTTTCTAAGGACTTTGCATATGTAAATAGTAAGCTAGAGCTGGCAATAATATAAAGGAATATATAATAAAGAAAAAAAAACATTGTAATACTATGTATGTCTAAAGGCACAGATTATACCGTGGTTTGTTTGTACCCACTGAGGTAAAAACCTAAAACTGGAATTCACAAATGTTTATAAAATTCTGTGTCAGAGCGGGCTAGGATGGCACTATGGGACAGTCATTTATAAGAGCAGGGTACTACAGCATCTTCAAGAGACCAGTGTTTATCTGGTACTCCCAGAACCATTTGGCAATACAAGAAAATCCAAACGTTAATGTATGGCTGCTTAGAGAGTCGGGTAGGGCACGCTAGCACTCTAACACGGGGAAGTTTGTAATCCAAGTAAGACTTAAGTCCACAGGCAGAAGGAGTCCCACTGTCCGTGAGCTCAGCTGTAACTTCCTGGGGAAGGATGCGGGGGTGGGGTGGGGTGGGGGTGGCGCAGATGCGCAGATGGAGCCGGTCCCACTTGCAGGCAGGAGCAGGCTATGCTCCACAATGAGACTTCCTGAAGCCACCTGTAGCTTCCGCTGGTTACAACCATCCTTTCCTGAGAGGAACTGGGAAGAAGCTGGCACCCTCACAGGACGTCTGGAAGACTCATTGGGCTAAGGACCATGTGGTAAAGCTCTTCAGTTATGAACTATAACCCGAAGAGGAAGTGACTCACTGACGTGCTTTGACCCTGACAAGCAAAGAAGAATTATGTGCAGAACGTCAGTCTCCAACTTCTAGGAGGCCACAGTTTTTCTCAGAATTCACAGTCTCCCAGGGAAAGGGACTCAGAGCTGTCTGAACTTAAACTTTAGGTTGAGAAACAGAAGATGTGGGACACTGATGTAACCACAGCAAGTGTCTATTCTTCTGGCATCTCCTGACCCCATCTAAAGAATGGCATTAGGAGAAAAATAGTTTGGGCCAGATCAAGAATTCTTCAAGCAGATTTCAAGTTTACAGTTCTTAATATCCTATCCCTCTGGCCTCTTGTAGGATGTAATATTATCTACAAGGGTCTCCACATTTTGCTTTAGCTTCCTTTCTGTTCAGCCATTTCACCCCACAAAGACCTCTCTTTCTCCATATTGATGATCCCCGTTCAATTCACATTGCTTCCTGTGTCCAGCATGACTTCTGTCTGACCCTACTTTGCCTGGACATGTTCCATCACCTTCTAGAAGGGCTCCTCTGCAGGAGCAGCAGCTCAGGCATCTATATATTTAGCTCCTCATTCTGTAGATCTTCCCCAGGCCCTCTGGGAGCACATTGATCAAAAAAATCTGATCCAGCCCTTGCTGACCAAGGAGGTGCATACATTATGGGAACACTGCCTGAGCAAAAGAGGACAAGGAAGGGCCTGCCCTAACTGTTGGCTTTGGTGAGAGATCTGAGCAGAAACTGGAGCTTTGCTCTACATTGGGTACCATCAGGAATCCAGGTGATTCTGTGCTGAGGATTTTCTAGGGGGTACAGTGATCCCGTTTTTTGTCTGAGCATAGGCAAAGTAAGTCACGCAGTGGTCTTGTTCTGATTCATTTTATCACGGTGCCCACAAGCATGTCTGTTTGAGGTCACTGTTCTGTGTGACTCTGCATGTCTCAGAGGAGAGGTTAAATGGCTTGGCTCTGAGTATCAGGGCAGCTGACAAAGATATTGCAGGCTGGCTGTGATTATTTCCAGATGTGGACAGTGGTTTTCTCCTTTCTTTGCATTGATAGTGCAATCAGCCAACAGATTGCTATTTTATCCACATGTTTTTAAACATTGCTTAATGAATCATGGGATACAGCAGCCAGTACAGTTATATCTTAATATTTAATCCATTTAAGCCTTTGTCACTGTAGGTCAGCTATGGCATATGGCATGTGATTGGAACTGACCTCATCTCATCCCTAGGATGGGCCTCACCAGTGATTCACTTGGGATGGCTTTAGAGGAGAAATCCATGGAAACACACTGCAGTTTTCACACAGGATGTTTTAGTGGTGGGGCTCTTGGGACAGGTATAAGGAAGAAAGAGAAGCCTGATAGGGTGGAGGAAGAAATGAATTTGATTTGTTATTGGAGTGGAGGCCTTCCTTGACTGTCCCCGAGATCTGGGAACCATCCATGACTAACACTCCCGAAGTAGAACGAGAGGGCCTTGGTTCTGAAAGGAAAGTCTGGTTGACACAGGTTCCAGTGGACAAGTATTAATAAGCCATTTTCTTGTCTGGATACTTTCAACATTTAAAGGGCAGGTTTGGTGGCTGGTGGGTTTGATATGTTAGGACCTTCCCCTTCCATTTCAGCCTCAGTCTGTGCTTCTCTGTACCCACTAAGTTTCTTCAGGCCCTGTTCCCCTTTCTTCCGGTTCCCACCTCTCTTATGGACCCCCCCCCACTTCCTCCTAACTCCTTTCCGATGTTTCTCTGGACACAAAAGCATCAAGTGTTTCTGCATATGGACACTGGGCTCCCAGTGGGCATGTCAGCTTTTGTCTTCTTGGTCATTGACACTTGGTGGACCCTGGCCTGTCAGTCATATAAGCACACACGCACACTCACTCTCCTTGACACACACTCTCTCAGAAAGAGGATATTTATCACACCCCGGATTTTTTTTTCAGATGCCAAGTTTCATTTTCAGAGTACACTCGTGTCACTGGTTTGGAACAGAATGTGTTTTCCACTGCCTCAGAGTTCCGAAGCTCTTCTGGGGGGGTGGGTGGGGGGAACAAGAGAAGAGTGATAGCTGTGTGTTCAGGTACTACCAACTTCACGCCCCCAAGGGTCCATGTCCCCAAACATTTGGTGAAGGAGTCACATTTGACCCCAGCAGCTTCTGTTGTCTCCTCAAACAAAATCTGGTAGGAGAAAACAACACCCAGGGTAGGCCAGGTGTCAGGAAAGAGTAGATGGTTCCAGACTGACAGGGTGTCAGAAATTAGTTCCTGGGTCTGGGGCAGAAGAGGAAGGAATTAAAAGTAGCACATTCCCCATATGAAAAATAATAACTGTCATTGTTTGCAAATGAATTCAACTGGGATCAGCCACTGCAGACTCTCCTTTTTCAAGACTGGATCCAGCCTGCTTTTCTGACTTGGGCCAGTTGTTTTTCCCTTCCTCTTTGTATTTAGTTCTTCTATGAAATATCCTTAAAAGGGCTGAGAGGCAGCCATTCCACAATTAGAGTTGCAGCTTGAAATATTCGTTCCTGTGAGAGTTGACACACTGGGTTTAATTCATACTACAGTGTGAATAAATAACCTAACGTTGGTTCTTTTTGAAGGCATTTTGACTAAATAGAGAATGTGGAGTTGGGGAGAGAAAATGATTAAAAGGACTGAGGAGTTTGGGGGAGGGACACCGTGGTGATTTTCTAATGACATAGCATCTCAGAGTGGCCATCAACTTATTTCTACAAGGTTACTGCTCAGTTTAACTTTAAATTTCTCTCCTCTGCGTCTCCAGTACTCAGTGTCCACTGCAGGGCTTGGATCTCCCAGCCCATCACAGGGACTGTCTCTGGTGGGGGAAGTGCAAGTTGGTGAGAGAAAGGGGCAGATTCAAACGGTTCTTTGCTCAGACCCAGGTAATTGACCACATTCCACTTTATCACGCGCCATTTCAAGTCCAAGTAAAAGTATCATCTGTCAATTCACAGTAAGCAGATCTTGGGAGAATTCTTCGTGGCTGAACATTTCTCAGGCCCAGTTACCCTTTCCTCTCTCTTTCCCTAGTTGGTACTTTTATTTCTGTGTGTGTGTGTGTGTGTATGTGTGTGTATGTGTGTGTGTACATACATGTTTGTGTAGATTACAGCAGTCACTGGCTTGCCATGGCACGCAGTTGAGGTCAGAAGACACTCTTGGCTGTTATATGTCACATTCCACCTTCTTGGAGATGGCCTCTTGCTGACTGTTACGATGTACACCAGGATAGACCAGCTGGTTCAAGATCGTCAAGGGTTTCTGCCTCCCACCTTGCACCAGGAGCACTGTACTGTAGACCTCTGTTACCGTAGTAGCTTATGCAGCTTCTGGGGACCCAGCCTGGTACTCACATTTGTACAGCAAGCCATTTACCCGGAGCCGTGGCCCCAGCCCTCACTTTATAGTTTAGAAGCCTTTAAAGATTACAAAGATGTACAAAGCAATGGGTTTAATCATGTCTTGCACATATGCATCATTATGCATTGTTTGCATTCATTCCGCTCTCCCAGGTCCTTCCTGGGCACCTCCTCTACCACACCCCAGGTGCCACCTTCCTCCTTCCTGACGTCAGTCCCCAGTGTCATGTGCTCTGTTACTGCTCTCATTTCCCATCTACCTTAGGGTGTCTTCTTCCTCTCACAAGATCATCTCCTAGTTTAGTTATCAACACACACATACATATGTAATTTTAAATCTAGCTTCCACATCTGAACAAACACATGGCATTATCAGTCTTTCTGAGTCCATGCTTTGGCGGTTCCCTGGTTCCTGTTTGTATCACCGAGCAAAGGGTAGCACTGTGTGTTCTCTTCTGAATATGTTCCACCCGATCTTGTCTTCACAGTGAACTCCTAGACCAACAAAGGAGTTATGACCCCTGAATAAGTATAATTTCTAATTCGGGAGGTTCTGTGCACAGTAGCGGTTCACATCATATTCATGAAATAATCTGAGCATGTTCTCATGCCCATGCCAGCCTTCTCTGTAAAACTGGCAATGAAATTCAACTTCTCCTTATCCTAGATGTCCACCTTCCTGTGGAGGAGGTAAAAACTGGAAGGAAGAGTTTTGAGCTCTGCATCCTGGCTCAGGGAAGAGATGAAGGTGAGTGAGTTCAAGGCCTGCTTCAGACAGACTGAGGGAGTGAAGAGCCTTCCTCAGACTCTTCTCTTTATGATAGAAGGTTAGCATTCCAGGCCAGGTATAAGAGGAAGCAGAAAAATGATGCTTGTTTTCTTGGGAAAAAGTCACTTTGCAAACTGGTGTGATCACATCCTCACAAAGTTAAGGATTATGTGTTAAGCTCTGAGATATAGCTGATGTGATGCTCATGAAATCGTCACTCAGTTGTTATATATTTCTCCATGGCTGTCTCAGAGTGTGGCTTTGCATTTTACATTTAGATCTGTTGCCTGTTTCAAGGTAGTTTTTGTGAAAGGTGTAAGGATTTTGTTTAGATTTTTTTTTTTTTTAATTTCTATGTCACTTGGTGACAAGGCTGTTTGTGGATCTGCGTCAGGGTGTCCTGTGTGTGTCAGAGACCGTTTATCTATCCCTTCAGGAGAAGTGCGTGGTCTGACTCATAGCAAAACTTTTAAAAACTGTAAATCCTTATACCCAGAAGAAGCCCTGCTGGATGAGCAGTAGGTAGCTGAGGTCACAGGTTTCTGCATAGCATGGAATCTCTCTCCCATATGTGAATTAGGGCTGCTATCTGTGAAAAAAAAAAAAAAAAAAAGCCAAATATGCAGGCACACGATGTCCTAGGGGATGGTAAACTTGACTTCTGTTGAGAGGATAGGGCTTGGTTGAAAATGTCTCTTTGGTCAAGCTCTGCTCTTGCTAACTTCAAAGAGCAGATTACCAGATGGCTTCGGGCAACAGAAGCTTTATAGTTTTAATTTATGCATATGTATATAGTATGTATTTTTTTACTTATTCTTGGAAGTAAAGTTGTTTCTTTTATTGCTCATTGGATACGTCTCATAGATGCCCATTTGAATTACAGATGACATTTATTTATCGCATTTTAGAGAGTGATTCTCAACATTCCTGACCAGAAATATCAGTGATGTATGGGAACAGTTGGAAATGGTGTTCTTGAAGGGGGCTATTTTGTGCTTAACTAAATTTTAAAAAACAAACCAAAAACACCTTGAGTGATACTACTGTGCATTTACAAGTCTCTTGTTCACTGGATATCAATGCTCTCTCATGGGTTCGCAGATGGAGAGGTCACATGACCTCTCTTCCACATCAGAACTAGAGAAACAGAGGCTTAGAAATGTCACTGGAAGCCTCCAGAAGAAGACTGGCTGCTAGGTCTACAAAATTTATTTTATTGAAAATAAAGGTAGAGGGGGCTGGAGAGATGGCTCATCGGTTAAGAGCACTAACTGCTCTTCCAGAGGACTGGGGTTCAATTCCCAGCACCCACATGGCAGCTCACAACTGTCTGTAGTTCCAGTTCCCAGTTCCAGGCAAACACCAACACAAATAAATAAATAAAATGCTTTTTTAAAAAGAGAAAATAAAGCTAGAAAGGAAAGATGTAATTGAGTTGGGCAGCTGGACAGGTCAGAAGTGGGCTGGACCTTCTGTCTTTTGAAATGCTTTATCTGGAAATAAAATGAAGTGGATGAAGCAATACACATTTCTCCCTGTCAAACAGAAAACAGCATCATGTTCATCAAGCTGCATCTCCAAGGTACTTATACTGACTGAAAAGAGATGACCTAGACAGGCACCTCTCCTTAAGTTTGGACATCGAGTCAAACAGTGAATCAAAACAACAACAACAACAACAACAACAACAAAAACACTCTGGTAAAGTTGGCTGAAGCAAGCCAGCAAGACTCTGTGAGTCACTTACTACCCAGAAAAGTACCTCTCCTTCAACATTGGTCCTCTCCCTTTGACCTTGGACCATCTGTAAAGGGAAGTGTCATCTATTTGTAATTCCAGCTTCTAACAAAATTCCCTTTCCTTATCTTTTGTAGATTAGGAAAAATAGTACAGGGTTATGAAAACTAAACTCCTCAGAAAGCTAAACAGAAGCAGTGTGTGGGTATGACCCCAAATATTCCACACCTAGATATGTATTTGAGAAAATAAAAAACTCATGTTTATACAAAATATGTATACTATTTATAATAGAAAATAAGAAGAACTCCCAGGGTCCATTGGCTCAGGACTGAACCAACCCAGCATGGTAGAGACATATTAGGGAATATTATTGTGCCCTAAAAAGATGAGGTAGTGATAATTTGATAGAAATCATACGAACTCTGAAAGCATTATGCTAAGTGGAAGAACCTGTGTCAAAAGGCTGCATTTTAAAGTATGAATCTACTCACACAGTATGACTGGACCAGGTAAATCTACAGACACAGAAAACTGATGAGTCGTTTCCAGGGCATAAGAAACAATAAGAAGGAGAGTGGTTACTATGGATATGGGTTTTCTTGGGGGGGGGCATGGGATAGAATGATCCAGAATTAGGTAGTAGATGAATGGCTTTACAGCCTTGTAAATATACTAAAACCATTGAACTTTGCACTTTAAAATGGGTGAATTCTACAGTAGGTAAGCAGGTTTAATCTGGCTTCCTCAGGTCTACATTTTTTTTTTTTTTTAATTGAATCAGCTAGCAGAATGCTTCTAACTCTGGCAGATTAATGCTGGTATGGCTGGGGGCAAATAAGGAGGGAAGCAGGGCTTCACTGACACCCCTAAGGCAAGCCCGTGTTCAGTTCTCACTTTTGTCCTGTAAAATTATTTTTAAAGGTTCTATATGCACTGACAAGGATTCTGAACTACGCACAAGGGGACATCTCTATGACGTCCTTTCTCCTAGATAAACTATCTCCATTCCCTTTAAAGAACTCATTTGTGTTCCCCTTTGACTTTCTTTTGAGAAAGAACGTTTTAATGGTTAGTAATAGACCACAAGGAGCTGGAATAAAGCTTTAACATTTGAATTCTACAAACCAAGTATTTTTACTTACCCAGTTCAGTTCAGTAAGCTCTGGCCAGCTCCACTCTCCTTACCTTGTGACAGACATCTGATGTCAAGTAACTGATTTTAGTGACATTAGTTTCTTCAGCTCTATTTATTTACAGCTCTTTTCTGAAGTCCCCTACCAAGTATTTGGCTCTGTTCTAAGAGTTGGGGATAACATGGCAAGGAAGACAGACATAGTTACTTTTCTCAGAGAACTTACTGGGAGTGTATGGTTTCTCTTGATTGTCAATCGGACAGGGTCTGGAATCACCTTGGGGATAAATATGTGACCATCTGTGAGGGGTCATCTAGATTAGGTTATTGTGATATGATGCATGTAACTAAGGGCGGCACCATTCCATGAGCTGGAGTCCTGGATTTCACTGGAAGGAGAAACCGGGCCAAGTATAAACTTTCACCTCTTGGCTTCCTGACTGTGGACTCAGTGTGACCAGCTGCTTCATACCCCTGTCACCACGCCTTCCCTACCATGATCAATGTCCCTCTGAACTATGAGCCAAAATAAAGCATTTCTTCTTTAAGTTAGTGTGGTCAAGCATTTTGTCAAATGCAGGGGAAATGGAGGCTAAGGGAGCCTGTGAGCTAACAGGAAAAGTCGATGGTAACTAATATGGGAAACCACAGGGCCAGGTTCAAGGAAACAGCAAACAGAGCAAGGATGGCTGGAGCATGGGGAAGGCTAAGGGAGAAGGGGCATGGTCTTCATTCACCAAAGCTATCTACTGCCACAGATGGGGTGGTCTGGACCACAGAATGCTGAACTGAAGATAGCGATGAGTTACTTCTGCTGAGCTCTTCACCGTGGCTAGCAGGAAGCCAGAGTTCCCTCTATCTTTCTATGTCTGTGTGCGACTGTGTTCAAGTTCTTCTTCTCACAGGGACAACAGTTTTTATGGGATTAGTGCCCTTACCCACAGAGCCTCATTGCTCCTTCATAATGTCTAAAAAGCTCCATCTCCAAACACCATCATGTTTTAAGAAATTGGGGAGCTTAAGGCTTCAACAATATGTGTTTCAAAGTGACACAATTCAATCCACTACAAAGCTGGCAACCTCTGAGCATGAGTTAGGTTTTATAGTATTTTCCTGGCCAGGGAAGGCATTTTATCTCAGAGTAATGTATGAGTCACTGGAAGGCTTTGTGTCTATAGATCTGTGTACTGTTTGAAAACTAAAATTTCCCTACAAAGTCCAGCAAACAGGACTAAGAACGCTTGGCCCTAGACAGAGGCCATGCTCTCTTTCAGCTCAGGGTTCAGTATATTATTTTTCATTTCCGTTGTCACTGGTTTTCCACAGTTAATACAAAAAGAAAGCAGTGTGTCTGGGAGCTATGCTTCGCTACTCCAAATAAAGTTTGAAAAGCATGAAGGTCAACCACAGACACACGTTTTGCAAGCCCTCTTGTCTGCTTATACCACAATCCTCTGCTAAGGGCTGGACTAGACCAAGTATAAACAGCCATCCTTGGCTTCTTACATATACACACTCATGATCACCATGGCTCATCATCAAGGGGCATTTCTGCAGGCTGGCGATTTTTGTCTTCATCGGACGTTCTGTTTTCTCATCTGAGCCAAGATCACCAGCCATAAACAAAGGAGAGAGCTGGGCTTGAGAAATGTCTACTTTACTTCGCTAATAGGCAAAGTCCAAACTGGAAGAACAAACCGTGTTTTGTAAACACAGGGGAGCTGTTCAGTGAGTGCCAAGCATAACTCTTGCAAAGTAAGAGATGTGGTCTCCTGGGCTGGAGTTTAAAATGGTTTCTGAGGGCCAGAAATGGCCCTGTTTATTGTGCAAGGGCAGAACATATTAAAGCCAAGTTGTAAAAACTATTTTCAATAGCCAAATGCTGGTTACTAGCCATGAACTACCTGCTGCAACAGTAACACTGTTTAAAGGGAACTTATCTTTTTCTCCAAAGGCAGCAGAGGAACTAACATCAGAATCATGAAGTCCACAGATGACACACACCTATGACTTGCTGTTCTTGCAGATAAATCCCAGTGAATCTATTGTCTCTCCTTTGCAAAGTTCATTTTCTTCTCTGCTTGGGCTGTCTTGTTAATGTTCTGAGGCAAGATTTGTAACTGAGGCAGAATGAAATCTGTGTTTGGGGCTTCCATGAGCTCAAATATGCTCTGTTTCCTAATTTCAGCACGAATATTCTATGAAAATGACTTGCTGTTTATGTAATCGCTATATAAGAAGGTCATTATTCCACATGCCTTTTGTGTTCATGAAGGTTGAAAAAATTCCAACCCCTTCTTTTTATTGTCCACATAGTGATAAACAGGGAGGGACTTGAATATGGTGGTGTTTACTGGCTCTTACAGTGCCCAGCCTTGGTTCTGGATTTTCTTGATGCAACTCATAAGTAGAGCTAGATAACCAGTGAGAATCCTGTTCTTGGTCTGTGAAAGTTCAGCTCTTTAGCCAAGCTTTTGAATGAAGGAATGAGATAGAGAATTTAACTCTCTTCACCTTGGGCTAAAATGCTTCACTTTTACTGAAATAGTTTTTCTCTCCACAGTAAGAAATAAATGAATATCGAATATCACTCTGGCAGAGCCAAAGTGCTGCTAAGAGTTGATTTCTGAATTTTTCTGAGTTAACTGTGTGCTCCTGCAGCCTCAGCATTTACGAGGCTAATGCAGGCAGATTCTGAGTTTGAGGCTAGTCTGGACGACATAGCAAGCAAAGACTATTTAAAACAAAACAAACCAGGAGAGGGAGGGAGGGAGGGAGGAAGGGAGAGAGGGAGGGAGGGAGGAATGTTGTAAAAGAAATGGAATATTAGACAGCTTGTGGCTGGCCGTGTAGTTCATCCGGCAGAGTTTATTATCTAGCAGGTACTAGGCCATAGGTTCAACCCCCATCACCAGCAAGCAAGGGATAGTGGTCCGTGCCTGCAGACCCAGCGCTCAAGAGCTAGAAGCAAGAAGATCAGTGTCATTCTTCCCTACATAGAGAGTTTAAAGCCATCCTAGGCTATGTGAATTTATCTCAATAAAATTAGAGCTAACAAACCAAAACACCAATACCCAAAAGGCTGGCTTGGCGCTGTACGTTGAGGAGAGTAGCACTCTGTTCTGTTCTGAATGTTTCTTGGAAATGTGGTCTAGGCTTTTAGAGATTGTAAAGACAACAGCTTCCATTTGCTTTCTAGACAGATGACAAATCGGCTTCCCTTTCCTGCCTGGAGGCCTAGCTGGCTGGCGTCTCGGTGGCCTCTCCCCCACAGCCCGAAGTACCATGATGCCGAATCCTTGGATGGAGGCCTGGGGCTGGCCTTGGGGTTCTAAAAAAGTATGCGGAATAACTTTCTAGAAACAGATATAAAGGCCAAAGGACAACTTCGGATGTCATCTCTCAGGCAAATTGTCCACCTTGTTTACTGAGACAGGATCTTTTCTTGGCCTAGAACTTGCCAAGATTCCTAGCATAAAAAAAGGATGTATTTAATTTGTGTGTCTGTGGAGGGGGGTGTGTGCACATGTGTGCATGAATGTAAATGCCCGTGGGGGGTCAATAAAGGGTGTCAGATCCCCTGAAGTTAGAGTTATAGGCTGATATAAGCCATCCAGTGTGGGTGCAGGGAACTGAATTTAAGGTCTTTGTGAGCAGTATATGCTCTTAATTGATGAGCCATCTCCCTAGTCCTAATGCCTGGCTTTTGAAATTATGGGTTCTAAGGTTTGAACTCAGATCCTCAGGTCCTCATACTTGCAAGGCAGGGTCCCTACAGATGGAGCTATCTCTCTGGCCCCACCAAAGGAAACTTAGTAAGGATCCAATAACTCCAGTGTTAAGAGGAACAGAACAAGCAAAGCGTGGATTCAAAGCATCTCAATGACTGGTGACAGTGTAAGGCATTACTAACCTTTTGAGAGACTGAGATGTTGATGTTACTATTGCTGAGGCACTGGGGTTACCGACAGAGATTGAAGCCTAGAGAAGAGATCAGTCCTGGGTCAGAGAAATACCCTAACAGTTTTCTCTTCCAAGTCACCAAGATCGCCACTGTTTCCCATTGTGTGACCTCACCACACACACAACAGCGAGGAGACTGGAGACTGTAGTTTTCAGAGATCACAGGAAAGAGCAGAGAATAAATGACAAATAAACAAGCAGAACACTGACACAGACAAGTTAGCATTTTCCCAAGGCCATAGAACATTTAAATGGCAGTGGCAGGTAGTTTGGCCACGGTTGGTCCCCTTTAGCTCTGTTCGATTTGCCTTTCAGAGAACTCAGGGCAAGTCACCTGAGCCCTGTCCTCAGGAGTATAAAATGGCAACGATAGTAACATTCTCTGAAAAAAGAAATCTATATTTTAAACAAGTCCAAATAGTACCTAGAATATCTACACACAGGAAATTTGGACCACTATTACAGAGATACGGGCGGAGGAGAAATGGGATGGTCTCAGGGTGAAAGCCGTGTGCACGGCTTTCACAGCTCCTGCCTCATTACTTTGTCCATTTTATGGGTGATAAAACTGAAACCCAAGAATCTGACATGCCCAGGGTGAATAGCAAAAATAGAAATATTGCTCAATGGGCTCTGGGGCCAGCATGCCTGCTGCCTTTGAGCTTCTCCTGCAGGCCCAGCTCTGGGACTCTCCTTCAGTCAACTGCTGTTTCTCTGGGGATGTGACCTGGCCCTCTTTGCCTTTGATTCCATAGCACTCACTTGGCATGTGACACCTGGTGGGTACTCATTGCAAATTCTGCTTTGTGAATTATTAAACAGCCTGCCTATCTGCAGGTGCTTGTGAAAGCCAGCTTTCCCAGGCGGTCTCAGGATTTTCAGGTTGGCAGTGAGGTGCTGAAGGCAGGAGGTGAAAGGTCACTCTCTCCAGGGACCTTCTAGGCCATCTCCACAGTGAATGCCAGAACTTTCGGCTTTTCCATTTCCTCCAGTTCTGTACTGTTTCCTGTCTTCCTTCCCAGACAGGCTACTTCCTATCCCCCTGAGCAACCAGTATTGCCAAGGGGAGAAGGAGTAGGCACACTGTGATAATTCAAGAAGACAAGAGTGAGTGTGTGGAAGAGATGAAATGGTAACAGGTCCATATTAAAAATCCTTGGGAAGTCCATGAAGGTCAGAATTCATCCATGCATACCTGAGATAAGACAAGACTAGGCTGTGTATCTCATCGGGACAAATTCATTCTATTTATATCCCAGCATGGACTTAGGATAATGCACCAGAAACTCACAACTACACCCTCAGACAGGGAGCTGGAGAGTCAGGGTCAAGTTTGCTCTTACAACAGGCAACTCTTGAAAAGACTAGTTTGGTGTTCCCTGAGGGCTATCCCAGTCCTTTCTGAAGACAGTGCCCCAGTGACCTAATAACCTTCATTAGGCCCAACTCCTTAAAGGCCCACCTACTCTACTCACACTGAGTAACTGGAGAACCAAACCTCCCACACATGAAGCCTGAGGTGATGGGTGACATCCACCCCACCCCAGGAGTAGCTCTCACAAGCAAGGTAAGAACTGGGCTACACTGGAAAGTCCTAGAGCTTTATTTTGGTAAATAAATTTCTTTGCCATTTTCCTTATCTTATATTGCTTAAGGGCTATCTGTTTTAAATACTTTATTTTTTGAGTAAACATATCTGGGGCTTTCAGCTACCCTTTTCTCTCCCCCCCTTTCCCTCCAGGGAAATCTGTGTGTGACACTGGATCATGTCTTTCTTGTTGGTCAACTACTGGCTTCGGCTGACCTTTTAACCAAGGCATCAAGACGGTCAGCTGCAGGCAACAGGTTTTTTATTTTTTATTTTTTAATTAGTACAGATTAGGATTTTTTAATGAAAAAAAAAAAAGTCACCTCTGGTCTATAGGATGTTTGCGATTGTTCAATGGAATACGTTGTCAACCAGACAAGCAGTGTTTCCATGGACAGCCCCACCTCAGTTCCACTCAGTGATTAAATCCAACATTAAACAGTACTAGGCCAGCAGCTTTTGCCTGGGCAATGCCCCCTTGGCCTTCAGCCTAGGCATGAGAGAAAACTGTCAGGGCTGCATTTAGCTAAACGCAGCACAAATGTTTTGCTCAGCCCTTGACTGGGGCTCAATTTCAAATCATTACCCAGCTTGGTCTCTGGGGTCCCTGGGGATTTTTTTTTTTTTTTTTTTTTTTTTTTGAGAGAAAATGGAATTTATTTTGTGAACTGAAAATTAAGCAGCCACTAACCCACCTTAGGTTTGGGGTAAAATAGAAAAAATAATGAAAGAAAAAAAAAAAAACCAAGACAAGAAACAAGTGAGAAGAATCCCTTCTTCCCTGTGAGCAGCTCTGGCTATGGAAGGAGGGTGTGAAGTGTGGAGAAAGCCTTGGGTTTATTTTTAACGCCAAGCTACAGGCATACTCTGTGTTCTTTCCTTTTAAAAATAGCCTTTTAACCTCTTGAAGAGTTTTGACTCTATCCTGCCTGAGGAGTAATGCCCCCTGAGTAGCTGGCCACTCTCACTGGACTTTTGCCTGTTGTAGGTTCACTGGCCAAGTAGTCAGGGTTATGGAAAAACCCCAGGATTTTTCTTTAAAGTGCTCCTTGATTTCAACATGTGCCCAGCCTCTGTGTACAGAAGCTTAGCAGCCAGGCTGCATGCTAGAGCCCAAACTCTTTTGCAAAATTTAATGGTTAGGGAAAAGCCCTCTCTTTAAGATTGTTTGAATTAGTGAGATTGTGTGTGTAGCCTTGCTGAGGTCCACAGTGGTTAGGAATTCATTGTGTCCATGAACAATGCAGCACACACACACACACACACACACACATACACACACAGAGGGGGCTCACCAGAGCAGATCTGTATGTACATGATGAATCTCTATGCTTGTTGAGGGCATGTGATGTGCCAGGCTGTGAATGCTCTCAGGGGCAGTTATAGAAATCCTCCATGTTATAAACCAATGCTTCCCAACCTTCCGGTTGCTGAGACCCTTTAATACAATTCTTCATAATGTGGTGACCCCCCAATCATAAAGTTACTTTTGTTGCTACTTTGTAACTTTAATTTTGTTACTGTTATGAATCATAATGTAAATGCCTGTGTTTTCCATGGTCTTAGGTGACCCCTGGGAAAGGGTCACTGACCAACATGTTGAAAACCACTGTCATAGAGGAAGAAGCCTGAGCTTAGGACTGTTAAAGTATTTGTGACAATCAGATGCTGAGTGAGTGACTCCAAGAGCCTCCATGGAAGGCTAAGGAAGTGCTCTTCCAACTGAGCTATATCTCCAGCTGGCTATCGCTTCTTCAGGGCTCTTTGTTCTTTTGTGTCTTTCAAGGAATTTGCCCATTTTATAAATCGACAAGTTTATTGCTATATAATTCTTCGCAGCATTTCCTTGTTATCTTTGAAATATTTTCATAGTTTACAGTGACACTATCCCTGAATTTGTTCATTTTGTTGACACACTTTTGGTGCTGGGCATGGTGGTCTGAGGCAGGGGGCAGGCGAGGATGTTAATGAGTTTAGAGCAGCTGGACCTACACAGGGGAGAAAAAGAGGAAGAGTGGGAGAGACAGAGATAGAGAGACAGAGATAGAGAGATAGAGATATCTATATATAGATATATATAGATATAGATAGATAAGTAGGCAGATAGATAGAGATAGGTAGGTAGACAGTTATAGGTAAGCAGATAGAGAAATAAGCAGATAGATAGACAGTTAAATAGATAGAAAGAAAGAAAAAGAAAGAAAGAAAGAAAGAAAGAAACATTGACTTGAAGTTGGGTATGCGGAGAATACCAGGGCAGTCTAATAAGGCTTCAGGGTGGCAATTTCTCAGCTAAGCTTGAGAGGGAACATGAACTTGAGCTGGTGGTGTAGGAGCACATAAAAGAGTACTTCTCA
This sequence comes from Sigmodon hispidus, assembly GCA_004025045.1. NCBI lineage: Eukaryota > Metazoa > Chordata > Mammalia > Rodentia > Cricetidae > Sigmodon > Sigmodon hispidus. The sequence goes on along the minus strand of PVIH01000442.1, from coordinate 186,251 downwards.
GCTGGTGATTTAGTTTCCCTTGAGACCACATGAGATTCTGCAACCATGAAGCCAATTGTTAATTAACAGCCAAGGCTTCCTTCCATACTGGCTTGAGTAAGTCGGTGCTGGACTTAAGTGGCATTTAAAAAGCCTAGGAAACAACTGTTCCTTGCATCCATGATGGCTGTTAAATCTACATGTCCTCAACATGATTTGAAATGATTTGAAATGTTTGATTTCCTCTGAGTATTTTTTTTTTTTTTCTATTTTAAGCTTCTGGCTTTGCTGAAGAAATTGAAGGAAAGTGGGTAAGTTTTCTGGGCTCATCTCCCTGAGAAGCAATTGCAGTAGTGTCCTTGCCCTTAAAAAAATCTTTCCTACGCTTGCTTGCATGGGAAGCAGAGAGCATTGTTCTAGGCTACTTGTCCTGCGATTTCCTGTGTATCTCAAAAATTCCAGAAGATTTAAGAAAATCCCAAGAACAGGGCCTTGTGTTTTCTTGGTGAGGATGGGGGTTTTTAAGCTTCCTTTAAGCACATCATTCAGTTGGCAAGTGGTCCAGGTCTCTCTCATCTTCCTGGTCCCATATCTGCTGCATGTAGATAAGTCATTGGGGGTGGGGGTGGATGTTTGCTCCATCAATGGCTAGCTGGATAACCTTGCACAGGTCACTTAATCCTGAGCCCTGTTATCATTACCAGTAAAATAAAGATCTTATCACCTGCTCCACCTTGCAGATGAGGGCCCTGTGCAGAGCAAATCAAAATGTAGGTGAAAGTTCTCCCTTAAAGTATATAGCACTACACAGTCACACTCACTGTATTTATTCCACGGTATTATTAACCGTGTGGAAGAAATTGCATGGATTTTGGAGCTGAATGACTTCCCACTGCCCTTTCCCTGTATCATTTTGAGCAGATCCTGTTGTGAACTTTGGCTTTCTCATAGATAAAAAGGAACATCTTAACAACCATTACTGATTTATGTCTCTGTATATTCATATTACACCTTTATCAGTTTTGCTATGAAGGTGCAGGCAGAAATATCGTGGAAAACACCTGGCATACATCTGGGACTTTTTGGTCTTTTGTAAGTGATAAATTCTTTTTCTCTTTCTTTCTTGGGAATAGGACTATGGTAAAGGCAGGTGTTGTTATGTCTGCCTCTAGAAAGAAAGGATTTTTCCTCTAAATTGCAGAGGACACCTCCATCTGCTTGCTAGTTCACTGTTGGTGTTCCGTGGCTAGATCCCAATGCTTTATTCATGGCTCAAAAATACTTGAAATTCTCACTGTGAGTTGGGTAGCGAGAGACAGAGAGAGCCATATTATGATAGTAATAGATACAGACGCCTCAATGGTGTATATGAAAAAAAACCCAAATGTCTCGTGGACTTCAAAACTAACACAGTCAACACAGCATGGGGCAAGAAGAAAAGGTGATTTAGGAAGGGCTGATGCAGGGTACAGTGGAGTTGTATCCTCCCCCCCTATGGTGGTCAGATTGCTAATGAGGTTAGTGTCAGGTTCTGGAGGTTAGTGTCAGGATGGATCGCCAGGAGGAGAGTGATGGGAAGAGCCTGGAATCAGAGCACTTGAGTTATCACTGGAGAAAGATTCTAATAGGGTAAATGGTATCTTTTAGAAGAGGAATGCATTACCTTCTGCTTTTTTTGCGGGGGGAGCTAAGGAACTAGAGAAAGCACCACTTTGCATTTGTGCAAGATCACATATTTCTGAGGAATAAGTAGTTAATATAATAATTCTTTTTAAGGAATTATTTTTAATTATGTGCATGCACACATACAGACAAGTGCCTGTGAGATCAGAAGGGATAGTGGACCATGGAGCTGGAATCACAGGTGGGGTAAGCCACCTGATCTGTGTGCTAGGGACCAAACTTGGGTCTTCTCCAAGAGCAATAAGTGGTCTTAACCTCAGAGCCCTGTCTTCAGCCCCAAGGTCATGCAATTATATCTGAAAAATAGGCTCACATGGTAGTGAGGGCAAAGCTGAAAGAAGAATATCCAAGACATCTGAAAGCGAAAAAAGACAGCAAGTAAAAGCATGGAGTTATTATTACCAAAGAGACTGCCCCCTCTAAGAAGGGAAGTGCAGAATTTTATGAGGGGAGCCAGTACACATTCCTATAGGAAAGCACTGTAGGGGAGGGCACATTCCTGAGCGGGATTAGTTAAAATACGAATTCCTGAGCCTGCTGCATTCAGAGTTGTAATTTAAGATGGAAATTCTAGCGGACACATTTCCAGCATGCTTGGCTCACAGTCAGGAGCACATGTTTAAAAGGTTAAAGCCGTGGTCATGGATGCCTCTGGGCATAGTAAGCTGCATCATAAAGTTTTAACTGAAACTAAAGAAAACACCACTTTCAAAGTGCATTAGTATTACCATTTGCCCCTGAAAGTGCTTATTTTGCTCAGTGGCTACACAGGGAAGAATTGGAAACAGCAGGCAGAGGTATAGGAAAGTGGTTGTAGCTTATTTCTGTCTCTATTCCCGTGCTACACTCTGTAACACTGTAAGCCCTGGCTAGCCAAAGGCTTTTAAAATAGTTTCAGCTGGTAGTACATACCAGATATAGTTTAAAACATATTGCAGTTATGAATTGCAAAGGGATATAGCAACAAAATACTCTGGAAATGAGAACGGGTAATAAAAGACTGCAAAAATAAGTTTATAATTAATTTAAAAGACTTATGCCAAGTGGCCAATTTTGTAGATTATTGTAATCAGGTGGAATTAATGAATAAGTATATTTAAGTCCTATGAGTTTGTAAGTCATTAACCACTGATTATTATCTAGTGAAGTAATAAAATAGAGATAATTTTCATACAGATAAATGTCACTATTTTCATGATACATATAAAGCATAAAAAGAATATGAAAGAAAGCACACTCTGCAAATTTATTTTATTAGACAAACATAATCTTGAATACTAAATAAGAAAAGGATTGTAGGAAAAATTGTGAACCAACCACATTCTTAAATAAAAAAGTACAGAGTCAAAATTAATGACGACAGTAACTTCAAAAGCAGAAATAATATTACAGTACAGCCAAGTTGGGTTTATCACAGGAAGGCAAGGATGGTTCAATGTTCTAAAAATGTGTTACTATAATTTATTATGTTGCTATAATTTACCATTTTCCATGAGAGGAAAACCTCACATAATTGCTTCATTAGAGGCAGACTTTCTTTTTTTCTAAAATAAAATGGTTTCATATTAAAAATGAATAAATACAAACAGAAGGAAATTTTCTTAATAAAATAAGATATGCCTTATTATGTGATAACCTTGTAGTAAATATCACAGTTCAGCCTTCAAAATTACTCCTGTTAGCCTTAGGGACAAGACAAGATGCCTAGTGCTATTTCCAAGTAATCATTACTTGGAGGGCTATGTCGAGGCAATGAGTCAGGGGAAGGAAGGTATGGGGACTGTAGAAACAAATGAGACCATTTCTGTTCAGAGGCATAGACTTTCTCACAGACCGACCCCAGATAATTCAAGCATATAATACAAGCTAAAATAAGGGGTTGGTGAGCTACTAAATACAATCCCAGTATAGAAATAATCCACATCCTTGCATGACATCACTAATAATTTTTTAAATACAAATAAATACTTAAGTCATTTCTTTCCATATCATTTACTAAATT